>SNQJ01S0010624.1:131399-177432 GCA_010110895.2 Picea sitchensis | reverse complement strand
TAAACATTGAAATTAATTATAGATTTTATAGACATTAATTTTGTGGACAACAATTTTATATTCCATATTTTTATTTTTACACAACTATATCATATTAACCCAGCAGTATCATGTAGTTCCTAGACATCAACATCTTACAGTTATTAGACAACCTTATCTCTGGATTTGTTAGACAACATTTTTTGTGGACAATGATTTTATTGATTGCTGGCAGTGAATTCATTGAGTGTTGACAACGAACTTGACAGCGAAACTGATATCATCTTTTGATAGTGATACTTGTGTTTTTGGGATAGCTTTCACACTCTGGGATATATATTTACACTATACATTTTACACTATACATTTACTAAGAAAAAATTATCATATTTCACCCCACAATTATCTTATTTCTCCATCACATTTAGTCCAGTAAGGTGAACGTGCACTTGGAGATTTGAACAACTTGTTTCGTTACAATTATTTGCATTTTTAGAAAACTTTTTATAAATATGTACACATTGTGACATGACAATTGTCTTACAAAATCCATGTTATTTTATGCAACGTATATGTTTGGTGAATTTGGGTTTTGGTAAAATTTCGTTTAGTAAAATGCTAATGCTTTCATCTCGGTCCGTTAATTACCAGATACGCTAATGATCTCATCTCAATTTATTAATTACCAAATAGAAAAACATTTCATACAGTATCCTTCGGAACAGGAATGAGGAAAATATCCCCTATCCCACGATGTACATATTTCATAATCAATATCTTCTTCATCAGGAATTTAAGCCCAGGAGTAGTCTTTCTAATAAGTATTCACTTTTCTTTAACTGTCGATATATGTTTACACTATATATCTTCTACAATATATATTTACACTATATATTTACATTATATATTCACATTATGCGTTACATATTTACATGCGATATAATTATCATATATTTACACTCTGTTGTATATATTTACCTATATACATGTTTACACTATTTCCATTATATCATATATTAATTTTGCCTATCATATATTTAAATGACAACAATATAATATATTTAACTTAGCGATATCATGTATTTAAAATACAACATTCTCACATGTATTTTCTAGAAAATAAATTCAATGATAGACAACAAACTTATTTAGAGACAACGATTTGGTAGTGTTAGATAGCGTGAATTTTGTTTTTGATTTTCTTATAGCAATTTTCATGATTTTCTTATTGGCGAATTTTAACGAATTCAATAATCATATTAAAACTTGTTTTATGATTTCCTAACTAGATAGAGAACTCATCCTGAGGAAAATACTTATACATGTTTCAGTTTTTTAATTAAAAGATGACAAGTACATTTAAAGGACAACAAATTTATATTAATGACAACAATTAAAGTCATATTGTTTCTATTAAAGGATAGAGAAATCACCCTTAGGAAACACTTATATTTGTTTCAATTTCTAAAGACGACGACTTATATGGTTAAAGACATGTTTCATATTTGTTTTAGTTTAAAAGAAATAGTGATTTCCTCCTTAGGAAATGACTTACTGATCTTGGGATTTGGAGAATAGTTGCAACAAACTATTTGTTTTAATGATAATTATTTAAGGTGTATATATTGATATTGTTGCACAACGAAATTATTGTGTCATATGAATGTCATAGTTGTCTTGTTGACCTGTCGATTGGGTACTTGGGTCAGTCTTCATGTGTTTTGATATTTAATTCGGTCTCCTAGCACGTTGAATTTTTCTTGGGTTAAGGGTCCAATTATGTTATGTTGCGCCATGGTCATAGTCACGCCTATTGCCTAGTGACGACATGATTCTTGATGAGGGGATCATCGTGTGCCCTAACGGATAGAGGCGAATGATAACCTAGACGGAGTCTGTGTTTCCCGGTGTGAGCATGGTTTGTTGTAATTGATATTGACGCTTGGTTTGTAACACCTTAATGTGTTTTGGTTTTGCACACCGTAGAGGTTTCTAGTTACTGGTCATCAAGGCCATTGTGTCGAGATTATGGATGTTGTTCTTTAGATTGTAGGTGTTGTTGTGTTTGTGTTGGGAAGGTAGTTGTTTATATCTGTCTTTGATTTTTGCATGTTTCACCTAGTTGCTCGATGTGCTAATGTGTTGAGTCATTGTTGTCCATAGTCTAATCTGCGTGGGTGGTGTTCATCATTAGTTTGTGTGGTTTAACTATTGTCGTGATTTCCTTCCTACCTAAAAACAAATTGCACTTTTTTCGTTTCTTGTAGTCATAATGATTGGGGTCGTTACATATGGTATTAGAGGGGGATTCGACCTACGTCTTGGGATCACTATGGATTTCGTTGATTGATTTATGATTATAAGGTTGCTAGTTAATTTGATTTTTATTCGTGCAGGTAATCATGGTTAGAGGACACCACAGAGGCAGACGATGGGGTGTTAGGGGAGGAGGCATGACACCTCTAGTAGCATCCATGCTTGAGATATATAACCCCCAGGGAGATGAACAGGTTGTTAGGTAAGAACAAATAGTAGTGGGTGATGTGGTTGGGATGATGAGGTTTTTTTAGAGGATGTCTGAGACACTGATCAAACGTTTGGATAGAGATGAGGCTAGGGTGTTGGCACCCCCTGAATGTCCACCACGCACTCCGGTCGGTATTGGTAGCATTCATCATGAACCTGAGATGGTCAAATTTCCCAAGTTCTTTGGTGCCCCAGATAACGCATCCATCGAGCCATAGTTGGAGAATATGGCAATGTGATTTTCACTTCATGGCTATACCTCCAACATGAAGCTTTGCATGATGGTATTCCAACTGAAGGGGAGCGCTCTTCTTTGGTGGAAGATGATACTGCCATAATTGAACATGGTTGTAGAGAACGTGTCATGGGAATTGTTCAAGGAACAGTTCTGAGAGAGGTACCTATCAGAGGAATTCATTGAGCATCAACTCAACGAGTTCAATGCCTTGCGACAGGGCAGTCGTATGGTGCCCAAGTACGAGGTTGATTTTATGGAGTTTCTTTGGTATGCTTTGCACCTTAATACCAAGAAATTTAAGGTCAAGAGGTTCTTGTTTGGCCTTAATGTAAGAATACATGCAAAGGTTCGGATTCTGATGCCTCAGACATTGGATGATGTCATCCAGAAGGCCCTCATAGCAAAGGAGGATATTATCAGTGGGGTTCAAAGATGGACTCCAATGACACCAGTAGGGAAGGTGTCATCTAGTGCGTAGTAGCATCAGACACTAGCTAGGATCTCACTGAGATATCATGGATTCCAAATATGATCCACTTTCACTACACCTTGGTGACCAGTGCCTTAGCAATGAACTCCTTACTGAGGACCACAACACCAACAACAACATCAGCCGTAACAACAATAGTTTAGGCCTGTTCAACAGAACATACCAAGATTCCAAGCCAGTGGGTCGTCAAATTCTACTTCGAGTACTAAGAGTACTGTGACTTGTGGGGAGCCACATTACCAGTGCGAATGCCCAGTGGAGAGGACTAGACCATCTGGATCAGTTGGACCCACTACCATGGGAGATTTTGGAAAGTCCCATTAGATTCATGCAATGGTGAATAACCGCTAGGAAGAGCACTAGTCGACTGTGCTCGAGACGTCAGGTATCGTCACTGACCAAACCCTTAGTATTTTGATAGATCTTGGTGCTACTGATAGTTTCATTTCTGGTGCATTGCTAAAAATAATTAAGGTAAGGGAAGTCAAACAGGATGATTTTAGATTTTTAGAGATGACTTCAGTAGCCAAACAAAAGGTTGGAGGGAAGGTTATGGGTTGTACCCTTAACCTGGCAGAGTTAGTCACCAAGGCCAACCTGTATGTCACGATCTTGGGATATTATGACATCATGATTGGTATGGACTGGTTGGAATCCCATGAGGCAATACTCAACTGTAAGATGAAATGTTTGAGCTTGGTCGATGTTGAGGGACATAGAAGCGTGACTATAGGTTGGAACCAGAGATTTTCCCTGAGCTTCATCTCTTCCTTGTAGCTACAAAGAGCATGTGCAAGGGATGTAAGATTTATGCAATCCTTGCGTTAAATGAAAGGGGAGTAGTGGAAGGTATAGAACACCTTCCAGTGGTGAGAGAGTTTGTAAACATTTTCCCAGAGGAGTTATCTGGGATGTCGCTGGAGAGGGAATTGGAATTTACCATAGACCTAAAAGCGAGGACTGAACTGATAGAAAGAACGTCGTATCAAATGTCGACCCCAGAGTTATAGGAGTTGAGAAGTCAACTGAAGGAGTTGTTGGATCTCGGACTTATACGTCCAAGTGTGTCACCGTGGGGTGCACCTATTATTTTCATACGAAATAAGGATGGGTCATGGAGACTCTTCATTGACTACCATCAATTGAACAAGGAAACGATCAAGAATCAGTATCCTTTTCCAAGGATTGATGATTTGTTTGATCAAATGAAGGGTGCGACGATGTTTTCAAAGATCATTTTGAGATAAGGGTATCACAAGATATGGATCAAGGAGGATGATATCCCTAAGAACGTCTTTAAGATGAGGTTTGGAAATTAAGAGTTTATTGTTTTACCGTTTAGACTGATGAATGCCCCAGGGGTACTTATGAGTTTGATGAACAAGGTGTTTCACAAGTACTTGGAAAAGTTCTTCCAAGTATTCAATGATGATATTTTTATTTACTCTCGGACAATGGAGGAGCATGACGAGCACTTGCGCTTGGTACTACAATGTCTATGAGAGAAACAATTGTATAGGAAATTGTCTAAATGGTTGTTTTATCAATCGAAGATTCACTACTTAAGGCATGTTATTTCTCGTGAAGGTATCATCATGGACCCAACAAAGGTCGAGGCTATTATGGAATGAATTGTTCCCAAAAATATCTCAGAAGTGCGTAGCTTCATGGGTTTAGCAATATACTATCGATGGTTCATCGAGGTATTTTAGAAGATAGCAAATCCGATCACAGAATTGAAGAAGAAGAAGAAGAAGTTTGTTTGTACCGAGAAATGCACGAAAGCATTTTGGAGGTTCAAGGAGTTGTTGAAAACAACACCAATACTAAAGGTCCCTGACATGGACGCAGAATTATCGTTATGCACTGATGCATACAAGGAAGTCTTAGGCGGAGTATTGATGCAAGACGGTCGAGTGATCACTTACATATCGAGGAATTTGATAATGCATGAGGAGAATTATGCCACGCACGATTTGGAGTTGTTAGGCATTGTATATTCCTTGAGAGTTTGGAGACGCTACGTTATTGGATGAAAATTTGAACTAAAAAAGAACCATTGTGGACTACAACACATCTTTACGCAAAGCAAGTTGAACGCATGATAATGGTGTTGGTCAGAATTTCTTAGTGAGTACGACTTCGAGATTACTTGCATAAAGGGAACAGTGAAAAAAGTGGATGATGCATTGAGTTGGAGACCGTGCATATTTTTGGTGATGCCTCTTTAGACAAATCTACGTGAAAATATTCTAACCTTACAGCACGATGATGATTGGTACAAAGAGGTCAAGGATTTTATCGAACAAAACACCATGATGGTACCAATGTTTGAAGGATTTATGTTGGATGACGATGGATTATATTGATTTAAAAATTAAATTTACATACCAACGATCGATGAGTCAAGAATATTGATACTAAACAAGGCTCACAAAGTAGTGTATATGGCTCATCCTGGAGTCATGAATATGAGGGAAGACCTTAAACCCTTATTCTTTTAGAAAGGAATGAAGGTAGACATAGTCAACTATGTGGAAAGATGTCTAGAATTTCAGCAAGTAAAGGATGAGCATAGACATCGAGTAGGATTACTACAGCCACACAGTATTCCAAAATCAAAATGAGATGTTATTTCGATAGATTTCATTGTTGGATTGCCACTGACGACAAGGATACACGACTTGATTTTTTTGGTAGTCGACACTCTAACAAAGAGTGCTCATTTTATTCCCATGTGTACGACGTATCAGGAACTTGACATAGATAGGGTTTTCATCAGTGGACGTATCCTGATTCTTTGAGGTGTATGCACGATGTTTTTCAATTATCTATTTTGAGACATTATATTAGTGATCCTACACATGTTATTGACATGAGTTCCTTGTAGGTGTCTGATGAGGGTGCGCTCACGATGGAGCCAATCCACATCATGGACCATCAGATTAGACAGCTACGACATTGAACAATAGATCAGGTCAAGGTCTAGTGGGACAACTATAGTCCACACTCAATGACCTGGGAGGACACATATGATATGTGCCATTAGATTCCATTTTTGTTTTATAGATAGACTTATGATATTGTGATACACGTTATTTCATCACTTATATACTGTGAAACTTCAGGACAAAGTTTAGACCAATAGGGGGTGTATTGAACATCCCTCTCTTGCACACACTAAGAGAACTTATTCTTTGAGGACACTTGCTTGCAAGTGATCCAGATTATTATACTAATGGCCATTTGATTATGATTATGATGCATTATGGATATGATGATATGTTATTTTTTGTATTGACATAGACATGTGCTATTGATTGGGTTCTCCTGAGTCTGCAAGACTATGGACCTCGAGGATGCAGAGGCATCGATGAAACCCCTTAGACTCTGGATCGAGTCAAGCAGTGGACTATTAGGGTTCGATTGTTATTGATATGACATATGTACATCTGATTAGATGTTATCACTATTTATTATTATTGCTTACATGATTCATTGATGATGCAAGCTGACAATAGCTTGACGACCAGACTCACATGTGGAGTAGAGGGGTCACGCACGACAACCAGAGAATTTGCAAGAGAGGTGTGGAAAACATTCCTTCCAGAACCTACTAGCACTCCCTTTGTGGCTCAAACCGAAGGTTAATGATTACCTAGTTCGATAAGACCCACAATGTCATGAGGGAAAACTACGACAGTCGTTCACGATGATTCTAAGGGGAGCGCAATAAGGCAAGGGCCTTATTCCTTAGAGGCCCATAGTCTCCCACAATATCACATGGTGGAGTATTGAATCTAGGTGTTTTTTATGTATACCAAGTTAGTCAATATGCGAGTGGCACCCGTGGAGCATGTAGTGCATCTTGAAGGTCATGTCATGCAAGGAAAACATAAAGAGGCGAGTGGCTAGTTGTTCTCTGGTATAATGTGTGTGGCCCCTTTGTGGATTGGGGGACTCAAGGGGAAGAAGAGTACCCCTAGCATTGGCTAGGAGGTACCAGTGAGGTCACATCGGTCAGCAAGTGAAAGCGGGACAGAGCGCTCTCGAGATAGGAAGTACGAAGCAATCACATTTGGCTCAGGTACACTGGTTTAATTGTTACTTCTAATGAAATTAAATTTACTCATGTTATTCCTCTGTGCTCGGTTTAATATTTCATTTACATGCATTGTATTGAACCTGCTTTCATATGGCATTGTAATCCACTTGCTTGTTGTTTTTTGAATGGATATCCTTTGGCGAACCCAACTTCTAGTTTTAATAACTTATCTGTGTGGGTTTTATTGATTTTATGAAGATATTGTGCTTTATATTCTACCCTTATCCCTAGGTCATCATTCCATGCCTAAGGAGTTGTCCAAGAGCCAAATCGATGGTCATCACTTCAGTGTTTATAGACCTATAGATTCTAATTCCCTTCTTTTCTGCACATGGATGATGAGCGAAGGATAAATTCTTCCCAGTTGTCTACCTCTTACAAATCTCTGCGTTGATTGATTCATGGTTGAATGATTTTCTTTGCACCTCCTTGTGATTGAGTATCTTTGCGTATTGTTTATCATTTATCTTTGCAAACAAGTTGATACTCTATGCGTTTTTAATATCACCACTGTGTTTTATTACCTTTATTTTCTCTATGTTTTACCTATACACTCACCGAATCATACATTTATCATTTTACTCTATGTTTTGACCACCTTGGACTGTGTTTTATTACCTTTATTTTCTCTGCATTTGACAATGATTTTGTAGCTGCATTTACTATGTAGTGGTGGCATGGTTATTGTGTAAATGGGGGCGTTTTGAATGTGCAATGGTATAATTTTTTTTCACTTGTCTAATGGTTGAGAGTTATTAATTTTATGGGTGTGGTTCATTGTAGTTCATGTTGGCTCTTGGTTTGTAATTATTTAACGCATTTTTTTTTTTCACGGCATAGAGGTTTCCAGTTACTGGTCGTCGAGGCCGTTGTGTTAGGATTGTGGATGTTGTCCTTTAGCTTGTAAGCATTTCTGTGTTTGTGTCGGGCTGGTAGTCTTTTCTATCTGTCTTTAATTTCCACATGTTTTGCCTAGTTTCCCTATGTGCTAATGTGTTGAGTGATGTAGGAGCATCGCTCCACATCAACAATGTGCCAGCTATAAGAGAACATCAAGCGTGCATTGGAGGTGGAGAGGCACCAACCCTCTTGTTTTAAATTTCAAATTGTGAATTAAATGCAATTCAATGTTTTCAAGGCTTGGTAGAGCCGAGTTAATGGTTTTGAGCTGATAGGATATGGGGTCTCCTTTAATGGTTGACAAGATGAAGATCTAGATCCGATCCAGACTAGACAACCATTGAATGTAATTCAATGTAATAGATGAGGCTAGGTGAGAAAGGATGAGCTCCCAGAGCCCCTCTTTTGTATTGAGATCTTGTTTCATATTTCAATAGGAAGACAAAAACACAGATATGAGGAGGAGAGAGAGGTCTGGGTAGAGAGGCCTTAAAGGTAGAAATTCTAAGAGAGAGGACTTGAGAGAACTGAGACTTGTTACAGTCTAGTTTTGTAAATCATCTTTATAGACACACAAAGATAATAGAAATGAAGTTTTTCCTGCATATTGTTTCTCATGTGTTTATGTTTCATGAATGAATGTTGTATATGTATGATATATTTCATTTATAGTAGGAAGATAGATTTATTTCATCTTCATTGAGTCTTGTTATATCATTATGGGTTCTTTAGGCTAAGAAAGGATTGCACAACAGAACGTTATAAGTTTTGTAGCTAGTGCAAAGAGTGCGTATCTGAATCTCTCTGTTGAGTTTAGAGGAGAACATGCCAGGAGAGCACACCAGGATACTTTTCCAGAATCAAGAGGAGCCTCAAAGTTACTGAATACCCTGGAGGGAATATTGTGCAGAGAAGGCACAAAGATACACAATTTATGAAGATTCTGTAAGAGCTCTGTCGAGTGGGTATCCAACAAGTTCAAGGAGTGCACGAGGAGGACTCTGTTTTGAGTCCAGAGATAAGAGAAGTGTCAAGGAGAAGACACTCACAGAGTTACTGAATACTCTGTAAGCTCAACAAGGTGTGCCTGAGTAGGAAGTTGCCAAGAGGGCGCTTACATCCCTTTGAGGACACAGAAAAGATGAGTTTGTTAGATACTAAGAAAGCGTAAGTTCAGAAGAGATATAACAAGGAATGTGTAAGAGTGGACTTATTTCAAGTCCAAAAGATCAAGAGGAATAGTGGGAAGTCACACACCGAGTCAAATTGTGCACAAGGTTGAGGTGAAAATTCATCACCAAAGCTTAGGAGGGACAACGTTTCCAAAACGCAGGTGAGACCCAAAGTTTACAGGGTTCGTAGGAGGAAGAATAGAAGGCCGAGATCTTAGACACTTAGAAAATCTTCTAAGTCAGAAAGAAAAAGAAAGATCAGGAGGATGAGCACCTTTTTTGTTGGATCGACACTGGGAGAGGAGATTTGGACTGTCGAACCCATGTCTAGACATAGGAGGAATGTGCGCAAGGAATATTAGATCTAGGCCGCCGGATATGAGCGCAGAGGACCCACAACTGTTGGATCTGGAGGAAAGTACGCGAGGTTTAATCCTTTCGTGTATAGGGGAACAGAATTTGTGAAGTCACAAAGTCATGAAAACATCAGAGTCATCCATCATCAAAGACAGGTGGAAGCAGATGCAGGTGTTCATGAAATCAAACATCGGGATATTTGCAAGGAGGAGAGGAGAAAATGCATGAAAAGAGAGTCCGTGAAATCATCAAAATCGTCCATCAAAAGGGACGCGTGGTGAGCATTCAGTGTTTCTTTGACTCACAACTCAGAGGAGTCAACAGAAAGTTTCGTGAGAACTCACAAAATGCTAAATCACGATAAGATCCCAACCATCAGATTGAGACAGGTTGTGGGTCGTCGATCTAAAGCATCGGCATTTTGGAATTTTTGTCATCGGTGGTTCGAAGGAGGGAACCATCCCAAGTCCCGAGTCATGAAGTTTCAACTTCATGAAGGAGGGGATATGAACCGTCAGATCAAGGGGAGCTGTGAGTCGTCGATATATATCAAGAGTTTGAGTGTTGGGAAGACATAGGTAAGCAATAATCTAACTTCATGAAATGAGAAGTCTCAATGTGTGAAGGAGGTTGGCCCCAGGTCATAGCGGAGGGTCACAGTAGAATGTTAAGAGAGGAGATAGCGCCGAGAGAAATATCACTGATCGAAACATCGGGGATCATGATTTCGGGAAATGGAGAGTCAGAGTTGGCTCATTTATAATATCTCGACGCGTGAATTCGCCACGCGATTTGAGCCATTATATCGTGGAATAATTAGGACCGTCAGATGGGGATCTCTGAAATTTTGGCATTTCGGGAGTCAGGAGAAAATAAGTGATTCACATCAGAATTTTCTGATATGTGAAGCTCTCATGCATTCAAAGGAAAAGCCTGTGGTCATGGTGAATGGTCACATGGATAGAAGCCAAGGGAGGAATTAAAATATGTTAATATCTTTTCGAAGTTTCGGGGGGCTAGCTCATTTGCAAAGTCCTGAAATATTTGGGAGTTGTGACCCAGTTCCTAGAGGAAGGCCATATCGAATGCATAGGAGAAAGGGCCATCGCTTGCTAGACCCCTAGTTGGGTTTTAAGATTTCGGAGGTTGGAGTGTTGTGTTTTTATCACACACATATTCCCGAGGTCATGAGACGCAAAAGGCCTTTTGGGTGTGGATTGTGGTCATAGCGCCATGCTCACGTGGAGGTGAAGCTCACGCCTTGTGAATATTCGCGCAGGGGGTGTTTCAACAAGGTCGGTGGATCAGATAGAATATTCAAGAAGGGAATCAGAGAGTGAATTCAGCTCAGGGAATTGGAATGATCCAGAGACTGGGAAGTCATAGAAACACAAAGGGGAGGGGGGGTTGCATCAAGTGGTATTAGAGCGCAGAATTGATTTCTGTAGGAAATAGAGGTAATCAAAAGACCAAGATTTTCTTACAGACAACAGATAAAGGACATATTATGGTAACATCAAGTGGTATTGGAAATAGAGATTCATCTATATGCGGTAGGTTAAGGAAGAGAAGTACTGACGCTCTATGAGAAGGTTGTTGCCTAGACACAACATCAAAATTTTAAACAACCGGGTAGGCTGTGAGAGGAGATGGAGATGCTCGCGTATGAAGAGTGATCCATAGAATTTCCAGGAGGGAAGGTAGAAGGTGGAAATGGATACTGAAGGACGTGAGTGTGGTCGAAGAGGACACCAACAAAACAATAACAATCCATATATGTATCTGGAGTTCAGTGAGATAAGAGCCAGAATGGAGAAGCTTGCATTTAAAGTCTAGCAAAATGCAAGAGTGCATTGGGTGTATGAATGGCCCATGAAGAAGAGAGTGAAATGGCTAGTAAAGGAACTATTGGCTAGAGGAAAGAGAAGGCCGATGGGAAGGTGGCTTTGAAAACCTCAGTGACATAGAGGAGGAACTTATTCACATCTTTGAACCAAAGCCTAGGATAAATCTCAACGACGAGGAGAGAGACAGATCAAAGGAAGATCTCATAAACTGCCAGGTGGGTAGAAATGGACATTCAAATTTCCAGGTGGGCAATGGAAAGAGACCAGGTGGAGGTCTCATATACTTCTAGGGGAGCATTAATGAAAGTTTATATTTCTAGGTATACAATGAGATGCGATCATTGGAGGATTTCACAGACTTCTAGATGGGAAGCAAAAAAATCCCAAATTGCTAGGAGGGTAGAGAGAAGGAAATGAGACTGTCTGAAAGTATTGAGACCTCAGAAGTCAGTTCATGTCAGTGAGGAGTGTTGATAGGATAATATTCATGTGGGTTTTCAAGCCATGTGAATGAAGACGATGAGAATTTAAACACTTCCATCACAAAGGAGGAGGATTAGAGGATAATTCTAATTATTGGAGGAATAAAGATATTCCTACCAAACAACCACGTAGAGGCCAATGCACATGATGAAACTACAAAAAAAGAAGAAATACATCTAGCAGTGACTATCGTAGAGGAAGAAGAAATGGAGAACGCACCAGAATCTGCCCCAATAGAAGAGGAGCACATAGTCGAGATGCTCACTCAACAAGAAACAAGAGGAGAAGAGCATTCAAAAGAATGGCTCAAAATTTGCAGCCAGGAAGATGAACAGGGGACAACTGCAATACTGAAGCCTGCAACAAAAGATGAAGAAAACAACATGGAATTTATTGATCTGTATGTAGAACTGGAATCCCTAGAGAGAAGGGTAATGGTGCAAATATTGCACATCCAACAGATCAAATTGGAGACATATGGAGGAGCATACCAGCCAAAGGAACAACTGGAAGAAGTTGGACTTGAGCCAACACAAAGAGAAATGGCAGAAGCTAATCTGTCATAAGAGGGAACTGAGCAGTAGCTTGATGAAGAGACCATGGAATTGAAGTTTGCATCAAAGCGACAATTTAATTCCACAAGGGGAGATAAAGACAACATGGGGGACCGAGTAGATCTGCCCACTCATAAGAAGGAGGAGTTGCAACAGAGAAGACTGCATAAGAAGAGCTAACCTTAGGAGCAGTTGGACAGAGTGATAGAGGAGATCTAGAAGCTGATGTTGAGGTCAGAAGAATCAGTCTGCAAAGGGGATCTGAACAGAAGGAAGCTTGCTATAGCAGTAGGGAAGAAACAAAAGAAGAAAAAGAAACAACAACATAGTTGGAGAGGAGAAACAGGACAACTCCAGAAAAGAATTTGGGATCCAGATGGATTTAAAAATTGGGGAATAGGAGATAACGAGAAGGAGCTCATGTTTTTCCTAGAAAGGGAGTATGATGCAGGAGAATTTATCCACGTCAACAATGCACCAACTAGAATAGCAAATCAAGTGCGCATTCGATCAGGAGAGGCACCAACCCTCTCATTTTAAATTTCAAATTTCAAATTAAATTCAATTCAATGTTTCTAAGCATTGGTAGAGACGAGTTAATGGTTTTGAGATGATAAGAGATGGGGTCACCTTTAATGGTTGACAGGATGAAGATCTAGATATGATCTATACTAGACAACCATTGAATGTAATTCAATGTAATAGATGAGGTTAGGTGAGAGAGGACCAGCTCGTAGAGCCCCTCTTTTGTAGTGAGATCTTGTTTTTGATTTCAATAGGAAGGCAGAAATGCAGATAGGAGGAGAAGGAGATAGAGGTCTGGGTAGAGAGGCCTTAGAGGTAGAAGTTTGGAGAGAGAGGACTTGAGAGAATGGAGACTTGTTACAGTCCAGTTTTGTAAATCATTTGTCTTGACACACAGATATAATAGAAAAACAATTTTTCATGCATATTGTTGCTCATGTGTTTAAGTTTCATGAATGAATTTTGTAGATGTATTATAGATTTCATTTATAGTAAGAATACAAATTTATTTTATCTTCATTGAGTCTTTTTATATCATTTTGGGTTCTTTAGGCTGAGAAAGGAGTGGACAAGAGAACGTTGGAAGTTTTTTAGCCAGCGCAAAGAGTGCGCATCTAAATATCTATGTTGAGTTCAGAGGAGAATGTGATAGGAGGGCACACCATGATACTTTTTCAGACTCAAGAGGAGCCTTAGATTTACTGAATACTTTGGAGGGAATATTGTGTAGAGACGGAATAGAGATACAAAATTTCTGAATATTCTATAAGATCTCTGCCAGATGGGCATCGAGCAAGAGAAAGGAGTGCACGAGGAGGACTCTGTTTTGAGCCCATAGATAAGAGAAGTGTCAAGGATAAGACACTCATAGAGTTACTAAAAACGCTGTAAGCTCAACAAGGTGTGCTTGAGTAGGAAGTTTCCAATAGGGTGCTTACATCCCTTTGAGGACGCAGAAGGGCCAAGTCTCTTAGAGACTAAGCAAGTGTAAGTTCAAAAGAGATAGAACAAGGAGTGTGCAAGAGTGGAATTATTTCAAGTCAAAAATATCAGGAAGAATTGCATGAAGTCGCACACATAGTGAAATTGTGCATAGGGTCGAGGCATAAATTCATCACCAAAGCTCAGGAGGGACAGCGTTTCCAAAATGCAGGTGAGACCCAAATTTTGCAGGGTTCACAGGAGGAAGAATCGAAGGCTGAAACCTTCAACACTTAGAAAATATTCTAAGTCAGAAAGAAAAAGAAATCTTGGGAAGAGGAGCACAGTTTCCACTAGATCGACACTGGGAGAGGAGATATAGACCGTCGAACCCACATCCAGACACATGAGGAACGTGTAGAAGGAAGATCAGATATGGGGCACTAGATCTTATCGTAGAGGACAAAAAGTCATTGGATCTGGAGGAAAGCGCATGAGGTTTAATCCTTTCATGTATAGGAAAACAGACTTTGCGAAGTCACGAAGTCCTGAAAAAATCAGAGCCATCCATCATTGGAGACAGGTGGCAATAGATGCGGGTGTTTGTGAAATCTAACATCGGGATATTTCAAGGAGGAGAGGAGAAAACTCACAAAAGGAGAGTCCATGAAATCATTAGAACAGTCCACTGGAAGGGACGCGTGATGAGCAGTCAGTGTTTTGATCACTCACAACTCAAAGGATTCAAGGGAAGGTTCGTGAGAACTTGTGAAACACAAACTCGCAATAAGATCCCAACCCTTAAGATCCCAATCCTTTGATCACTCACAACTCAAAGGATTCAAGGGAAGCTTCGTGAGAACTCGTGAAACACAAACTCGCAATAAGATCCCAACCCTTAGATCAAGACAGGTTGTGGGTCGTTGATCTGAAGCATTGACATTTCGACATTTTGGGAGTCGAAGGTTCGAAGGAGTGAACCATCGGAAATTCCTGAGTTGTGGAGTTCCAACTTCGCGAAGGAGGGGATCCAAACCGTCAGATCGAGGGGAGTCGTGATCCGTCGATCTATATCGAGAGTTCAGGTATCGGGAAGAGAGAGGTAAGAAATAGTCCAACTTCGTGAAATTCTAAGTTTCAGCACGCGAAAGAGGTTGGCCCCAGGTCATAGCGGACGGTGACACAGCAGAAGGTTAAGAGAGGAGCTAGCGCAGAGAGAAATATTGTTGATTGGAACATCAGGGATCAAGAGTTCAGGGAATGGAGAGTCAGAGTTGTCTCATTTAGAATATTCCGATGCGTGAAGTCACGATGTGATATGAGCCATCAGATCGTGTAAAACTAAGACTGTCATATGGGGATCTCTAAAATTTTGGTATTTCGAGACTCAGGAGAACAGAAGTGATTCGCATCGAAATTTCTCGATACGCAAAGCCCCTATGCATTCAAAGGATGAGCTCGTGGTCATGGTGAATGATCACATGGACAAAATACAAGGGAGGAGTTAACATCCATTAAGCTCTTTTTGGAGTTTCGAGGATCGGGGAGTCAAGGTTGACTCATTTTTAGAGTCTTGAAATATTTGGGAGCTAGGACCGAGTTCCTAGAGGAAGGTCATATCGAGTGAATAGGAGAAAGGGCCAGCGCTTGCTAGAACCCTAGTCGATTTTTAGGATTTTGGAGGTTGGAATGTTGGGTTTGTATAACACACATATTCTCGAGCTCACGAGACATGAAATTCCTTTTGGGTGTGGACTGTGTTCATTGCGTCGTGGTCGCGTGGAGGTGAAGCTCACTCCTTGTGCATGTTTGTGCAGGGGGGTTTCAATAGGGCCTGTGGATCAGATAACAGATTCCAGCAGGGAATCAAATATCCCATTCGACTCAGGGAATTGGAACGATCCAAAGACCGGGAGGTTTTAGAACCCCGAAGGGGGGTGGCTGCATCAAGTGGTATTAGAGCACAAAATTGATATATGTATGCAACATAAGTAATCAGAAGACATATATGTTCTTATAGACAACAGATAAAGGAGATATTCTAGTAACATCAAGTGGTATTAGAAACATAGATTCATCTATATGTGGTAGGTGAAGGAAGAAAAGTACTGACGCTCTGTGAGAAGGTTGTTTCATGGACGCACCAACAAAATTTGAAACAACTAGGTAGGTTGTGAGAGGAGATGTAGATTCCCATAGATGAAGAGTTATCCATAGACTTTCTAAGAGGGTAGGTACAAGGTGGAACTGGCTACTGAAGGCCATGAGTGTGGTTGAAAAGGATACCAACAAAAGAAGAACAATCCATATATGGATATGGAGTTCAGTGAGATAAGAGCCATAATGGAGAAGCTTGCGTTTAAAGTGCAACAGAATTAAATAGTGCATTGGGTGTATGAATGGCCCATGAAGAAGAGAGTGAAATGGCTAGTAAAGGAATTTTTGGCTAGACGATAGAAAAGGTTGATCAGAAGGTGGATGAGGCATACTAAAAACCTCGGTGACACAGAGGAGGAACTAATTCACATTTGTTAGCCAGAGACTAGGAGAAATCTCAACGATGAGGAGAAAGAGAGATCAGATGAAGATCTCATAAACTGCCAGGTGGGTGGAAATGGACTTTCAAATTTCTGGGTGAGCAATGGAAAGAGACCAGGTGGAGGTCCCCTATATTTCTAGGGGAGAAGTAATGAAATTTCATATTTCTAGGTAGACAATGAGATGAGATCATTTGAGGATCTCACAGACTGCCAGATGGGCAGCAGAAAAATTCCAAATTGCTAGGAGGGTAGGGAGAAGGAGATGAGACTGTCTAAAAGTCTCGAGAGCTCAGAAGTGAGTTCATGTCAGCAAGGAGTGTTGATAGGAGAAGATTCATGTGGGTTTGCAGGCCATGTGAATGAAGACAATGAGAAGTTAAATACTTACATCACAAAGGAGGAGGATCAGAGGAGAATTCTAATTATTGGAGGGATAAAGATATTCCAACCAAATATCCAGGTAGAGGCCAATGCACATGATGAAAGTGTAGCAGAAGAAGAAATACATCAAGCAGTGATTGTCGTAGAGAAATAATAAATGGAGCACACATCAGAATATTCCCCAACAGAAGAGGAGCACACAGTCGAGATGCTCACTCAACAGGAAACAGGAGGAGAAGAGAATTCAGAAGAATGGCTCAAAATTTTCAACCAGGAAGTTGAACACAGGACAACTGTAGTACTGAATCCTACAACAAAAGATGAAGTAGACATCATGGACTTTGTTGATATGTATGTAGAACTGGAATCCCTAGAGATAATGGTAATGGTGCAAAGCTTTCACATCCAACAGATCAAATTGGAGATAGATGGAGGAGCATACTAGCCAGAGGAACAACTAGAAGAAGTTGGACTTGAGACAACACAAGGAGAAATGGTAGAAGCTAATCTGTCATAAGAGGGAGGCGAGAAACAACTTGATAATGAGATTGCAGATTTGAAGTTTGCAGTAGAGAGGAAATTCAATTCCACAAGGGGATATAAACATGACATGGGGGATCGATTAGATCTTCCCACTGATAAGAAGGAGGAGTTGCAGTAGAGAAGACTGCATAAGAAGAGCCATACACAGGAGCACTTGGATAGAGTGATAGAGGATATTTGGAAGCTGATGTTGAGTTCAGCAGAAGAAGTCATCAAAGGGGAGTTGAACAGAAGGAAGCCTACCATAGCAACAGGGAAGAATTAGAAGAAGAAAAAGAAACAACAACAACAACAACAACATAGCTAGAGAGGAGCAAGAGGAAAACTCCAGAAAAGAATTTGGGATCCAGTTGGATTTCAACATTAGGGAAGAGGAGCTCATGAGAAGGAGCTCATGTTTTTCCTAGCAAGGGAGTATGATGCAAGAGCATTGCTCCACATCAACAACGCGCCATCTAGAATAGAACATCAAGCGCGCATTCGAGCAAGAGAGGCACCAACCATCTTGTTTTAAATTTCAAATTGTGAATTAAATGCAATTCAATGTTTGTAAGGCTTGGTATAGGTGAGTTGATTCTTTTGATATGATAGGAGATGGGGTCTCCTTTAATGGTTGACAAGATAAAGATCTAGATCTGATCCGGACTAGACATCCATTGAATGTAATTCAATGTAATAGATGAGGTTAGGTGAGAGAGGACGAGCTCACAAAGCCCCTCGTTTGTATTGAGATATTTTTTCAGATTTCAATAGGAAGGAAGAAAGGCAGATAGGAGGAGAAGGAGAGAGAGGTCTAGGTAGAGAGGCCTTAAAAGTAGAAGTTCCAAGAGAGAGGACTTGAGATAACTAAGACTTGTTATAGTCCAGTTTCATAAATCAAATGTATACACACATAGAGATAATAGAAAAGAATTTTTTCCTGCATATTGTTGCTCATGTGTTTACGTTTCATGAATGAATGTTGTAGATGTATGATAGATTTCATTTATAGTAGGAAGATAGAATTCTTTTAACTTCATTGAGTCATGTTATATCATTCTAGGTTCTTTATGCTGAGCAAGGAGTGCACAGTAGAACATTGGAAGTTCTGTATCCAGTGCAAAGAGTGTGCATCTGAATCTCTCTGTTGAGTTTAGAGGAGAACATGACAAGAGGGCATACCAGGATACTTTTTCAGACTCAAGAAGAGCCTTGGAGTTACTGAATACTCTGGAGGGAAGACTGTGTAGAAAAGGCACAAGGATACCGAATTTCTGAATATTTTGTAAGAGCTCTGCCAGGTGGGCATTGAGCAAGTGCAAAGAGTGCATGAGGAGGAGTCTGTTTTGAGTCCATATATAAGAGAAGTGTCAAGGAGAATGCATTCACAGAGTTACTGAATACTCTGTAAGCTCAGCAAGGTGTTCTTGATTAGGAAGTTTCCAAGAGGGTGCTTACATCCCTTTGAGGACGTAAAAGGTTCAAGTCTCTTAGAGACTTAGCAAGTGTAAGTTTAGAAGAGATAGCACAAGGGGTGTGAAAGAGTGGACTTATTTCAAGTCCAAAATATTAGGAGGAATAGCGTGAAGTTGCAAATAGAGTGAAATTGTGCACAGGGCCGAGGTGGAAATTCATCACCAAATCTCAGGAGCGACAACGTTTCCAAAGTGTGGGTGAGAGCCAAAGTTTACAGGGTTCACAGGAGGTAGAATTGAAGGCTGAGACCTTCAACACTTATAAAATCTTCTAAGTCAAAAAGAAAAATAAATCTCAGGAGGAGGAGCATAGTTGTCATTGGATCGACACTAGATCATTGAACCCACATCTAGACACAATAGGAATATAGAGAAGGAAGATCATATATAGGCCATCAGATCTAAGCACAAAGGACCAAAATTCATTGGATCCGGAGGAAAGCGCGTGAGGCTTAATCTTTTCGTGTATAGGGGAATAGACTTTGTGAAGTCATGAAGTCCTGAAAACATCGAAGCCGTCCATCATAGGAGACAGGTGGCAGAAAATGTGGGTGTTCATTAAATTGGACATTGGGAGATTTGTAAGGAGGAGAGGAGAAAACTCGCGAAAGGAGAGTCTGTGAGATCATCAGAACCATCCATCAGAAGGGACGCGTGGCGAGCAGTCATTGTTTCGCTGACTGAAAAATCAGAGGAGTCAACGAGGAGGTTCATGAGAACTCGTGAAACATGAACTCACAATAAGATCCAAACCGTCAGATCGAGACAGATTGTGGGTCATCGATCCAAGGCATCGACATTTCATCATTTTGGGAGTTGGAGGTTCGAAGGAGGGAACCATCCAAAAATCCCGAATTTCCAACTTTGCAAAGGAGGGGATCCAATCCGTCAGATCGAGGGGAGTTGTGAGTCGTCGATCTATATTGGGAGTTCGGTTATCGGGAAGATAGAGGTAAGGAATACTTCAACTTTGTGAAACACAAAGTCTCGACGCACGAAGGAGGTTGGCCCCAGGTCATTGTGGAGGGTCACATAGCATAAGTTTAAGAGAGGAGCTAGCATGAAGAGAAATATTGTCGATCGAAGCATTGAGGATCAAGAGTTTAGAGAATGGAGAGTCAAAGTTGGTGCATTTAGAATATCTCAACACATGAAGTCACGACGCAATTTGAGCCACCGGATCATGGAAGAAATAGGACCATCAGATGGGGATCTCTGAAATTTTGGCATTTCGGGAGTTGGGAGAACAGAAGTGATTCACATCGGAATTTCCCGATACGCGAAGTCCCGACACATTCAAAGGATGAGCCTGTGGTCGTGGTGATTGGTCACATGGACGGAAGCCAAGGGAGGAGTTAAAATCTGTTAATCTCTTTTCAGAGTTTCGACTATCGGGGAGTCAAGGCTAACTCATTTGGAAAGTCCTGAAATATTTCGGAGTTGGGACCCAGTTCCTAGAGGAAGGTCATATCGAGTGCATATGAGAAAGGGCCAGTGCTTGCTAGACCCCTGCTCGGGTTTTGGTATTTTAGAGGTTGGAGTGTTGGGTTTGTATGACACACATATTCTCGAGGTCACAAGACACAAAGCAACTTTTGGGTGTGGACTGTGGTGATAGCACTGTGGTCCCATGGAGATGAAGCTCACGCCTTGTGCATGTTCGCATAGGGAGGTTTTCAATAGGGCCTATGGATTAGATAGTAGATTCTAGCAGGGAATCGAATAGCCAATTCGGCTCAGGGAATTGGAATGATCCAGAGACCGAGAGGTCGCAAAACCCTGAAGGGGAGGCGGGGGATGCATCAACTAGTATCAGAGTTCATAATTGATTTCTATAGGCAATAGAGGTAATCAGAAGACCAAAGTTTGCTTACAGAAAGAAGATAAAGGAGATATTTGGGTAACATCAAGGAGTATCAGAAACATAGATTCATCTATATGTGGCAGGTGAAGGAAGAAAAGTATTGACGCTCTGTGAGAAGGTTGTTTCATGGACACAACAACAAAATTTTAAACAATCGGGTAGGCTGTGAGAGGAGATGGAGATGCCCGTGGATGAATAGTGATCCATAGACTTTCCAGAAGGATAGGTAGAAGGTGGAAATGGCTACTGAAGGCCATGAGCATGGTCGAAGAGGAGACCAAAAGAAGAAGAAAAATCTAGATATGGATCTAGAGTTGAGTGAGATAAGAGAAAGAATGGAGAAGCTTGCATTTAAAGTGCAGTAGAATGAAAGAGTGCATTGGATGTATGAATGGACCATGAAGAAGAGAGTGAAATGGCCATTAAAGGAACTGTTGGCCAGAGGATAGAGAAATATGATGAGAAGGTGGCTGAGGCATACTAAAAACCTCAGTGACACAGAGGAGGAAATGATTCACATATGTGAACCCAAGACTAGGAGAAATCGTAGTGACGAGGAGAAAGAGAGATCAAATGAAGATCTCATAAACTATCAGGTGGGTGGAAATGGAATTTCAAATTTCCAGGTGTGCAATGGAAAGAGACCAGGTGGAGGTCTCGTATACTGCCAAGGGAGCACTAATGAAATTTTAGAATGCTAGGTAGACAATGAGATGAGATCATTGAAGGATATCACAGACTGCCAGATGGGCAATAGAAAATTCAAAAATTGCCAAGAGGGTAGGGAGAAAGATATGAGATTGTTTGAAAGTCTCGAGAAATCAGAAGTGAGTTCATGTTAGTGAGGATTTTTGGTAGGAGACGATTCATGTGGGTTTGCAGGCCATGTGAATGAATACGATGAGAAGTTAAATAATTCCATCACAAAGGAGGAGGATCATAGGAAAATTCTAATTATTGGAGGGATAAAGATATTCCTACCAAATAGCCAGGTAGAGGCAAATGCACATGATGAAAATGTCGTGGAAGAAGAAATAAATCCAACAATGATTTTCGTAGAGGAAGAAGAAATGGAGCACACATCAGAACCTGCCCCAACAGAAGAGGAGCACACAGTCAAGATTCTCACTCAACGGGAAACAATAGGAAAAGAGCATTCAAAATAATGGCTCAAAATTTTCTTCCAGGAACCTGATTTTGGGGACAACTGTAGTACTAAAGCTCCCAACAAAAGAGGAATCAAACAACATGGAATTTATTGATCTGTATGTAGAACTGGAAGCCCTAGAGAGAAGGGTAATGGTTCAAAGCTTGCACATCCAACAAATCAAATTGGAGACAGATAGAGGAGCATACCAGTGAGAGGAACAACTAGAAGAAGTTGGACTTGAGCCAACACAAGGAGAAATGGAAGAAGCTAATATGTCAGAAGAGTGAGGTGAGAAGCAGCTTGATGATTAGACTATGGAATTGAAGTTTGTAGCAAAGTGGCAATTCAATGCCACAAGGGAAGATAAAAACAACATGGGGGATCGAGAAGATCTGCCCACTAACAAGAAGGAGGAGCTGCAATAGAGAAGACTGCATAAGAAGAGTCAACCATAGGAGCAACTGAACAGAGTTGAATAGAAGGAAGCCTGCCATAGAAGCAAGGAAGAAACAAAAGAAGAAAAAGAAACAACATCAATAGAAAAGTAGTTGGAGAGGGGCAAGAGGACAACTCTAGAAAAGAATTTGGGATCCATTTGGATTTAAATACTAGGGAAGAGGAGCTTATGAGCAGGAGCTCATGTTTTTCCTAGCAAGGGAGTATGATGCAGGAGAATCTCTCCACGTCAACAATGCGCCAGCTAGATTAGCACATCAAGCGCACATTCGAGGAGGAGAGGCACCAAACCTCTCGTTTTAAATTTCAAATTGTGAATTAAATTCAATTCAATGTTTTTAAGGCTTGATAGAGTCGATTTAATGATTTTTAGCTGATAGGAGATGGGTTTTCCTTTAATGTTTTATAGGCTGAAGATCTAGATCCGATCTAGACTAGACAACCATTGAATGTAATTCAATGTAATAGATGAGGTTAGGTGAGAGGATGAGCTCACAAAAGCCCTCTTTTGTATTAAGATCTTGTTTCAGATTTCAATAGGAAGGTAGAAAGGAAGATAGGAGGAGAAGGAGAGAGAGGTCTAGGTAGAGAGGCCTTAGAGGTAGAAGTTTTGAGAGAGAGGACTTGCAAGAACTGAGACTTGTTACAGTCCAGTTCTGTAAATCATCTATATAGACACACAAAGATAATAGAAAATCAGTTTTTCTTACATATTTTTCCTCATGTGTTTATGTTTCATGAATAAATGTTTGATATGTATGATATATTTCAATTACAGTAGGAAGATATATTTCTTTTATCTTCATTGAGTCATGTTATATCATTTTGGGTTCTTTAGGCTGAGAAAGTAGTGTAGAATAGAACATTGGAAGTTTTGTAGCCAACACAAAGAGTGTGCATCTAAATCTCTTTGTTGAGTTCAGAGGAGAATGTGCGAGGAGGGCACACCAGGATACTTTTTCAGAGTCAATAGGAGACTTAGAGTTACTGAATACTCTGGAGGGAATATTGTGCAGGGAAGGCACAAAGATACGGAATTTTGTAAGTTTTTGTTAGAGCTCTTCCAGGTGGGCATCGAGGAAGTGCAAGGAGTGCACGAGGAGGACTCTGTTTCAATTCCAGAGATAAGAGAAGTGTAAAGGAGAATACACTCACAAATTTACTGAATACTTTGTAAGATCAACAAGGTGTTCTTGAGTAGGAAGTTGCCAAGAGGGCGCTTACATCCCTTTGAGGACACAAAAGGGTCGAATCTCTTAGAGACTGAGAAAGTGTAAGTTCAGAAGAGATAGCACAAGGAGTGTGAAAGAGTTGACTTATTTCAATTCCAAAAGCTCAGGAGGAATACCTTGAAGTCACAGACAGAGTGAAATTGTTCACAGGGCCGAGGTGCAAATTCCTCACCAAAGCTCAAGAGGGATAGCATTTCCAAAACACAAGTGAGACCCAAAGTTTACAGGGTTCATGGGAGGGATAATTGAAGGCTGAGACCTTCGACACTTAGAAAATATTCTAAGTCAAAAAGAAAAATAAATCTCAGGAGGAGGAGCACAATTTTCATTGTATCGGCACTGGGAAAGGAGATCTAGACCATCGAACCCACATCCAATAATAGGAGGAACGTGCAAAAGGAATATCAGATATGGGCCACTGGATCTGAGCGCAGAGGACCAACAATCATTGGATCTGGAGGAAAGCATGTGAGGTTTAATCCTTTCATGTACAGGGGAAAAGACTTTGCAAAGTCAAGAAGTTCAAAAAACATCGGAGCCATCCGTCATCGGAGATAGGTGGCAACAGATGCGGGTGTTCATGAAATCAGACATCGGGAGATTTGCAAGGAGGAGAGGAGAAAACTCGTGAAAGGAGAGTCCGTGAAATCATCAGAACCATCCATCAGAAGGGATGCATGGTGAGAATTCATTGTTTCGCTGAATCGTAACTTGGAGGAGTCAACGGGAAGGTTCGTGAGAACTCACGATAAGATCCAAATTGTTAGATCGAGACAGGTTGTGGGTCGTCGATCTGAAGCATCGAAATTTCATCATTTTAGGAGTCAGAGGTTTGAAGGAGGGAACCATAAAAAATCTCGAGTCGTGAAGTTATGACTTCGCAAAGGAGGGGATCTAAACCGTCAGATCAAGGGGAGATGTGAGTTGTCGATCTATATCGGGAGTTCGGGTATTGGGAAGACAGAGGTAAGAAATACTCCAACTTCGTGAAACAAAAATTCCCGACGTGTGAAGGAGGTTGGCCCGATGTCATTGTGGAGGGTCACACAGTAAAAGTTTAAGAGAGGAGCCAGTGTCGAGATAAATATCGTCGATCGGAATATCGGGGATCGATAGTTCAGGGAATGGAGAGTCAGAGTTGGATCGTTTAGAATAAGCCAACACACGAAGTCGTGATGCAATATGAACCATCATATCGTGGAAGAACTAGGACCGTCAGATGGGGAGCTCCAAAATTTCATCATTTCAGGAGTCGCGAGAACATAAGTGATTCGCATCGGAATTTCCTGGTACGCGAAGTCCCGACACATTCAATGGGTGAGCCCATGGTCATGGTGAATGGTCACATGGATGGAAGACAATGGAGGAGTTAGCATCTGTTAAGATATTTTCAGAGTTTCAAGGATCGAGGAGTCAAGGATGACTCATTTTCAAAGTCCCGAAATATTTGGAAGTTGGGACCCAGTTCCTAGAGGAAGGTCATATCGAGTGCATAGGAGAAAGGGCCAGCACTTGATAGACCCCTAGTCAGGTTTTTGGATTTCATAGGTTTGAGTGTTGGGTTTGTATCACACACATATTCCCGAGGTCGTGATACACAGAATGCCTTTTGGGTGTGGATTGTGGTCATAGCGCCATCGTCGCATGGAGGTGAAGCTCACACCTTGTGCATGTTCACGTAGGGGGGGTTTCAATAGGGCCTGTGGATCAGACAACAGATTCTAGTAGGGAATCGAAGAGCCAATTTGCGTCAGGGAATTGGAATGATCTAGATATTGGGAGGTTGCAGAACCCTGAAGGGGAGGGGGCGGCTACATCAAGTGGTATCAGAGCGCAAAATTGATTTCTGTAGGAAACAAAGGTAATCAGAAGACTGATATTTTTCTATAGACAGAAGATAAAGGATATATTCTAGTAACATCAAGTGGTATTAGAAGCAAAGATTCATCTATTTGCAGTAGGTGAAGGAAACAAATTACTGATGCTTTGTAAGAAGGTTTTTGCATGGACGTAGTAGAAAAATTTTAAACAGATGAGTAGCCTGTGAGAGGAGATGGAGATGATCATGGATGAAGAGTGATCCATATAATTTCTAGGAGGGTAGTTATAAGATGGAAATGGCTATTGAAGGACATGAATGTGGTTGAAGAGGAGACCAATAGAAGAAGAAGAATCCAGATATGGATCTGGAGTTTAGTGAGATAAGAGCCAGAATGGAGAAGCTTTCATTTAAAGTGCAACATAATGAAAGAGTGCATTGGGTGTATCAATGGCCCATGAAGAAGAGAGTGAAATGGATAGTAAAGGAACTATTGTCTAGAGGACAGAAAAGGCCAATGATAAGGTGGTTGAGGCATATTGAAAACCTTAGTGACATAGAGGAGGAACTGATTCACATTTGTGAACCAAAGACTGAGATAAATCTCAGTGAGGAGGCAGAAAGAGAGATCAGATGAAAATATAATAAACTGCGAGGTGGGTGGAAATGGATTTTTAAATTTCTAGTTGGGCCATGGAAAGAGACCAGGTGGAGGTCTTGTATACTGCCAGGGGAGAAGTAATGAAATTTTATATTTCCAGGTAGACAATGAGAGGAGATCATTGGAGGATCTCACAGACTTCCAGATGGGAAGAAGGAAATTCCCAAATTGCTAGGAGGGTAGGGAGAAGGAGATGAGATTGTATGAAATTCTCAAGAGCTCAGAAGTTAGTTCATGTCAGCAAGGAGTGTTTTTAGGAGAAGATTCATGTGGGTTTGCAAGCCATGTGAATGAAGACGATGAGAAGTTAAATACTTCCATCACAAAGGAGGAGGATCAGAGGAGAATTCTAATTATTGGAGGGATAAATATATTCCTACCAAACAGTCAAGCAGAGGCCAATGCACATGATGAAAGTGCAGCAAAAGAAGAAATATAGACAATAGTGACTGTCTTGGAGGAAGAAAAAATGGAGAACACATTAGTTTCTGCCCCAACAGAACAATATCACACAGTCGAGATTCTCACTCAACAGGAAACAAGAGGAGAAGAGCATTCAGAATAATGTCTCAAAATTTTCATCCAGGAAGCTAAACAAGGGACAACTGCAGTACTGAATCCTGCAGCAAAAGAGGAAGCAAACAGAATGGACTTTGTTTATCTGTATGTATAATTGGAAGCCCTAGAGAGAAGGGTAACAATGAAAATATTTCACGTCAAATAGATCAAATTGGAGACTGTTATAACCCTAATTGGCACCAAACATACTTACCTGACATCAGGCCATCCCATATGCCTTCTTTTCCAGGCAGTACTGAACAACTCTTTTTAAAAAGAACCCTTTTAAAAGGCCCATGTTCCCTACTCCACTACTTCATGAGTGTACACACTATTTTCCTCACTACAACCCATGTCTACCTACAAAATCATGAATAAAGGAAAGTTGTTGACGAAACACACAACTTTGTGTAAGTTAACTAAACCTTTCGGCCATGCATGGATGGTCATTCAACCAAATACCTAGCTCCTTCTAGCCTATAAAAGAAGGGGTAAGGGTCCCATTTGAAAGAAGGAAAATCATAGTAAAGAAACTATACCCAATTGAGAACTCCCCTTGTCCCAACCTTTAGCCATCCTTGTGAAAAGAGAAGTATAGAGAAAAGAAGTTGGAGGATAGTTGAAGAGGAGCCCAGGACCATTTTCGAGGAGCAGTGCCGACCACATATTGTAAGTTTGATATTGTGAAGATTAATACAAAAAGGAATACTTTTCCCATCCCCCCATATCATGTGTTCAAGTTGAATATTTATTTTATGATATTGTCACAAGTAACCCAGCAATTAGTATATGAAATGCATGTTCGCAGCTTTTTGTTTGTTCATGTGTGAATGTAGGTCAGCCTTGGGAGGAGATTTTCAATCAAAGAGCGAGTGAAAACAAAGGGATCAACATCAAACACAGGACTTAATGTAGAGATGCCAAATCTTGTTTACACCTTTGTATTGCATGAATGTGGGGTTTTGTGTTGGGAGAATAGGAAAGAGTAGAATACATTGAAATGGTCATTTTTTGCATGCATGATTAGATCCCTTAAATGCTAAGTCTGTAGGCAGGATTCCCACCCACAACAGAATTGGCGACGCCACTGGGGATCTCTAGGGTTTTCTAGGAGTCCTTTTTTGGGTATTTTTAAAAATTGGTTTCATTACTTGTTTTTAGAGTTTCTGCAAAAGTCTGAGCTAACAGGGATTCTAGTCTTCCATAGCAGTACTCCCTGGTTTTTTTGCTTGGCTGCATTTTATTTTTGGGAAGTCACATAGGTACACACGGCTTTTATAAGGCCTGCATGCATGTACAGGTGCCCAACCTTCACACAGCCTGCGTAGACACGCTAGCTGATGAAGTAATAGTAGTGTGGCTAGGTTCATAATTTGTTTATTAGAGAGGCAATCATCCTCTCCCCTGTCAGAAGTGATCCTTCTCAAGGGTTTTATGGAACTCATTCTAGTCTCTGTTTTTTGCAATTTGTAGCTTAGGTTTCACCTCAGATTGGTTTTGTTCTATGAAAATTTCCTTGAATTGTTTTCTTTTTATGTCAAAGTAAGTCTGAGTCTTCAAGAGATTTTGGTTCTCAATACTAGTAGTCTCTACGAGTGCTTGATTTCTTGTCTTTTCATTTTTTGAAGAGTTGCAGAGGTACACATGACCTGCATAAGGTCTGCATGTGTGTACACGCACTCTAACCTTACACAGCTCGCATGCACACACTGGCTGTTGAACTGTCAGCAGTGTGCCCTTTGAAAAAAAATTTGTTTAAGGAGAGGCAGTTATCCTTTTCCTTGTCAAGAGTTATACCTCTCAGGGTTCTTGGTTCCGTAATAGCAGTCAACAGAATAGGTTTGATCACAACAACAAATTTCTTTTTCATTAAAAAAAAATTCATAGGGTTTTTAGACAAGTGTGAGAGTCTGCTTTCATCAATTTGTATGTTATTGTCAGTAACTATTTGTGATCTTTGCTTAGGCCATAGGTTTTCTTGGTCTTTACTTGTCGTCATTTTTCCTTTTTTTCTTTGTGAGCATCAAATAAATAAAAAAAAACTTTTTATTTCTTGGTTTAGTTAAGAAGTTGTTGGTTTTCATTAGTAACCAGGAAAATCTTTGATTTTATAAGTTCTTGGTTGTTTACCTAGGATAATAAGTAGCTCATAGTCGAGCGAAATCCTGTTTTGAAATTTTTGTTCAAAGATCTTAGAAAAAATTTCAGTTTGAAAAGTTGATTAAGAATTGTGTCAAGAAGAAGTTATTTTGTTTCCATCTTTCTGTTTATTTTTTCTGTCGTCTCTCAAACATCATTAGTTTCACTTTCATAACCTTTGACTTAAGACAAGCGATAAAAAATTAACGATTAATTAAAATCAACTAGACTTTATGTTTGTAGGGTCCATCAATTAGTCTAGGCTAGAGCCTTGATTTAGGTTGGAGAGGAAACTCTTCAAGGCTACAAAACATACATAAGAGTCTGTGCTAGGGAGTGTTAAAAGTTCAGTATCATGAAATTTATCTGGGACCCCCTCTAACACAGGGGATAAACATGATGTCGTGTGCAGAAAGGTAGCAAATATAACCCCTCCAAAGACGGACCAATCGTAGTGGAGAACACATATAGAGGGCTTGTCTTGCGATTCCGTCGATTGAATTTGCCACAAATATTCATGGGTCTTGAATCCATTCGAGGTTGTCAATTGTCTTCCAGACCACTTTCTTTCAATACCCTTGATAGGTTTCGGTCTCGATACCTTTCTCATTGTGGTCTACCCGAATGTCGACTATACCCGCATGGTGACTGTTCGCATGCTGGCAACCTAGTTGCCTATATTTTTTAGAGACATACACAGGTGACTGCGGAGGTATACCGCAGTACCTAGGATAGACATCAGGCCATTCTTTGTAGAGTATACCCAGAGGGTGCTTCCCATAGCGTTGGTTGTTGTAACTGTTCTTCCAACTAGTTTAGTGTTTGCTTGTTTTATCTTGTAGGGAATTTTTTCTAGTGTGTGTTGTTTTTGAACAAATAGAAAGCCCTAGTGTGTCTTTGATCTTCTCACACAGTGGAGGATCATGAGCTCCACCGGTCACAAAGGATTCTTGGCCTACCACCGGTTACACTGGAGCCAACCCTACCACCGCTAAGGCGAAAGCTAGACTAACAAGGGTCTTTTGAAGTGACCGGATCACAAGAAACTGTGCCCGACAAACATCTGGAGGAACCAACTATTTCAGACCTTGGAGCAGAAGCTCTCAGTCCAACCGAAACTCCAACCACTGATCTTTCAGCACCCATCATCGTACAAATTTATCCTTACGGGCGCCAGACAATGTCACACACAGTAATGGAAAGAAATGTTTCCACTTCTTCTGGGAATTCTTCTATTCCCACTACAGATGTCACCACAGGAGGTGTTCCACCTCCTAACCCACCGTCATCGGTCCGAGCCACCATGGTATCGACTACCTCTACCTCAAGTAGTGGTCTGATCCAGTCTTGGGTGGCAGCCACTGCTCCTTTTACACAGAGTGCGACAGGCTCTCCATTCTCATACAGGATGCCTAGCTCAAGTACAAGCCCTATACTATCCTACTCCACTTTACAGACTTTAGGTCTGGGAGCAGGGAGCTCTAACACTCCTCTACAAGGACCCATGGGAAGAACTTCATCTCCCTTTAGCGCTTTCCCTTGTGGGGGAGGTCATATATCTCCTTCATCCCCTTCGCTCGGTGGTACCCACCAGCAATCCTCCAGGCCAAGCACACACCTAGTTCATTTGGAGTAGGGAGTCAAGGACCACCTTCTCATAATATGCCGATAGGGTTGATACTATTTTTTTTGTTCGGTGCGTTTGGTAACAACACTTTCTCGTCAGCTTCTTTCCTGACTAAGGGAAACCCCGGTTATGGCCAACCTAATCCTATGCAGGGTACTATTCCTGCACAGGGGGGAAACCCAAGAACTTCTTCCCATCAGTACCTTGGAATTCTTGGCAAGGATCAGTCCCTTCATCAGGAATGTTGATCTGGGGAAATTCTTTTCACAACCAATGGAACCCGAGGCAAGGTGCAATACCTATGCCCATAGGATTGGCATGGGGCAACCCTTCCCAAATTCCTTTGAATGTAATGCATGCCCAACCATCTACACCCTATTTTGTAAATCATCCCATGATGTCTCCTTAAATGCAAAATCCGTATGCTGGTCATGGCCATGGTTTTTACTAGAACCCCGATCGAAAACCCAACTTTTCCAAGCAACCTAGTGCCAGTCAAACTCTAGGCCCCTTTTTCCATGGTTATCACCAACAACCCAAACTACCTTTCCTGGCAACCTTGCATTTGCCAGACTTAACAAGGTTTTTGAATGACCCTATCTGTCATGATCCGTGTTGGCCCCCTATGCCGACAAAGTTTCCTTCAAACATACCAAAGTTCAAATCCAAGCCTAATGAAGATCGAGGTGATCATGTGACTACTTTCCACCTTTGGTGCTCATATAATTCATTGAAATACAACTTTGTACAGTTGCGTATGTTTCAACGTACTCTCATTGGGACTGTTGTGAAATGGTACATTGAGCTCGACTGCTCAAGATACTCTTCCTTCGGTGAATTGGAAATGGATTTCATAAACCATTTCCAATTACCTGTGAGATATGACACTGGCACAGAATTGTTGGCCAATTTCAAACAGAAAAAAGTGGACCATATCTCTGATCACATACGAGAGTGGAGACACCAGAAGAGTTTGATTAAGGTGCCAGTCCCACCAGCATTCCTGCTAGAGTGGTACTTGAAGTATTTGGTCCCACAATTATCCAAAGACGTCGCAACGTCAATAGTGTTTTCCGAAGAAGATGCAATCATGAGAGCTCAATAGCTTGAGCTAATCTGTTCTTAGTCAGGTCTACTCTATGAGATATTTCCATATGAGCCATGATAAATACTTGATAAAACTAGATAGCGAGCTGGACCACATGCCGATGGTATTGTTGGTTCAACACACACAAAGCCCATTGAAAAACTGACGAAACAATTGCATCAATTGTCTATCCATCATACAATGGCCAGCCATACTACTGTTCAAACTACTCCCCCTACCCAAACATCGGATGTACACAGTGTGCAATTGACAAATCCGAAGGCCAGCCAACAACCTGATGGAAAGAAAAAACAATGTAAGAAGGGTAATGGGGATAAGAAACCCACTAATAATGTTGGCGGGGGTAACACCGAAAAAAGGAATTCGAGGTATCCATGTAATTTGTGTGCAGAAGACCACCCGACTCACCAATGCCCTTGGCTTGGAGAGGCCCAAACGGTATTATCATAGAAGTAGTTGGTTGTGTTAACAAACCCTTTTCAACATGACCAAAATCTAACTCAAGCCTCTACAAGCATAGAAAGGGGAAGCCAAGGACCCCCTCTGTCTTCAAACAATCCTGCATCCACGAATGTGTATATGATGAAAGGTGATGCCTATATATTGACTAGAGCACATGATTACAACAAGATAAGCACCTCTGAGAAAGGTAAAGAAGCTGAAACCCCATCTCTTCCTCTCTGGATCGAGAAGATGTTGGGTGAAACCATGACACACATCCCAAAAGGTGCGTTTAAGAAATATTCTCACAACCCAAACACAAGGGCCGCCTAGAGCTACTCTGTGGTGGAGGATTTGTATCAAACTCCTTGTGTGATGTCTTCTTTGGAAGTCCTCCAAAGATTCCCTTCCCAGAGAAAGGCTCTATTAACTGCTTTAGGATCTGCTGAGACATGTAATCCAGGTACGATCATTCTTGATACACCCGACTTCAAACCTCATATCCCTTACCACGTAGCATTCCAGATAGTAGTGTCTTACACCACGAAAATTTTTAATTGGAACATTTTTCGCACAGTGGTTGATGAGGGTGCCTCAACATGTGTAATGTCTTTGGCACGTTGGAAGGCCATTAGCCAGGTCATTTTTTCTTCGTCAACTACTCTTCTTACCACCTTTGATGGTCATTCATTCCGACCACATGGCATTATCCCCTCTTTTACCATGCAGTTAGGAGGGAAAACCGTGTGTGTCAAGGTTGAAGTGGTCGACGCATCTCTTGACTACAATCTCTTGTTAGGGAGGAGTTGGACCTATACTATGCGAGGAGTAGTCACTATAGTTTTCTGGGTCTTGTTGTTTCCACACGAGGGTTGGATTGTGACCATTGATCAGTTGTATTTCTCCCATCTTGAACCTTCATTTGGGGAATCCATGGTACCAATGATTGATAACCCTCAACCCAGTGTCGTCAACATAGGGTTTGGTTTGTGCCCACCTTTGATGGGTTCTTTCGATTACCCACCTCCTCAAGGGGATGTTAAGTTCATATCTGACCACCATAAGGTTGAGGTGTTCCAAGTTTCATCATTTTGCACGACTTACTTCAATGATCCGTGGATTCTTCCTCCCCCATTGGCCATGATGGAAGGGACAAGGCACCATGGTATGTCCATTCCCTTGTCCGCGACAGAAGTAGTGTACTCTTTAGTCCAGCAAGCTTCCACCAACCCCGATCCAACTCCCACACACAAGTTAGATCTGATTCTAGAGCTTATTTGGTCTCAAGGTTCCCTCACTGATACAAATTATTTAGACTTAGTCTTTCCCTTAGACGAAGCAATCATGGAAGCAATGACTAGTCTAGACAAACCTTGGGATGATCTCCATCACATTTCTTATTTCCTCCCAAAGTTAAGCATAATTGAGGAAGGGGAATTCACCTTGAACATGACTGGAGATAGTTCTTGTCCTATTCATCCTTTGGATACACATGTTGTTTATGCCGAGGGTAATATGGAAACCATTGTTGAAACTATACCTAAAAAATCTCCAGAACCCCTGGCATTGCGGAGAATGTTTTCGTCGGAGTCGAATGCTCCCCTGAAGAGATTCAAATCTACACAGATTTATTTAAGGAATTCTGCGACGTTTTTGCTTGGTCTTACGAGGAAATGCCAGACATCAATCCAAAAATTTTTGAACACAAAATGATGACTTATCCTGATGCTAAGCCGATGTCAAACCCCATGCCATTTAACAAAAAATAGGGTACGATTCCCGTATGTATAGACTTTCGTGATTTGAACAAGGCCTATCCAAAAGATAATTTTCCCACACCATTTATTAACCAGATAGTCGATGAATGCACAGGTTGCAAGGCCTTTTATTTCATGGATGTTTTTTTGGGATATAATTAGACACAAATCAAACCCGAAGACCAACACAAAACAACATTCATTTGTCCATGGGGTACATTCATGTATCGTAAGATGTCGTTTGGTCTGAAAAATGTTGGCGCTACCTTTCAACGGGCCATTTCTTTTTCTCTCCATGATATCAAACATATCGTCGAGGCCTACTTAGATGATTTAGCATCATGCTCTCGTAAGAGAACTGATCATCCCACACACCTCCGACTTATATTTGAGCAATGTCGCTACTTCCAGATTCGCTTGAATCCCAACAAATGCAATTTTTGCGTGACGTCGGGCCGTCTCTTAGGTTTTATATTTTCAACAATAGGGATCATGGTCGATCTTCTCAAGGTTGAGATAATAGTTCAGTTGCCTCCCCCACGTACAATCCTTCATCTTCAAAGTCTACAAGGAAAAGAGAACTTTTTGTGGCGTTTCATCTCAAACTATGCCGAGATTACAAAGGGATTTATGTGCTTACTGAAGAAAGGTGTTCCTTTTCATTGGGATGATTCTGCTCAATGCTCCTTTGAAGCATTGAAACATGCCCTCACGACTGCCCCTCTACTTTGGCCACCCAATTATAACAAATATTTCTTATTATACTTGGCTACAACAGAGTCAACCATCGACATGGTCTTAGTTTAGAAGGATGATTTTCTCTCAAAATATGTGATTTATTACCTGAGCCGAGGCCTAGTTGGACCGGAACTCAATTATTCTGATATCGAAAAACTTGCGTTGACAGCAATCCATGCTGTCCAACAGTTTCGTCATTATGTTTTGTTTCACAAGACCACCGTCATTGTCATTGTGAATCCATTTCAATACGTGTTGACACGATGGGTAATCGATGGAAAGATCAATATATGGATGGTTTTCCTCCAGGAATTTGACTTAGATTTCATTTCTTTGAAATCCCAAAAGTCACTGGTCTTTGCGGAACTCATCTAAGAACTTTTGGTCGAGTCAGGTGATGTTATGCCCAAACAATCAACTATTCAAGGAAACATGTTTTTGATAGAATATTCAGACCCCTGGTATGGAGATATACTTGTCTATCTCCAAAATTTGAAGTGCCCCTCCTTTGCTTCTCATGATGAGCGTCGTCGTATACGTCATCAGGCCAAGAACTATTTCATCCTCGAAGACACTCTCTATAGTCAAGGTGTAGATTGCATCCTTTGTCAGTTCCTCACTCATGAAGAAGAGGAAATCGTGCTTAACAGTTGCCATACTGAATCATGTGGCAGTCATTTGTCTAGGTTAGAAACAACCCAAAATATTTTACGAGCCAGTTACTTTTGGCCGAAACTAATCAAAGATTGTATCACATCAGTCAAGAAGTGACACCCGTGTTAGATCTTCTCTCGAAAGATGAGGGCACATCCCGCTCCCATGTTTCCTATCATCACAGTTGGTCCCTTCACCAAGGGGGGATTGATTACACTACATGCAAACCTCCTTCAGCAAGGGGGCATCGTTACATCATTGTAGTCATCAACTACTTCACAAAGTGGGTCGAAGCTTTGCCAACATTTAAAGATGATGGAGAGACTGCAAATCTATTTTTGTTTTACTAGATTATAGAAAGGTTCGGTGTCCCAAGAGAGATTGTCACTAACCATGGGAGTCACTTTTAGAACCAAATGATGACTGATTTAACATCAAAACTTAGGTTGTGGAAAGAACACCCGTCACCCTACTACCTTCAAGCGAATTGTCAGGTGGAAGCTGTTAATAAATCTCTTAAGACCATCCTACAATGAACGATCAATTTGGCCAAGTCAAATTGGCATTTGATGTTATACTTGGTATTATGGGCCTACTGAACATTTGTTAATACTGCAACCGGTTTCTCACCTTTTCAACTTGTTTATGGGCTGGAAGTAGTCTTTCCCATAGAATGTCAGATCCCATCTTTAAAATTGGCCATACAGTTATTGTCATATACTTCATCACTTCAAAAGTTTTTATCATATCTCAAGTAGCTTAATGAGAAGCGTCATGATGTAGCCTTAGCTAACGAAGCTCAAAAAAAAAAAAAGTGCCAATATGATTGGTCTCTTCATCCTTGGATTTTCTCGGAAGGCGACCTTGTCCTGGTCTATGACCAAGACAAGGACCCCCTGGGGGTAGGCAATTTCAAAACCATGTGGTTCAAACCTTTCATCATAAAAGAGGTTCTAAAAAAGGGCACTTATTTTCTGGTAGATTTTGATGGAAATACTTTGGGAAAACCTAGAAATGGGCTCTACCTCAAGAAGTATTACTCCTAGGTAGGTCACCTTGGGTAACTTTTTGTAACATATGTATAGTATTTGTACTATTATTTTTTGTTTTTTTTTGGTTTTATGGACGTGTCATTTTTTGATGTTATCTTTTATCACTATGGTAGATGTCAAGTGAATAAGAGGTGTTCGTTGGATATGAAAACGACGCTAGCCGACACACTCAGAGGCTTGCCTCTGTAGCTTGGGTAGTTGTCACACCTTAGGGCCAGTTATTATCTTCAGGAGGTATATGTTTAGGTGACACCACAAACAATGTCGCCGAATACAACACATTTATGGATTTGCTTCGTGACGCTTTATCATTTGGTATCTCTCACCTCCAGGTCTATTTAGACGCTCATCTGGTTGTGTCTCAGTTAAATAGAGTCTATCATGTTCATGATCCTACTTTACACTGACGATTCCTTAGGGTACATATCTTAGAACGAATCTTTGATTATATTACATATTTTCATGTTCCTAGGAGATTAAATCAAGTAACAGATACTCTAGCTAATCAAATTTTAGATTGACATCTCGCACACATATAAGAAAGACATACAAATGCACATGTAAATACATTTTTAAAGAAAATATAATCCATAAGACATAAAAAGACATAAAAATCCATATATAATATCAAAATTATCAGAGTACATAGGTGGGTGCAAGCGCCTCAAAAATATGACCAGTAACAAGTCATATGGCTTATGCCCTCAAAAAATATATAAGTAGTGCCCTTGGCATGTGAAAAGTACATCCTAACTAAGGACGGGGCCTATGGGCCCTATTATAATGATCAACAGTGTTTTCCAAATGCCTAAAACGTCGGACCCACGTCCATCGCGCCCCCACTACGTGAGGCTACATAGATGGTGGCAGATCCTCAATCTCTACCATGGGGACTGTGCAAGTGAGCGAGGTAAAAAATTTCTCTACTCGTCTCAGAAATCTCTTAGCGTCATCGACTGGAAGCTCTCCTGCTTCTGTTAGCCCCCCTGCAGCAACAAGTGTGGCCTCTAGCTGAGGACGTTGCCTGTTCCTCACATAATTCGTTGGTCGCACTAGCCCCACATCTCCACATAATAGACACATATCTGTCAAATTATCTGGTATAAAAAAAATGATATATATAAAAACAACAAAAAGGAAAAGCTTACCCATCTCTCCTCACTTCTCTCCGGGAGGTACCGACATCTCAATATCTCTAGAGAAGTCGATCTTGGCATAAGGGTAGTCCTCTATCACCGGGATCTGTCATGACAACCAAGAAAAAAAGTTGTCATCAAAGGCCTCAATGGTCCTCCCCCCCCCCTATCGCGGCAGCATCACCACCCATATGCATAACATGGGAAGAGAGGCATGGTGCCCTTGTACCACCTCTCGAGGGCTGAAACTGGGCACTCTTTCAAAGAAGAAAGAGAAAAGAATCATTCCAAACCCGAAGTTCCTCGTATTCTGCAACCGAAAATATGTTATATGCCTCTTCATACAGTCCAACAATGTGGTGCTCCAATAAAAAAATTGTGCATTTAAGCATTGAATTTCACAATTCATTTATGCACGGGAAGCCTGATGCAAATCTGCAGACCCAGTAATCAACTCATGATAAGTTGTGAGGCCCAGAGGGAAAAGTATGAAAATTAACTGGTTCCCCTCTCCTAGAGAGGCCAGTCAAAAAGTATATGTCTTCTGTCATTGGAACCAACGACTTCCCCTCTAGCATAAAGGCCTCTGTGTTGGGATGTCAATAATCGACCAAGGAATTCAATATCCTAAGTTATGCTCGCATGAAAGGACATAGAAACAATTTTAACAACCCACATTGCATTAATGTAGAAACAACATTAGGGCCCTCCCCAACCAATGCACTAATATCCTCATGCTCTCTTTCCCTCTAGTGAACATACAGCCTGCAAAAACCCAGTTCAGGAGGGATTAACTCTTGTTTTTTTAATTTTTTTTATATTAAATGAAGGGTCCACGCGGGATGTAATTCTGACAGTAGTGTGTACATGTGTGCAGTTTTTCCTCTTCCTACGTGTACACTGTAGATATCATAAGACAACCCACGTGGACTTAGGGCCAACCTTTTAAAAGGTCGACGCCCCTCCAAAAACTAGATTTAAATACATAAAAAAAGATTTAGAATGCAAGAGGGGGTAGTAAGTACTTACTTGGTTTAAGCGGATGGTCTTTTCGTCCACTTAAGCTTCCAGAATCAACTCTTTTCACGAAGGGGTAGTTTTGTCTTTTAGTCAATTTCTCAATTAGCAATGGTGATAATGAGCTTCCAGCTTCTATTTATAGACTTTTTGGCCTCTTTTTGTCACTTTTTAGACCCTTTTGTCATTTTTTATAAACTATAAATCATTTAGCATGGTTCAAGAGTTTCCTTTGGATTGTCACGAGAAGTGTTACTTTGGTCATTTGGAAACTTTTTGGAGATTTGGGTCGTTTTCAAGGTTCTTTGGTAAAAAGTCAATTTTTCAACTCGTTTCATTTAAGTTAGGATTCCACCTCTACTTCTTGCATCTTGTTGTCTTTTCCACCTTGCCATAGGATCGATCCCACAGAATCGCGATACAGAACCATCATTGGTTCTTTAGGAATGTCGTAATTTAGTGGTAAAGCATGCCTTAACATGGATGCCCTAGGTAGATCCTAGTTTCATTTTGGTGTCCATGCTGTCACTAATGACTATCGGCTCGGGAGTCCTGATTATTTTTTTATGATTACGAGTTTGAGCCTCATCTGCATGATTCCTTATCACTCTTGAACTCACCCTCGAGACTCCCAAAACATAACGAGTCTTCTTTTAAGCCCTTTTCAGACCCTCTAAACATGAAAATATTGTCGATCCATCTTGTTGTCTTTCACGCTCATTAAACTAAAATTTGAAGGCACGTATGTCCAGCGGTAGTTTACCCCTTTTTAGGTACAGATGGTCAACTGTACGAACAAAGGTATACTGTAGGAGCCTTGGTTCTCTAGAAGAGTACTCTCAGGTATAATTTTAACCCTTTTTCAGGCATGAGGGACTAAATTTACGAAAAAGGAACCCCCACGGAGTCCATAGTTAAGCTCTTTTCAGACTCCCTAAAATTGAAAAGATTGTTGAGTGACCTTATTCTTTCACACTTGTTAAAATGGTCCAGAAGAACATTCCTGATGGAGTCCATAGTTAATCTTTTTTCAAACTCCTTAAAAATGAAAAAATCGTCGAGTGATCTTGTCTCTATAACACTGGTTAAAATGGTTTTGAATAGGCGTCTGGTCGGTGCTAGTTTACCCCTTTTTAGAGCCGAATAGACTATCTTCGAAAAAGGTACCCCAACGAAGTCTCCTTGTACGTTTTTTCATACTCTCTAAATATGAAAAACACCTGAGCTTACCTTCTCTGGGCTCATTAAAATTACATCAAAGGACATTACCATTGTGTGTTTTGTTAACTGCATTTGCATACCTGGGTCTTTGGTCTAAATTCTGGCTCCATGTTTCTCTCAACTGAACCATCTGAAGCATGCCTTATACGCAAGCCCTGTAGCACTTTGCCTCTGCGTCTTGACACCTTTGTCCCCTGTAGGATTTTTCCCAAGTATCTTTTTCTTGAATATGTCCCTTTTCCCTGAGCATCTCTGTGTTCCATGCGCTTGGAACTAGTATGTTTTCGACACTCGATCCTCCTTTGTAACGTAGCATTGTTTTATTCTTTTTCAAGCTTTCCAACATTATTGAAAAAGACAAAAAAATCAAATATACCCCAAAAAGAGGAAGCGAAAAGTATTTTCTTTTTATTGGCAGCACAATGAGTCACCCTTGGACAAAGCACATCCTTCTGTTGTTCGTCAAGACCTTAGGAAGTTGTTCTCGCTACATAGAGTTGTGTCCTCCTCTGTTTGGTTATTCTTCCAAACATATGGAGAGTTTGTGGTGCCTCCTACATCATGAACTTATGTCAAAATATCATGTTTCCTAAGTCTCATCATTTGTCGTGCTATTGTCCAAGGGAAGTTTTTACCAAGCTTGAGTCAACCCATCTGTAGTTTGTCTCTTGCCCTCATGCTCGACCATCCCGAAGGTCCAATCAAGTCTTTTGTTTGAAATCCATGAATCCCTCAACCTGATCATCAAGATCCTCTAGTCCATGACCGACGAGCCGTCAAAGACCTCTGGGTTGTGAAGTCGTACACTCATATTACACTCCTACCCAAGTTTCAAAGATTTTGAAGTTGATGCTCGAGCTCTGAAGACCTCATCTCCAGCCATCAGGCCTTATCATGTTCTATAATATGGATGCTATAAATGTATATCCTTTTTATTTCAAGATGTAGATACGTTGTGTATTGCTCGTGGCTACACTTTATATAGTTATATGACATGGATCTACACTATATTTGATTGGTATCCATGATTTTATTTCATTCCGAGCATGGGTGTTCCTGCCTTAGTGAGACAATTGTTATTTTGAAGATGGCACCTCCTGAATTCTAGTCCCTGGGATCATTGGTTTGGTATGTTGATAAAGATTGGTAATGTATTTCGGCCATCAGATGCTCTTCTATCCTCACACATTAAGGGGCATCTGTTATAACCCTAATTTGCAGCAAACATACTTACCTGACATCAGGCCATCCCATATGCCTTCTTTTCCAAGCTAGTACTGAACAACTCTTCTTTAAAAACACCCTTTTTAAAGGCCCACACACCCTACTCCAGTACTGCACGAGTGTACATGCTAGTTGCCTCACTACAGCCCCCATGTACCTACAAAATCACGAAAAAAGGAAGGTTGTTGATGGAACACACAAATTTGGGTAAGTTAACTAAACCTTTCGGCCATGCATGGCCGGTCATTCGACCAAATACCTATCTCCTTATAGCCTATAAAAGAAGGAGTAAGGGTCCCATTTGAAAGAAGGAAAATCATAGTAAAGAAACTATACCCAATTGAGAATTCCCCTTGTCCCAACCTTTAGACATCCTTGTGCAAAGAGAAGTATAGAGAAAAGTAGTTGCATGACAATTGAAGAGGAGCCCAGGACCAGTTTTGAGGAGCAGTGTCGACCACATATTGTAAGTTTACTCTTGTGAAGATTAATACAAAAAGGAATACTTTTCCTGTCCTGCCATATCATGTGTTCAAGTTGAATATTTATTTTATGATATTATTACAACTAACCCAACAATTAGTATATGAAATGCATTTTCATATCTTTTTGTTTGTTCATGTGTGAATGCAATTTAGCTTTGGGAGGAGGTTTGTAATCAAAGAGCGAGTGAAAACAAAGAAATCGACATCAAACGAAGGACTTAAGGTAGAGTTACTGAATCTTGTTTACACCTTTGTATTGCATGAATGTGGGGTTTTGTGTTGGGAGAATAGGAAAGAGTAGAAGCCTTTGAAATGGTCATTTTCTGCATGCATGATTAGAGCCCTTAAATGATAAGTCCGTAGGAGTGATTCCCACCCACAACAGAGACATATGGAGGAGCATACTAGCTAGAGGAACAACTGGAAGAAGTTGGACTTGAGCTAACACAAGGAGGAATGGTACAAGCTAATCTGTCAAAAGAGGGAGCCGAGAAGAATCTTGTTGATGAGACTGTGGAATTGAAGTTTACAACAGAGAGATAATTCAATGCCACAAGGGGAGATAAATACAACATGGGGGATTGAGTAGATTTGTCCACTGATAAGAAGGAAGATTTGTAGAAGAGAAGACTGCATAAGAAGAGCCAACCACAGGAGCAACTGGACATAGTGATAGAGGAGATCTAGAAGATGATGTTGAGGTCAGCAAAAGAAGTCAGAAAAGGGGAGTTGAACATAAGGAATCCTACCATAGTAGCATGGAAGAAACAAAAGAAGAAAAAGAAACAACAACAACAACAACATAGATCAAGAGGAGCAAGAGGACAACTCCAGAAAAGAATTTGGGATCCAGGTGGATTTAAACATTGGGCAAGAGGAGCTCATGAGAAGGAGGTCATGCTTTTCCTAGCAAGGGAGTATGATGAAGGAGAATCACTCCACATCAACAACGCTCCAGCTAAAATAGCACATCAAGCATGCATTCAAGGAGGAGAGGCACCAACCCTCTCGTTTTAAATTTCAAATTATGAATTAGATGAAATTCAATGTTTGTAAGGCTTGGTAGAGTTGATTTAATGATTTTGAGATGATAGGAGATGGGGTCTCCTTTAATGGTTGGCAAGCTGAAGATCTAGATCTGATCCTGACTAGACAACCATTAAATGTAATTCAATGTAATAGATGAGGTTAGGTGAGAGAGGACAAGCTCTCAGAGCCTCTATTTTTTATTGAGATATTGTTTCATATTTCAATAGGAAGGCAGAAAGGAAGATAGGAGGAGAAAGAGAGAGAGGTCTAGGTAGAGAGGCCTTATAGGTAGAAGTTTTGAGAGAGAGGACTTGAGAGAACTGAGAATTGTTACAGTCCAGTTTTGTAAATCATCTGTATAGACACACAAAGATAATAGAAAATAATTTTTTCCTGCATATTGTTGCTCATGTGTTTACGTTTCATGAATGAAAGTTGTAGATGTATGATAGATTTCATTTACAATAAGAAGATAAATTTCTTTTATCTTCATTGATTCATGTTATATCATTCTGGGTTCTTTAGGCTGAGCAAGGAGTGCAAAACAGAACGTTGGAAGTTCTTTATCCAGTGTAAAGAGTGCGCACCTAAATCTCTCTGTTAAGTTCAGAGGAGAACATGCCTGAAGGGCATAGAAAGATACTTTTTCATATTCAATAGGAGCCTTAGAGTTACTCAATACTCTGGAGGGAAGACTGTGCAGAGAAGGAACATAGATACATAATTTCTGAAGATTATGTAAGAGCTCTGCCAGGTGGGCATTGAGCAAGTGCAAGGAGTGCACGAGGAGGACTCTATTTTGAGTCCAGAGATAAGAGAAGTGTCAAGGAGAAGACACTCAAATCGTTAGTGAATACTCTATAAGCTCAACAAGGTGTGCTTGAGTAGGAAGTTTCTAAGAGGGTGCTTACATTCCTTTGAGGACGTAGAAGGGATGACTCTCTTAGAGACGGAGCAAGCGTAATTTCAGGAGAGATAGCACAAGGAGCATGCAAGAGTGCACGTATTTCAAGTCCAAAAGCTCAGGAGGAATAGCATGAAGTCCCACACAGAGTGAAATTGTGTGCAGGGCGAGGCAAAATTCATAACCAAAGCTCAGGAGGGACAACGTTTCCAAAATGTAGGTGAGACATAAAGTTTACAGGGTTCACAGGAGGAAGAATCGAAGGCCGAGACCTTCGACACTTAGAAAATCTTCTAAGTCATAAAGAAAAAGAAACCTCAGGAGGAGGAGCATAGTTGTCATTGGACCAACACTGGGAGAGGATATCGAGACCGTCGAACCCACATCCAAACACAAGAGGAACGCTCATAGGGAAGATGAGATCTGGGTCACCGTATCTTAGCACAGAGGACCAACAGTCACTGGATCCGGAGGAAAGCGCGTGAGGTTTAATCCTTTCATGTATAGGGGAACAAACTTTTCAAAGTCACAAAGTCCCAAAAACATCATAGCCTTCCATCATCGGAGATAGGTGGCAGTAGGTGAGGGTGTTAGTGAAATAGGACATTGGGAGATTTACAAGGAGGAGAGGAGAAAACTCATGATAGTAGAGTCAACAAAATCATCAGAACCGTCCATTGGAAGGGACGTGTGGTGAGCAGTAAGTGTTTCACTGACTCTCAACTCAGAGGATTCAACGGGAAGGTTCGTGAGAACTTGCAAAACGTAAAATAGCGATAAGATTCCAACCATGATATCGAGACAGCATGTGGGTCGTTGATCCGAAGCATCGACATTTTGGCATTTCATGAATCTGAGGTTCGAAGGAGGGAACCATCCCAAAGTCTTGAGTCACGAAGTTCTAACTTCGCGAAGGAGGGGATCCAAACCGTCATATCGGGGGGAGCCATGAGCCATCGATCTATATCGGGAGTTCAGGTATCAGGAAGACAAAGGTAAGAAATACTCCAACTTTTTGAAACGTGAAGTCCCGACGTGCGAAGGAGGTTGGCCCCAAGTCATAGCATAGGGTCATAGGCACCGAGAGAAATATCATCGATCAAAATATCAGGGATTGGGAGTTTAGGGAATAGAGAGTCAGAGTTGGCTCATTTAGAATATCCTGGCGTGTGAAGTTGTGACACGATATGAGTTGTTAGATCGTGGAAGAAATAGGACCGTCATATGGGGAGCTCTGAAATTTAGGCATTTTGGGAGTTGGGAGAACATAAGTGATTTGCATCAGAATTTCTCGATACGCGAAGTCCTGATGCATTCAAAGTATGAGCCTATGGTCATGGTGAATGGTCACATGGACAGAAGCCAAGGGAGGAATTAACATCAGTTAATCTCTTTTCAGAGTTTCGAGGATCGGGGATTCAAGGCTGACGCATTTGCAAAGTCCCAAAATATTTTGGAGCTGGGACCTAGTTCCTAGAAGAAGGTCATATCAAGTGCATAGGAGAAAGGGCCAGTGATTTCTAGACCCCTAGTTGGGTTTCAGGATTTCATATTTTGGAGTGTTGGGTTTGTATCACACACATATTCTCGAGGTCTCGAGACACGAAACCCCTTTTGGGTGTGGACTGTGGTCATAGTTCCATGGTCGTGTGGAGGTGAAGCTCATGCCTTGTGANAATAGGGCCTGTGGATCAGATAGCAGATTCCAACAGGGAATCAAAGAGCCACTTTGGCACAGGGAATTGGAACGATGCATAGACCGGGAGGTCGCAAAACCCCGAAGGGGAGGGGGGTTACATCATTGATTCATTATTGTCTATTGCCTGATCTGAGTGGGTGGTGTTCATCATCAAGTTGTGTGGTGTAACTTTTGTCATCGTTTCCTTCCTGCCTAAAAACAAAAAAAAAATTGCACTTTTTTCTTCGCTTGTATTCGTAACGATTGGGGTTGTTACAGATCTCACTTCTTTGAGCCATTTTCTTCCTGTTATTATGGTAATGAACATTTTATCACAATTTATCACATTCCTCAATTTAGAGGATGCAGGAGATTGGTTGAATCCAAAGTTCTAAGAACAATTGTTGCATGCTCCCTAAGATTGTGTTTATTGACTTTGTATAATACATTCTTGTATCTAGGCCACTAACCAATAAATCCTTGATAAGGATTGAAAAAAACAATATAAATAAAGATGAACTAATAGAATTTTACCATTTGATTGAACAATGTAGTTACTATTAAAATAAAGAAACCATTTTAAAATTATTCACTTAGGTGAGAGGATGCATGAGCAACATTAAAGGTAAGACCTTAAAGGTAAGATCATTTGGTCTATTTGAGTTGGTCACATGTTCGACTCTCTTAATCCTCTTTCTAGTCTCTTTCCTCGGAAAAAAAAAGTGTAGGGGTTTTTGCATCACATGTTGTCGTAACAACTGGGGTCGTTACAACCATCCAACTTGCGACAAGTAAAGCACTGATTTCCATATGAATTATTATTGATAATCATTCAAATAATTTGTTTATTTTGTGATATGTATGAGCACACCAGAGCACGATGATTAGGACGATGAAATACATGCACGATGATTAGGACGATGAAATACAGGATTCCCTAAAACCAATTGAAACAGTTAGAAAGGGCTTGCGAAAGGGAAAAAAAATAACTCCTTCAATTGGCTAGTTGTAAGCATACAAAGGAGACCAAAACAAGGATGAGAGTGTAACAACCTACCAGTTGTACAT
>SNQJ01S0010624.1:118076-131269 GCA_010110895.2 Picea sitchensis | reverse complement strand
ATGTTAATCATATTTGCAAGGAAAAAAATGACTTTAGGCCATCAAGGTTTTATTAAGACTTCCCGACTCCTTCGACTTCCATACTCCTTCAGATTAACAACTAGTGATCAAACAAGATATTCACAAGAGAGTTCATCATTCTCTCTATTAAGTTTGTGAAATCATGTATCCTTAGATGTAATCTAAAATGTAATGGTGACATAAAGTATTTTAACTTCATAATTTAATAATATTTAGATTCAAATAATTTATGCCCAATTAATATATTTCTAGTAACAATATTTAGCACTAAGGGTATTATTTAGCACTAAGGGTATTATTGTAAAATTTTAATATTACTACTTAATTATACTTCAAAACCAAATCTAATAAGGTCAACCCAACTTACTCTATGACTAAACTTAAACCAAACTTATTTATGTGCAAGAAGCAATCATCAAAATGGCCATCAACGAATCATAATGGTATTCCTTGATGGTAATAAAACAATGCTAAGGAGCAATTAGAATAATGCATTTTTATTTCCTTTATAAACACCACACTTAAATTTTCACTTTATTTATTAAAGTTTAATTATATAATTTGAGTATATATATCCTTTTTATTGACTATACAATCTAATAGGTTTATTTTTGTTAACCCTAACTTCATGAATATATTAATGGGAAGTAAGGCACATTCAAGAATAAGATATAATCCAGTTGGACGACTCATTGGATAGTCGATTCAACTCTTAAATAATCTATCTATTGAAGAAAAAAGGTGTGGTCAATTACTATTATTACAAGCCAAATAACTACCTTGTTTGGTCATGATTAACATCTGTAATACTATCGAATTATTGACCTGCCTTGTGAGATACTATCTGTATCTAGTGTGAGGGATTCAAATATTAATACTAAATTTTTGAACTATAACTTGGGTTACTCAAGCACATTAAAAAAGAAGTTCAAATTAACTGATAACTGCATATGTTAAGGTTTTCAGTGGAGAGATAAAGTTGAAGGAGGCAAAATATTTCTTCTTCAAGGTGTAATAAAGATCGAACTATAGGAGGCACTATGATTAACAATGCATCCAAGCGAAAGGTCTCAAAATCTTCAATTATGAGGACATGGTCACTACCAACCACTGATTTATAAATATATCACAAGAAGTTATAAAGCTAAAAGACATTATTATCAGTTATCCTGGTTAAATATTTTTAATTTATTTTGTTCCCGGAACGGATCAATGTTGAATCAAAATTTAAGTGTGTTTGAAGGAAGATAATGAAACAACAACCGAAATACAAAAAAGTGAATTTTCCTAAAAGATTCAATACTGGAAATAACTCATCGACAATTAAACACATAGTTCAGTTTAGGATAACATTGAATTCAATATTGAATACTCAACCATGATATTGACTTTACAACTGAAAAAAAGGGCAACATTCTCACTTGATCTTTCAATTATACAACTGACCAAAGACCCTCATACAACATTTCAGAAACAATTATCTTATTGCATCAGTGTCTTAAGAATTCAATTTAGTTTTTTTTTTATTATAAGGACTTGAATGGTTCATTGCAATTTGCATGGTCAACAATAATCACTTATAAACTAGATACATAAATCTAAGCATTACATAAAATGGTAATGAAATTACATCGCAATATCACATTCTTTTTCATAACTTTATAACTTAACAATAAATTACCATAACCATAAAGTGGTGAACTTTATGTTGCTCACTAACTGACACTTTCTCAAGGATTCCTTACTTCGTTGCAATCCAAATGAATTCACCATTACATCCCAACCAACACAACGGGTACTCTTCTTCCCCCTTATCCCCTCGAGCCACAAATTGGTCACACACAAAAACCAGAAAATAATAGCACCCAATGCTTGCCTCTCAAGAAATATCTTCCACTCTTTTACCAAGCCTTGGAACCCAATTCTCACAAGTAGAACATAGTCAATAAAAAAATTGGCAGCATAACAGTATATAATGAGCTCCCTCTCCCTTTCTCTTCCTTTGTTTTATAGAAAAATTCCCAATGACACATGTCCTCATGCACAAATAATATTTTTTTAATAATTTAAATAAAATATTATTCAACCACTCCATGTGTAACATTCTCCCAAAGTTTCACTTGTAATTACCTTTTTTATTTTATTTTATTAGACAATTTCCCTCACATTCCCCAATGTGTTCCTATTTTTCCTCTTAGTTGCCTCTTAGTTCCCCAATCCCTCATTTAATTTGTGTCCCCTCACTAATATTAGTTTTAGTTGGATTATGAGTCTTATTTTAGTTAGGATTAGTGGTAGATTGACTGAAGATGTTTATCTATGTGGAACAACCTATTCTCTCAAGTTTTATTTTCTTTTTATTTGTAAATCACTTTTATTATTTTCACATACACATGTGCATCTACCTAAATTTTAATTCCTAATTCCTCTTTTCTTGGAGTTTGATTATAACTTCAAATCCCTTAACTTGTTTAATATTTTGTTTAGTCCCTTATTTCGACTTAAATTTATACTTAGGCTTAGAACTAGGCTTAGACTCTTGTTATATTTATGAGCTTATAAAATAATTATTAATTAATTCTATGTTCTAACAAGGTATAAAAATTTCATTATAATTTCTAGGTCATCTAGATTTTATTATTCACATTTTAATTATGCGACGTTCCCTTCAAGGCACACCTCTTTGGTCCGAGGGTGCCACTCGCCTTTGACTAGTTTTGGAAGTTTATTCGACACTTGGAGTCAACACTCCACTTGATCGACCTTGTGAGAGACTAAGGGTTTCTAAGGAATAAGCATTATTCCTTATTGTGTTTCGCTTACATTTCTTTGTGAGAAACTGTCTCAATCCACACTCACGACATCATGGGCCTCTCAAAATAGATAATCATTAACCTACATTTCAAGTCACGACGGGAGTGCTAGTAGGCTATGACACAAACAATTCCACACCTCTCCCTCAACTGTCTCATTTATGTGCATGACCCCTTTACTCCTTATGTGATTGAGATTAGCAAGACTCAATGAGCCTGTATTCACTAACAAGAATACATTGAATAATCCATATACATAACATCCACACTTAAATCATCATATATACATGCAAATAAATACTCAAAACTCAAACCAAATACAATTCTACTCCCTAACTCAATATAGAGTCCAAGGAAGTTCGTTGATTCCATGAGCATCATCAACCTATCATGTATCATGCACACTCAAAGAATTTTATCAATAATACCTGTTGATACATATATACATCTATAAATTAACAAAACTCATAAGAAAAAGATAATCATAATGTATCATAACCGGATCACTTTCTCACAAGTGTCCTCAAAGAATAATTCAGTATAAAATGTGATCAGTACAACTAGATGTTACATAAACCCCCTCTTGTTTTAAACTTCATCACAAATTTTGTACAATATCAATAATGGTATCCATAAATGTATTTGACACAAATTTACATATCTAATATATCAAACAAATAAGGTAACTATTGACGCATCTCATATGCATCCTACCATGTAGCCGAGTGTTGACTATAATTGTCCCACTAGACCTTGACCTGATAAAATATTTGACGTCGTATTTGTTGAGAACAATCGTCCAGAATGCATATTGGATATGTCGTGAGAGAACCCTAGTCCAACACATTAAAATAATTCATGTCAATAACGTCGTAAAACGTAAAACGTAATGTCGTAAAACGTATACATGAAATACATCATGCATACACCTCAAAGAATTAGGAAAGGCTAGTCTATAAGTCACAGGTCCTTTATTTTCCACAACTTCAAAAGGTCCCACAAACCTAAGCGATATTTTATCACCCTTTCTAAACTTGATCAAAATCTTATGCAGTTTTACCCACAAGAAAACTTTGTCGCCAAACTCATAATTGCAGTCAATGTGATGCACATTAACATAAATCTTCTGCCGATATTGCGCTTCGTTCATCCTCTGTCTTATTGATTGCATTTTTTCTTCCATTTCTTAGATCACTTATGGTCCTACCAAAATCCTATCCTCTAGTATGTCCCAACTCAGAGGCAACTACACAGTCGTCCATAAAAAAATTCAAACAGTTCCATATTAATCATACTCTACTAACTATTGTTGTATGCAAACTCTACCAATGGAAAGAATTCTTCCCAACAATTATGTTGATCCATCACATGCATAAGCAACATATCCTCTAAAATCTTATTCATCCTTTCAGTTTTTGCATTTGTCTAGGGGTGATATGTTGTGCTAAAATTCAATTGCGTTCCCAAGGCCTCTTGGAAACTAGTTAAAAATCGTCCTGTAAAACTAATCCTCGATTAGATATGATATTTATTGGTACTTCGTGCAACCTCAGAATATTTCTAACAAAAAAATTAGCTATGTCCAATGCCTAATACATCGTACACACTGGAATAAAGTGTGCACTCTTAATCAGAGTGTCAACAACCACAAAAATTGAATTGTGTCTCCTTTCCTTAAGTGGAAATCCAACAATAAAATCCATTGAAAGGAATTCCCATTTCGATTCAGGAATCACGTGTGGTTGTAAAAATATTGCTCGATGTTTATGCTCAAACATCACTTGCTGACATTCTAGACGTCTTGCAACGTAACTAACTGTGTTTTATTTCATTCCTTTCTAGAAGAATAAAGCCTTAAGGTATTCCTTCATCTTCATGACTCCAGGATGAGCCATGTATACTTCTCATTGAGCTTCAGTTAAAATCAAGCTTCTCAAATTGTTTTTAGGATGTATGTAAATTATATTTTTATACCTCAACAATGCATCACTTCCAAATGAATAACCTTCATACCTTTGTACCATCATTGTATCTTATTTTGTATTAGCCTTAACTTCCTTGTACCATTCATCACCAATCTGTAAAGCTAGAATGTTTTCTCTAAGATTCATCTTAATAGGTATTACCAAGAATATGTGTAGTCTCTGACTCAATGCATCTTCTACTCTATTCACCATTCCTTTAATGTAGGTAATATCGAAGTCGTATTCTCTAAGTAGTTTTGACCAACGCCTTTTTCATGTGTTCAAGTCACTCTGAGTAAAGATATGTTGCAATCCACAGTGATATGTCTTTAATTCGAATTTGTGTTGAATCAGATAGTGTATCCAAGTACGTAACGCATGTACAATTGATAATAACTCCAAATCATGTGTCACATAATTCTCTTCATGCCTTCTTAATTTCCTTAAAATGTAAGCAATTACTTGACCGTGTTACATCAAATCCCTTCCTAGACCTTCCTTGGATGCATCCGTGCATACCAATAATTTTTTGTCCATGTCAGGAACCTTTAGTATCAAAATTTTCATTAACAACTCTTTAAGATTTTGAAATTCTTTTGTGCATTTCTCTGTCCTTACAATTTTTTTGTTTTTCTTCTGTAATTCCGTAATTGGATTTTATATCTTCGAAAAACCTTCACCGAAGCATCGATAATAACCTTCTAAACCCATAAATATATATACTTATTTTACACTCGTCAGGTTTGAACATTCCATAATAGCCTCAATCTATATTGGATCCAAAACGATACCTTCTCTAGATATGATATGTCCCAAATAATGAATCTTCGACTGGTAAAAAGAACACTTTGACAATCTCCCATACAACTTGTTTTCTCTTAGACACCGTAAAACCAATTTCAAGTGTTCGTCATGCTCTTATTTCATCTGAGATTAAATCATTATATCATCAATGAATACTTGTACAAACTTGTCCAAGTATTCACGGAACACCGTATTCATCAAACTCATGAATACGCCTAGGGAATTTGTCAGTCGAAACAGTAAAATAATAAAATCATAGTGTCCAAATATCATCTTAAATGTGGTCTTAGGGATATCTTCTTCCTTAATCTGTAACTGTCCATGATATCTTAATCTCAAGTCAATATTTTAAAACATTGTTTCTTCCTTCATATGATCAAAAAAATCATCAATCCTTTGAAATGGATATTGGTTCTTGATTGTAGCTTTGTTTAATTGACGGTAGTCAATGCAAATCCTCCATGATCCATCCTTCTTTCTAACAAAAATCATGGGCGCACCCCACGAAGATATGCTTGGATGTATAAGTCCCAAATCCAACAAATACTTCAATTGCATTTTCAAATTTTGCAATTCTAGTTTCAACATCTGGTATGGAGTTCTTGCAATAGGTTCAGTTCCAGGTTTCAGATCTATGATAAACTCCAATTATATTTCTGAAGCAAATCTGGTAATTCCTTAGGAAATTCATTGGCAAACTACGATACTATAGGAATATTTTATAATCCTTCGATGTCTCCCTTTTATTTAAGAACTCAGATAACATATAGCATACACTGTGTGTGCATAATTTTCTAGAATTGTAAGGATGAAATAAACCTCGACGACACTCCTTTGTTTCTTCTTACAATTACTCGAATATGTCCCAAATCATTTATTAAACTTAACCATTTCATATTATAGTTAATTATCAGATCATGTGATTCTATCTAATCCATCTCGATCACTATATCGTAATATCCCAAGATTGTAACATACAAGTTTACACTTGTTACGAAGTCACCCAAGTTAATGTTACAATCCTTAACCTTTCCTCCAACCTTTTTCTTAGCAATGGATGTCATTTCCACATGTATAAATTCATCTTTATCGGCTGCTTTTACCATAATTATTTTAAGTGCAACACTAGATATGAAACTTTCAGTAGCTCCTCGATCTATTAAAATACTAAAATGTTGATTGACGATAATACCTAACATCTCGAGCATGGTGGACTAATGCTCGGCCTCACAGTTATTCACCACTGCATGTATCATGTAGACCTTGGAAAAATCTCCAATTGTTGTAGGGATTGATGATCCAACAACTCTTTCCTTCTCAATAGGATAATATCTCTTGTAATGTGGCTCTCCACATGTCCAACATCCATTCTTTGGTCCAATGCTCCTAGTATTAGAAGTAGAAATTGTTGGCCTAGGAGTCTGTTGTGTTTGCCTATTCTGCAGACCAAGTCTAAACTATTGTTGTTGTTGTTGTGGATGATGTTGTTTTTGTTGCTACTATGGTGCTATGTAGGGAGTCCTCTGTTGAGGAGTGTGTCTTCACAGTGTCATGAATACAGGTCCTATGGGTATATCATGGTGCCCAAAAGTTTGTCTAGTTGGTGTCTTATGTTGTTGCACTCATAGTGTCACATGTCCTTTCTATCTAGAATGAGTCATGTCCTAACCCCAACTGTTTATCTATGAATTCCTTTTGAATTGAATCGTGCAACGTCTGAGGCATCAGGATCCTCACCTTTGCATGAATGTTGAAGTTAAGGAAAAACAAACAATTTTTGACCTTTAACTTCTTTGTGTTTAGATGTGGAGCATATCTGAGTAGCTCCATGAACTTTTTCTCATACTCTGGTACCATACGATTACCCTGTCGTAAGGCATTGAACTCGTTAATTTGGCGCTCAATGAATTCATTAGACAAGTACCTCTCTCGAAATCTTTCCCTGGAAAATGCCAATGACATGTCTTCAACAACCATGTTTAGTTTAGGTAAGAGTATGTTCAACCAAAGTAGATCACTCCCTTTCAGTTGAAATACCTCCATGAATACTTTTATGTTGGAGGTGTAATTAAAAAATCCAAAGCACATCACCATGTTCTCCAAGCATGCCTCGACAGATAATTCATCTGTGGCACCCCAAAACTCGGGAAAATTCACCTTATCGAGTTCTTTGTGTATACTACTACTACCTGCTAGAGTAAATTGTGAACCCTCATTAGGAACATATGCTATGCCCTCATCCCGATCAACATGGTTGATCAATGCCTCTGGCATCCTCTATAAGGATCTCATAATTCCTATCACCTCTTCGATAAAAACCTATTCCTACTCAGTAGTCTTCTTCTCTCCAAGAAGGGTTCATCCCTCTGCATTGATGCTCCTGGAGGAAGAATACCTCTTCCTCCCACACCACGTCATCTACTCATCCTACGTCCTCTGACCATGATTACCTACATGGACAATTTCAAAAATGTATTAGTAATATATCTTTAACCATGATTTAAAAATAGTGGAAGGCATATGGGTCCGGTGTTTTAGGTTTGAACCCTCTCTCATACCATATGTAACAACGTACTACTTGTACACAATGATAACAAGGAATTCGATGTATTACATTAAGGTTAATAATTGTTTTGTTTTTTCTTTATAAATTGTCTATATATATATAACATATATAATTGTAACACAAGTGATAAATGTTAATCGTATTTGCAAGGAAAAGAAAGACATTAGGCCATTATGATTTTATTAAGAATTTCATAGTCCTTCCAATTAACAACTAGTGATCCAAAAAGATATGCACAAGAGAGTTCATCATTTTCTCTATTAAGTTTTCACAATCGAGAATCCTTAGATGTAATCTAAACTTTAATGGTGGCATACATTACTTTAACTTAATAATCTAATAATCTTGAGATTCAAATCATTTATACCCAATTAATATATGTTTCTATTGAAAATATTTATCACTAAGGGTATTATTGTAAAATTTTAATATTACTATTTAATTATACTTCATGACCAAATATAATAAGTTCAACCCAACTTACTTTGCATCATTGAATAAACTTAAAAAAAACTTATTTATGTCTAATAATTAGTCATCAAAATGGCCATGAAGGAATCATAATGGTATTCCTTTATGGTAGTAAAACAATGCTCAGGAGCTAGAATAATACATTCATATTTCCTTTATAAACACCACACTTAAATTTTCACTTTATTTATTCAGGTGTAATTATATAATTTGAGTATATATATCATGTTTATTTATTGACTATACAATCTAATAGCTTTATTTTTGTTAACCCTAAATTCATGAATAGATTAACGAAAAGTAAGGTATTTTTGTTAACCCTAAATTCATGAATAGATTAATCATCGATTTAATGTACTAGTGATTGTAGAGTCACATTCAACTCTATGATCGGTAACTAGGAGTAAGGAACGAAAGAAGGTTTGAAAATAAGTGATTTGATATTGAAAGTGCATAAAATTTGACTCTAAATCCAATTATTAATTAACTAATTTAAGAAATCAATGCTCCTGTTAACAAGAACTCCTACCAATTTATTCGATCTTTAACACATCAAATAGGTGTGTTTGAACGAGGATAATGAAACAACAACCGAAATACAGAAAAGTCATTTTTCCTAAAAGCTTTGATATTGGAAAAAATTCTTTGACAATTAAACACAGAGTTCATTTTAGGATAACATCGAATTAAACTTGAATACTGAACCATGATATTGAATTTACAACTGAAAATAGGGCAACGTTCTCACATGATATTTCGATTATACAATCGACCCCCTCATACAACATTACAGAAACAATTATCGTACTGCATCATTGCCTTAGGAATTCAATTTATCTTATTTTTTCATTACAACGACGAGAACGGTTCATTGCAATTTGCATCATCAACAATAATCACGTATAAACTAGATACATAGATCTAACCATTGCAGAAAATGGTAATGAAATTACATCAAACTATCAAATTTTTATTTAATATCGAAATCAAGATTTTGTAACTTTAATAACTTAAACCAGAAACTAGTGAAATTTATGTTGCTCTCCCACTAGAAGTTGCTCAACGGTTACTTATTTTGCTTGCAATTCAAATGAATTCATTGGTACCTCCCAACCAATGCTAGAGGTACTTTTCTTCCCCTTAGGCCCTCGAGTGGCAAAGGGGTGAAAAAAATAAAAAAATAGCACCGGATGCTTACCTCAAGGAAGAGCTTCCACTCTTTTAGCAACCATTGGAACCCAACTCTCACCAGTAAACCTTAGTCAAGAAAAAAAATTGCAGAATAATAATACTAAAGAGAATGAGCTCTCTTTCCCTTTCTCTTCCTTTATTTTATAGAAAATAAAATATGATTCACCCACTCCATGTTTCACACTCTCCCTAATTTCCACATGTAATTACTCTTTTTATTTTATTTAATTAGACAATTTCCCTCACATTCCCTAATGTGTTCTTATTTTTTCTCTTAGTTGTCTCTTAGTTCCCAATCCGTCATTTGATTTGTGTCCCCTAAATAGATCTTAGTTTGAGTTGGATTAGGAGTATTCTTTTAGTTAGGATTAGTGGGAGATTGACTCAAGATTCTTCTCTACGTGGAACAACCTAGTCTCTCATGTTTTATTGTCTTTTTGTTTGTAAATCCCTTTTATTTTTTTCATGCACACATCTGAATATACCTAAATTTTAATTCCTAATTCATATTTTTTAGAGTTTGATTATAACTTCGAATCCATTAAATTTTTTAGTATTTTGTTTAGTCTCTTATTTAGACTTAAACTTATACTTAGGATTAGACTTAGTCTTACACTGTTGTTAGATTTCTAAGATTATAAAATAATTATTAATTAATACTCTATTCTAACAAGGTATAAACATTTCATTATAATTTCTAGGTCATCTAGATTTTATTATTCACATTTCAACTATGGGACATTCCCTTCAAGATGCACCTCCATGTTCCAAGGGTGCTACTCACCTTTGACTAGTTTTGGAAGTTTTTCTGATAATTGGAGTCAACACTCCACTTGTTCGACATTGTGAGAGACTAAATGATTCTTTCTTATTGTGTGCCCCTTATATTTATTCATGAGTGAATGTCTTAGTCCTCCCTCAGGGCATTATGGACCTATCAAACTAGGTAATCGTTAACTTACAGTTTAGGTCACGACTCCCTCAATTGTCTAGTTTCTATGCATGACCCCTTTACTCCTTATGTCTGTTGGATTAGCAAACATCTTCGAGCCTGCATCCAAATATTGTCAATAATCCATACACATAACATCCATACTAAAACCATCATATATACATGTAAATCAATACTCAAAAATCAAACCAAATACAAGTCCACTCCTTGACTCAATCTGGAGTCCAAGGTAGTTCATCGATTCCTTCAACATCATCAACTTGTCATGTATCCTTCACACTCATGGAAAATCATCAGTAATACTTGTCGATAAATATACACATCTATAAATTAACATATAATCACAATGACATCATAACACAACTCATAAGAAAAACATAATCATAATGTATCATAATTGGATCACCTTCTCGCAAGTGTCCTCAAAGAATAAGTTAGTATAAAATGTGTTCAATATAATTGGATGTTAAAGAGAGAGTTAGAGAAGACTATATATCAATATGCAATAAGTTTCATTTTTAAAATAGATTATTTATGACATATATTAATTTATGAATTTATGTTTCATATGTTTATCTGAGCTAAACTAAAAAATATTTATTTTTATATAAGTATTTGGAACTGACAGAAGATCCTTGTCATGGCACATTGTTGGTAGTGGTGCACAAACCTCACAACTCCCTGGCATGAGCCACATACCTTTGAGGTTAGTTTTCTCTCCTTGTGCAACTCAGATGAATGTATCTCTCGGGACCCATGAGACACCCCCACCATTCACGCCATACAATGGCACACATGATGGTGTAGTAGATGGTGAATCTCATGAAGAATAGTTTATACATTACTATCCTAGAGAAACATATGTTCAAAGCACGAGAAAAATATTGGTCAAAATTTTGATGAATGAAAACTTGGGTCCGTTGAAGCCGCCACAAGTCCAAGGTAGTTATTAATATCTTTGTTAATTTTTATTATTTAAATATTCAAACCTCCATCTTTCAAATTGTTTTAAACTAATTATCATAACTTTTTGCAGGAAACAACATTTTTTATAGGACCTTTCATGGCAAGGCCTTAGATATTTTGGGGCCAACCATTTGTACATGGTAGAATTCCGATAAAAATGAATTGAAAGACAAACTTATTAACCAATTGGTAGACATGTTTTTTTATTCGTTCAACAAACAAGATATCACCTTAGTGGCGGGTACATGTTTTAACTTTTAAATATGTCAGAGATCAATATAGGATTCGATTGGTAAAAAACCCTTTCTATGATCCTCTTGTCACCATTTCTGAGAGGGAATGGAAGAATATACTATAGGATGCAAAGGATATTGCATTGAGACATGAAAGGAAGACACCATATGGCCTTGGAAGGTAAATGATGTTTTCAATTGAATATGTCAAACTTTTTAAAGTTGATCTATAGAACAAATTGTTATATCTAATTACATATTTAAATTTTTTTGTAGACTCCGAGACACATCAAAAGCCACCAAGGTAAGACATGATAAATAAGGGCAACACAAAATTAGATAAGGTGGTTACCTAAGATTAAAATATTAATTTTTAAGTACTAAATAATCTTATCATATTATTTATATCATCATCCAACATTTTTTTTAATTGAATCCAATAAGAAAAATTCATCGTATTAGGCAATGCAGGGGGTATGTTGAATAGTGCGGCCACCACATAAGATACACGGAGAACAACTTCAAGTTTGAATTTCAAGAAGTGGTTAAACAACAAAAAATATTGGGGTAAACACAATCAACTTACCCTTTGGGAGAGATGGTAAGTAAAATGACAAGACTTAATTGTTCATTACTTGTAAGTACATATATAGACGATTGATGTATAAAATTAATTAATGTGTCTATTTTTTTTCAAGCATGCAAGAAATCCCAGTTCATTCGACAATGGTACTAGAAGGGAACCCCATGACTATGGTGGTGTGCATACCCATCATTTTATGTGTATTTGAAATCAATTGTATATATTGACAATTAGTAATAATTAGTTGCAAATGGTGTACTTATAATGTTTCTTGTTTCAATGGAAAATCATATAGATGAGGTTGAAGCTCACAGAGGAGAGGAATCGATGATGACCCAACCAATGGTGTCGAATACTCCTCCTGGTAAAAAATAGAGTCATTATATTTGTATTAATGAAATAATAATATGATTAATAATAACTAACCATGTACTTTTAATGCTTCCTATTTTTTTAGTGGATGCCCTTGTAGTGCAACAATGTCTGGTAGCATGTCATATTACTAGAAGTAGTGAAATGGTACAGACGATGGATAGCCATGAAATTTGAATAGAATCTAAATATTTTGAGGCCATACTTTATTAATATAAATTATTAATTGTACAATTTTTATTTAAATTAATATGCAT
>SNQJ01S0010624.1:99388-112224 GCA_010110895.2 Picea sitchensis | reverse complement strand
AGGTAGTAAAAACATCCTGTCATATAACTCAATGCATCATAATGAAAGAAAAGTTTTATCATCATATAAATCCAGATCACTTGCGAGCAAGTGTCCTCAAAGAATAAGTTTGGTAAGTGCGCCAGAGCGGGATGTTACACAAAGAAGATAATGAAAAGATGAAAAAGGCATAGGAAGACTAGCAAGAAATAATTGAAATGTTCTTATGCAACATAGTAACAAAGAAGAGCTCAAAAGACAATGACAAGGAGGAGGAAGTCAACAAAAGATCCTCTAAAAATTCAAATCATGAAACAAAAAATGAGAACAGTTCTTACGAAAACGCACAAGTGGCAAGAAACAAAACAACCACGGGAAGGAAAAGAAAACAAGTAGATCATCTGGAAGGTGAATTCAAGAATATAAAACCATCCACTTTTGATGGAGAATCAAGGATGGGTGAAGAGGCAGAAGCATATCTACTAGATATAAATAAATACTTCCAGATTTACAATTACTCTAGTAACATGAAAGTTGGAATGGCCATTTATAACCTGAAGGGAAAAGCAAGTATTTGGTGGCAAGACCTAAAATTGGCCAAGGGATTAAAAGAGAAATAAATGGAATGGTCAGATTTCAAGAAGCAATATTTATCAGAAATTTACTACAAAAGAAAGACTAAGGAATTTTACGAGCTAATACTCAGACAAATGACCATGGATGATCTGATAAATAAATTTCTCGAATTATTGAGATTTGTGTCATAAATCAAGGAAGACAAAGTAAAGATACAACAATTCTTAAGTTTTCTACCACAGTCATACAAGGACAGAATTGAATTTGACAATCCAAAAACTTTAAGCGAAGTATTTAGAAAGGCCCATATGTTCTATGATCAGTACAAACAAAGGTATGAAATTCCCAAGGCATGGAAGGAAAAGAAACAACACAGAATGAATCAATAGAGGAAAATCTTTCAACCAACTCCTTTCCAGAATATGGAAAAGAAATTCCAAAAGAAATATCTGCATTCCAACAACTAGAATGCTCAAAGGGGAGGTAGACCAGTTAATATGGGAGTCAAGAAAGTTGGGGACAACCCTAGAGAACCATAAAGTGTTAGGAGTGTAGAGAACCTCACTTGAGGAGGAACTATCCACGCTTAACTTCTGCAGCAAGAAATACATTCCATAACATGCAAGAAGTCTCTACAGTAGGAAATATGGGCAGAAGCGTGCACATTATTAATGCAGTTGTAGATGGAAGACAAGTTGATCATAAATCCATTATCATGGAGGTTGAAGGTAAAATTCATGATAATCACATTTCTATTTTAATTAACCAAGGAGTTAGTCTAATTTATGCTACTCTTGTTTTAGTTTAATTAAACAATCTCAATAAAGTAAAGAATGCTAAGTTGTGGTTAGTATAGTTAGCAACAAAGACTAAGACAAAAGTAACAGATTTCATTTTTTAATGTGAACTCAATATATATGTCCAAAGTACAAAGTTAACTTTGAGTTTTTTACCTTTGGAATCTTATGATATAATCATTGGAATGCACTAGTTAGAGAAACATAAAGTAATTTTGAACTATCACAAAAATTCACTTACTTACAGAGAGGAAAAGAACACAGTTAGGCCAATAAAAGGGATCAGAAAACCAATTTTAGTTAGGAAGATATCAACTATGCAATTTAAGAAATGTATGAATAAGGGTTGCTAAGTTTATGTTGTTCAAGTAACTAATCTATTAGAAAAGGAAAATAAACCAAGTCTAGAAGACTTTGCAGTCCTACATGGGTTTAGAGACGTATTTGTAGAAGAAGTACCAGAACTGACTCCAAGAAGAGAGATTGATTTCTCTATCGATATACTACCTGGATCTACCCCGATATCTAAGGCACCTTATAGAATGAGTTTACCCAAATTAACAGAGCTGAAAATTCGGCTGCAAGAACTGTTAGATAAAGAATATATTAGACCAAGTGTCTCACCTTAGGGAGCACTGGTTCTTTTCATTAAAAAGAAAGATGGGACTTTAAGGTTATGCATTGATTATCGATAATTAAACAACATGGCAATTAAAAATAAGTATCATTTACCCAGAATTAACGACTTCTTTGACCAAGTGGGAGGAGGAAAGATTTTCTCTAAGTTATATTTAAGGTCTAGTTATCACCAAGTTAGAATAAAGGATGAAGATATAAATAAAATAGCATTTAGAACACGATACTGGCACTATGAGTTTGTCATGATTCAGTTTGGCCTTACTAATGCACCAACAACCTTTATGTGTTTGATGAATAGTATATTCAATCAATATTTGGATAAATTTGTATTGGTATTTATCGATGATATTTTATTTTACTCAAAAATGGAAGAAGAACATGAAGAACATCTGAAAATAGTAATGCAGACCTTAAGGAAACACAAGTTGTATGCAAAGTTTGACAAATGCGACTTCTACCAAATAAGAATATAGTACCTATGACAAGTGATATCCGAAGAGGGTATTGCAGTTGATCTAGAGAAGATAAAATCCATTATGGAATGGCCTATCCCTAAGGATGTAGAAAACAACAGATCATTTATGGGAATTACCGGTTATTACCGCAGATTTATCGAAGGATTTTCTAAGATCGCATATCCAATTACATCCCTACAGAAAAAGGGAACAAGGTTTACTTGGTCACAAAATTGTTAGGACAACTTTAATAAACTAAAGGAACTATTAACTACAACACCTATTCTAAGGGTAGAAGACCCCGATAAAGATTTTACAGTTTGTGTGGATGCAAGCAAAGAAGGTTTGGGAGGTGTCCTAACACAAGAGGGACACGTAATTTGTTACAAATCACGTAAACTGAAAGAACATGAATGGAACTACGCCACACATGATTTGGAGTTTGAAATTGTAATTCATGCTTTGAAAATGTGGCGACATTATTTAATGGGGATAAAATTTCTTCTACTAACTGACAACAATGGTGTGAATTTTTTATCCATCCAACAAAATCTCAATGCAAGGCAAGCGAGGTGGCTAGCCTTCTTGAGTGAATTTGATTTTGAATTAAGACACATCAAAGGAAAATAAAACAAAGTGGAAGATGCTCTAAGTCAGAGGACTAACAAAATTTTTGAGATAAGCATTAGCAGAGAAGAAAACGACATCGAACAAAGAATAAAATATGCAAGATGTAATGACGAAAAATACATCAAAACAACAACATAATTACAAGGAAATGAAGAAAAATTGGACAAGACAAATCTGAGTTTGGATAAAAATGGACTGCTAAGGTTCAAAAATAGGTTGTACATACCTAATTCTATTGATTTAAAGTCAACAATTCTGGATGAATTGCACAAAAAGACATATTTTGGTCATCGAGGATACCAAAAAATGGTAACAACTTCAAGAAAATTGTTTTATTGGCCTAACATGAAAAGTGAAACAACCGAATACTTATATAAATGCTTATATTGTCAATAAGTAAAGGTTGAACATCAGCATTCAATTGGCCTGCTACAGTGTCTACCTATACCAGAATGGAAGTGGGAGATTATCTCGTTGGACTTCATCACAGGTTTTCCTAAGACTCAAAAGAAAAATGACTTGATTATGGTAGTGATTGATAAACTTAGCAAATTTGCACATTTTATACCCGTGAAATCTACTTATAAAGAAATTAATATCGCTAAAATATTTATGAGGGAAATATTTAGATTGCATGGAATTCCTAAAATGGTGATTTCAGATAGAGATGTCAAATTTACGTCAACATTTTCGAAGGAATTGTTTGCAGGATTGGATACTAACTTGAATTTCAGCACAAGATACCATCCACAAATGGATGGGAAAACTGAACGAACAAACCAAATTATGGAAGACATGTTACGAATGTACGTGAGAACGAAACCAACTAAGTGGGAGGTGTACCTACACTTAGTTGAATTTTCTTACAATAATCACTATCAGACATCAGCTAAGATGAGTCTCTTCAAGGCATTATATGGAAGGAAATGAACGACTAAGATTAGCTAGGATAATCTAGTTTAAATACTTGTGATGGGACTAGAAATGCTCCAGGAAATGGAGAAAATGGTAAAAAGGGTACAACAAAATTTAAAAGAGGCACAAGTCAGACAAAAAAACTATGCAGATTTAAAAAGGAGATACCAGGAATTTTAAATTGGGGATCATGCATATTTGAAATTCAAAGCAAGGAGAAGATCTCTAAAGGTAGGAAATTGTTCAAAGTTGGAACCCAAGTTTTGTGGCCCCTTCGAGATCTTAGCTCGAATTGGACCTGTGGCGTATGAACTTGCACTTCCTGCAAATTTAAAAGTTCATAATGTTTTTCATCTTTATTTATTGAAAAAGTATATTCATGATGCTACTCAGATCATTGATTGGAACATGCTGCAGGTGGAACTAGAAGGCGATTTCCAAGTGGAACCTCTGCACATTCTCGATAGGAAAAAAATAGTACTACGGAACAGAGCCATCGCCCAGGTAAAAGTGCAATGGAAGCACTTTAGTCTTGAGGAGGCCACTTGGTATTAGAGGAATATTTAAAGAAATCTTATCCAAATCTATTCTGAGAGAGGAATGAACACTCATGACAGTGTTTTACTTAAGGGGGAGAGATTTAATATCCCCCAAAATAATTGAATATTAAAGTCTAAGTGTACTTCATAATAAATTTCCATTTTTGGTAAATTCGGATTTGAAAATTAATTTCCATTTATGGCAAATCCAAATTAGGAATTTGAATATTTTAATTAATTATTTATGAGTATTGGAAAAGAAAAACTCTTTAAATGTGACACATGTGAAAGAAAAACCTTTTTATAAATTAAATGTTGGAAGACAAATGGAACGAGGTTTAAAATAGTTGGCCATGACTCCGTGAGTGGGGAATAGATTTGAGTTGCCTCAAGGCTGATTTTTACAAGTAGAAAATGTGGGATTTGACCACTAGCAGCCCCTAAAAATCAGGTATTTGTAAAGTTGTGAATTTCCCAAAGAAGGAAGGAAAGACCTAGGCACAAGATGCATATAAATACAACATATGGAGGAGGTAGGACACTGCTTAGTATGTTGGACAAAGGAAACTACTTGTTATTATGAACATTGTTAGTGTGAGGCAAGGGAATTTTAGATTTGTGGAAGGTGATTGTAGCAAAGGAGGATCATCTCAATTTTCCCTTACGGACTCATGGTCAAGCTAGGGGGTGAACAGAGAAATTAATCTTGGTTGTTCTTTTCTAAGGTTGGGTGGAATGTGGCTATTCCATTTGTTTCCCAGCATCAAATTTCAGATATCTACCTTTACTTGCATTCTTGTGAATATTTTGTTGATTATTATTTGTCAAGAATGAGATGGTTTATGTGATGATTGTATATACATATATATATGTGCTCACTTGGCATAAATATCATAACTATGGTATGTTCTATTTAATCACAAATATTGGTTATGCATATATAGATAAGTGTGTACACATGTATATGTAATCATACATAAAGAAATGAATGAACTATTATATGTCCCTAATAATCATTAAGTAAGGTTATGTATATATATATATATATGTGGATTCATGCATAAAAGAAAAATAGGACTGCTACTATGTTCTTGTTAACCATTGAATTAGATATACATTGGATTGCTATTTCAATTATGTACGAGTACCATAAAGAATAGATGGAATGAATAGCAGTTCTCATATATGTTTAAATATTCTTTATATTGTCAATTACCACAAGAAATAGTGAATTCAATCGTATACAAATGTATGGAAAAGTAGTTTTCACATTGTTCAAAGTGTTCTCAAACAACCTGTATATTCTATTGAAATAATTACAAACAACATGTGTGTCCATGAGACCATGGCTCAAATTACTACAGTGGAATACCATAGGCCAAGGACTCCATTTCCACTTGTAGATAGAATCTAAGAAGAATTGCTTAAACACCAAGATCATAACTCAAATACCTTTTCGAGCGAGAAGGATTTCCTTGATTTGCTCCCCTCGATTGTAGAAACCTACAAAAATACGATAGGTTTAGTAAACTATGCTAAGTATTTTAATGGAAAACAAATAATCAAACCAGACGATATAGTACGTATCTTGAGTTCGGCATAAAATCAATTTTCCACTGGTGTTTGTGCAACTATCTGTTCACGACCCAAAGGGGGAGGAGTGGACCCATAATTTAGCTGATGGGTACCCTTGCAAAATCGAAAGAGGGACCCATCATTAATTGATTTAATCTGAGAATAATGTTTTTATATACACAGAGTATAAGCTATGATTTATACAATGACAAAATAAATACGCAAGTGATGAATCATGCAATGATAAAACAAATATACAAGTCCTGAATTATAAAGTGATAAAGTAAATACACAAAACCCATTTGCAAATTTCCCCAGAGGGTAATAATGCTTTTGTATATAAAGAACATAAGTTATAAATTACACAGAGTTAAAATAACTCACACCGACCACAATTGTGAATCCTTGCAGAGGGTAAATAATGCTTTTGTATTTTCGGAGCATAAATCTATGATTTATACAGTGTTAAATAAACACATGGAACAAAATTATGAATCTCCTTGGAGTAACGCATTTCATGTACAGAGAATGGAATCACGAGTTACAAAACGCTTTACGTAGTTTCCAATCATAATTGTGCAAATGAGGATCGAACACGATGAATGGTCGACCCTTTTTGTAAATGATTAAGCTCTAACCAAGAAATTTAAGTGGACATAGGAAGGCCCACAAAGGTAAATTATTTTAGACTAAAGGACATAGATAGAACACGAGTAACTCTCCGCCATTTTTCTATATAAATGCAGAGAAAAAATAAGAACATAGAATCGATGTTACAACATCTATATTTTTTATTTATAAATTCACAGAAGGTAAATTATGAAACAAAGGGTTACAAATTGCACGATATGTATTCATTGTGAAAAATCCAAATTGTAAATTACAAACAAAGAGTCAGGATTGATATATTTTTATACCTATAATTATGATTTATAAATAAAAAGTGAAATCTACGAATAGAGGGTTAAAACTTTCCTGATACATATTCGCTATAGGAAACACAGAGTGCAATTTTATGAAAATGTATTTATGAGTTTATACATAGTGATAATGAAATTACATGGACCACATCAACGAATCCCATAGAGGATTTGTCCTATATGCATATACTCATGCAGATCTAAGAATACGAGTTCCACGAGGTGGTAAAACAAGCACACAGAGTGGGACTCTACAAGGAATAAAAAGAAACTATAAATTTATGTTTTCGCAAAGTACCCTTTACTTTTGTTCATGAAAATGCTAACATAAATTCTAGAACTTACTACGAATATCACAGTGTTAATCTATCTCACAGAGGGTGTAGATTACAAGATTTTTCCACAGAGAACAAACAAAACATATATGGGTAAAAGGGTAGGGATAACATTGTTGTAATAGTGGGAAAATGCGAAAAGAATACCAAAATATAACTGTTAAAATGTTTGTGGCTACAAGAGAACCGTAAGCCAGGAAGACTAGAAGAGAATCAACCAACCCGGGAAGTACTCTAACCCCAGTCCCAAGAATTTATAACGCAGAAGAGCCCCAGAAGGAAACATTTACGGAAGCGAAATGCTAATATATTGCCAAACACAATGTTTTTCATGAGTTACAGAGTACTAGAGAAATGAAGTCTTTCTTACCTTGCGTATAAGAGGAACCAAAAAAGATGTTACCTTCTCACATTGTGGTTTACCAGTGTTGAGTTTCCATTGTCTTCGGTCATCCATAGTAGGGGAAAAGATAGCTTCCAAAGAAGATAACATTTTATGCAGGGACAATCGTTACAATGAGCCTTACCTTGGGTCTCATTAGAGGAGTTATGTGAGGGATACGTGCCAGTACTCTTGCCATGTGAAACCCTGGAGATGGCAGGCTTACATTGGACGTGGCGGTTGAAGTGTCAATTCCTAGGAGGTATAGTTCAGGTCTCCATTAAATGGTTTAGCCAGGGATTAAATGTTGGACTGACATCCTCCATTAAACAGATTGCAAAAAAATTTATTGTTGGGTCTAGTTCAAGTCAATTAGGTTATGAACTATATGTGCGTAATGGTATATGCTCGCCACTCCTAGATAAGGGCACATTTTTTATGGTTCCAAACATGTTAAACCTTATGATTAACGACAAGTATCGTTGGGGGCATTGCTAACAATATGTTAATCTTGTAACAATCATGTGTGTTAAACTATAACTATATCGTTAGCCTAAAGCCTTGTTGTGACAATATATTTTATATTGAAGGATATGCAATATGATGGATAAGTGTATAGTTGGATATATTAAATGATATGAAATACAATGGATAGGTGTATGGTTATACATATATTAATGATATGTAATACTATTGATAGGTTTATTGTTATAGATTTCTAACAATAACTTATGTTGTGGATAGCGCTTAGTATATGGTAGGCATGAAATAGATATTGTGTTAAACAATATATGCATGAGTATGTTGATATAGATAGAGTTAAGGCTATGATAATTTATGTGATAAACTATTTATATATATACCTTTTGACATGGATAGTGTCAACACTATGGAATCCATATGATAGTTATAAAGTAAACTATGTGTATGTATTCCAATATGGATAAGTGCTAATGGTTTATGGGTAGACTATATGATAGTGTTTTGTCCTTAGGTTATAACACACTGTAATTTTTGTATAGCATAGGTTGACACAGAAATGGTAGATATTCTAAGTGCTATGATATACCTTGTTGCAATTGTACTATTTACAAAATAAGAATGAGACTTGAAATCCAGTCACAACGATAAATCTACTATGCTTACAATAAAGGAAATAATAAATGTGTTTTGATCAAATGATGAAGAGTCAAGGATTTAAATGTCCCCTAACAAAAAAAAATTTTATTTGGGAAAGTTGGGGTACATTACAATGTGCTCATGTAAATGTATATTTCCATCCCTACGACTATGTGCATGAGTTCTTTAATATTTCTTCATATTGTGTGGACATATTGGGAGGTTGTTTTTGACACCCTCCAATAGGATTTTTACCATAAAAAACACCTAAAAAATATATTGTCCAGATGGTATCATCCCTGTCAAGAACCTAGGAATACATTACAATAATACATTGAGGTGTTCACTGGGCTTTGCATTCAACTCCAGGTTCTAGATATAGAGGAGGTATGTATTGTATCACCGCTTGGGAGGTATTCGTTTACATCCTCCAATATCATTTTTACCATCCAAATCACCTCACAAATCTATTGTCTAGATGCCATAATCGTCGTCAAGAACCTACAAATAGATTACAATAGTACATTGAGGTGTTCACTTGGATTTTCATTCAACTCCAGGTTCTAGATATAAAGGTGGTATTTATTCTTAAATTTGGTTCTAGTGTATTTTATTTTGTTATATTCAAAGTTTCCAAGTTTGAAAGTGTTTCCCTTGGCCATGACTTGGAACATGCCTTGGAAGTTGAATGTAAATTTCAATGGTGGACTAATTTCCAAACCTCCCAAAACCCTAAGTCTCATTCCAACTCCCACACTTAGAGTAATACCAAGAGTCCTATATCCTTTATTCCTCATCCATATAACCCTACATTTGTTATTCCTTCTTCTCCTAGACCTGATCAATGGTGCCACTACCATTTCACACAACCAACACTATAAAAAATATCCATTCTCTCAACTATCCATTGTCATCTCAAGCAACTATATTAACTCACCCTCTTTTCTTCCCAAGTCCATCATTACATTCTAAAATTTGTATCCTCTAACGATTGTATAGATACTGAATTCTCTCACTTTCCTTTTCTTTTTTTTAATTGAACACAAAGAAACTTATTCCACCTCTACCAAAATTCCTAAATTTTATGGTAATAAACTACAGAGTCCCATATAGGATCTCTCATCACCCCAACTTCATAAAAAGGTCTAAAACCAATAACTATATTAATCATTGTAGTTACAAGCTCTAGGACATGATCACTACATTAATTCAATGTTATCATTTACATATTCCTTTTGTCCACCCACATCAAAATTTGGGACACTAGGAGAATATTTCGTAATCTTCCATGGAAATGACATGTCTAGATTTACATGAGTCTTAACTCAACCTTGGGTGACAATGTTGTCTTTTGTACCTATCTTCTTTGTAGCATCATTGATTGCATCATTTATTAGCATCACACATATGGATTCAGTGACCTCAAAATCCCTTATTACATTTGGATTTCACTTGGATGTTGACTCCCTAAAAGACGAGTTTCTTACATATGTTCCTACTTACATATATCACATAGAGGCCCCTTGTATCCTATTGAAGGGGTTGTTGGAATGTCCCAAAGGGGGCCTTAAAAACCTTTTTAATAAAAGGTATATTTATTTTCAAATTTATACAGGAATACCCAGAAATAATTGTTTAACAACAACATACATTACTTAGAAGCACCAAAAGCCTCAACTTTAAGTGAAATAAATTATGGGTGTAAATTTTAGGTTATATTTTTCATGACTTTTCAATGAGAATATTTTTGTTGAAATAAATATTCCAAAATATCCACTTTCATTTCCTTTAGGGAAACAAATGAAAATCCTAAAAGGTCTTACATTAGCTTAGAGGATGGATGGATCTAAAAGGCCTTACATTCACATAGCAAATGGATGGTTATGAAAGGACTTAAACTGAGCTTCAAGATAAAATACATGATATGAAAGGTCTTAACTAATCTTTGTAATAAAATGAAGAATCTATATGGGGTCATGCCTCGAACATTAATGGCATGTATAACTGATGTTTTGTTGGTATTGAAGAGTTGAGTTTCAAACTAACATATGAAATGTCTTAACACTTTCCTGTAGCTAGCAATTTTCACTTTCTCATTAGCAGTAACTAATAAAAAGATGCAATAATAATCATGTTTCTTCAAATTCTTAATAAGATCATCCATTTATAACTATGTGAACAACCAAGGAGGTTCTTTGTAAAACTTCAAGCTCATAAGAATGTGGAAGGTCTCATTTATCATTGCTCTTTCCCTCCTATTTTATTTTTACTTGACAATGGATTTGTTATATTTTATTTCAATAATCTTTCCAAATAGTTTATAAGTTAATAAGAAAAACCAAGGAATATAAAAAGGCACTATTGACCTATGTTTAAATAACCATCATCCATTCTTATGGGTAAAAAAAAAAATCTTGGATTTCTTGAGGAAGAGTTTTAGTAATCAAAACATTCCAAAAAGTCTTTCACTCGGCCAATCATACACACTTAAGTAAGTTTTTTGAACAATTAGAAATTTTTGTGAGATATTGAGTATCTACAACTGATAAAGAGGTGTTAACATGGAAACTACCAAGTTCCCAAAGAAAAAAAAGTGAGAGCTATCCATGTAAATTTGGGTGTTGACTCTTGAGAGGATTGATTCCTTAAAGGCCTAGATTCACCTATTTGAATTTCAAATCGTATAATTCAATGTAGGATTGTATTTGTTTATGAATAACCATAATTCCTTAATTACAAATTAACCAAATTCTTATATTTTCTATATTCAAGAAGTCCCATGCATCATGTAGCTTGTCCTTCCCTAAATTTTGGAATGTCTCACTATTTATTTTTCATAGGTTAAAATTGTAAATAAAATTTCTAAATTTTTATTATAATAGGTATTTTTGAGTTCTATATTATTTTATTTCGTTTGTTTTTCTAGATGTTCACTAATTTTTAAGCTATTAGAATATTGTCTCTTATTTTATTTTGTGTTGGTTTTTTTTCTATATTAGGTTTTACCTTTCGCTAATGTACATTTAGTTTAATTTTAGCTTTATTTTTACTTTTAAGTCAATTTATATTTAGTTAAAATTACAAATAATGTTAGAATTATTTAATTGATGTTATTTGTATTATATTTAGTTTTATTAAATTTTATCCTTATCTAGGCTCTAAGTTATTAGGTTTAATTATATTGGTTTTAAATTTTATTTAGTTTTAATAGTTATATTTAAAATTCATTTGTATATGTTGAACTTAGATTTAATTATATTGGTTATAAATTTTATTTAGTTTTAATAGTTATATTTAAAATTCATTTGTATATGTTGAACTTAGATTTAATTATATTGGTTATAAATTTTATTTAGTTTTAATAGTTATATTTAAAATTAACTTTATTTGCATATGTTGATTTGAATTTATTAAAATTAACTTTATTTCTTTTTAAATATATAGAATAAGGTATTAAAAACTAATAAAATGATGTGTTTGTGTGTAGATAGATCATGATTAAATGTGGAGCATTGATAAAAAAACGTGTTGATATCTACGATTTATAACAAACCTTACTACTCTAGGTTGATCGACATTTAAAAGCGAATAATTGTTCGAGGTGACATAGGAGGGATTTGACGTATGCTATGTGTCGACAAAAGGATCCACCTTGGCCCCCCATCGGGTGGTATTAAAAATCGCTAGTCGACCTCCCATGGAACTATGAAATAAAACCACCCTAATGGTCCCAAAACTTTCTATTTTGTAAGTATCACAAATGAACACTGGTTGTGAATAGGGTTGGTCGAGAGAAATTGTTGGTCGAATAATTTACAGCCTATTGAAAATTGATGGATTTGATAAATTGACCTTCAACAGATTAATTTCATATCATATTTTATTTCTAGTTTTACTTTATTTCCATATCATATTTGTTATGTTGTTTGTTATGATATATATATATATATATATAATTTATAAAATTATATTCCA
>SNQJ01S0010624.1:72007-90898 GCA_010110895.2 Picea sitchensis | reverse complement strand
TTCAACTGTGCATGTATTGTTTCTTCTTGTTGCTTTGCCTCCTAGAGCCATGACTCCAGTTCCTTCAGTTATGGATTCTCAATGATTCTCTCATAAGTCTGGGCACTGTGATCACTTAGTTCTTTACATTCCATGGAAAGGGCCTTTATTCTCTCAACTGTGTTTCGAGAAGTTGCTTCTCTTTGATCCCTCACCTCCTACGGGGTGTCGGGCACTGTGTAGAGATCTAATTCTACTATTCTTTGTTGTAGCTGTTGGATATCTTCCATGATATTATCTACTTGATGTGTGATTCCATCTTCTGGCTCAGGCTCTAAGCCTGTCACAGAGCGAACTTCTCTATTGACTACTTCTTTCACTTTGAGTTACTTTGCGAGCAACTGTTCTTTTTCTTGTTGAATTTGTGATTTCTCCTCTTCAAACTTTGTCTGGAGAGAAACCTTCTCTTTCTCCGCAACTCGACATTGTTCTATGACTACTTCTTGCACTAGCTTCAAATCCTGAGTGGCTTTTTTTGTTTCTTCCTTTGCGCAATGAAGGCGAGCTTCGGTTGCATCAGCTAGTCTTCAGAGTTGGGTTGGCTCATCTCCCAACTCTGGTTCTTCCGATGATAGGGGAGCAGTGCACATTGTGCGACTGGACTGAAGGACCTAACGTACCCCTCGGATTTCATATTTTAGTCATGAGGTCGATGAGTACCTCCTTCACAGATTCTTCGACTGCGCTAAGTTCTTCAGACATACACGCTCGTGGTTGAATATCTCGAGTTTGAAGAGTAACTAATCAAGGAAATGGGATTGATGGTGATAGTTCTATGATCATTGTGCTAAATAAAATAAACTATGGGCTCAAATAATCACATTTGAAAAAAGTGTTATTAGTGCAAGTCTCGACTGAATAAGTAGATAACTAGGCAACAGATCTCTCCAATGTGCAAGAAGCCTTCATTACTTGAGTTCTATCTGTTATGGCGCAGTCCTAATGGTCTGATGGTGAGATCTTGGACCATAAATGTTGTTCTAACTATTCAAGGCATCGGTCTAACATTTATACTATTCCCAACAGATATATTTCTTCGCCATGTAAAAGTGCCATGTGGCGTTGTTTTGTTATCAAAATGAAGTCCCAATTTTGCAAGTTTTCCTTCGACGAAGTTCCCTCTAGAACCTTTTGTAGTTTTTCAATCTTATCTCTATTCTTACTGAGATTTATAGCCTTTCTCCCAGTGAGTTTCGTCTCAGTATTCCTCTTTCGATTATTATTCTTATCTCCTCTTAGCATAGTAACTTTGTGCTATTGATATTCTTTCCTAGGATTCAAGGGCAATACTTCTTCTTTATTTGGGGTAGGTGCTTCAGTCTTCTGTGAGTCTTCTTGTGTTCTTCCAACTTCGATATCCGAGTTTCGGGTTTTAAATATCTTTGATTTGTTCTCCTGTTCTTCAATCAAGTGTGTGATCCTCCTAGTCATGAAATCTTTCAACTCTTTCTTCTTCTGCTTTAATAATTCTTCTTCTTTGGTTCTGGCCTGATCCTTTTCAATCCAAGGTTTTCCTAGTAATATAACAAATGGGGCGTTGTTCTAATAAATTTAACAACCTCAAAATATTCCTCTGTCAAAGTTCCATGAGCACTCATAGATGTCTGGGTGAGTCTTCCACACAGGGTTATCATCTTTCCCTTAAATACTCCTATTCCTCCCAATGACAGAATCATAGCAGGATTTCCTAAATTTTCCCAAGTTCTCTGCGTCATAATATTCACCTGTGTTTCTTCATCTAGAACACAGTCAATGTCTAAGTCTCATATTCTTACTTCTTTGTATTCTTTTTCATCGAATATCTCTGATAAGTTGATATTTTAGTGGTCATTCAGGGTTTCTTTCATTTGCATCAATACATCCTCTAATTCTTTCTAGGGTTCTACCACAGTATTAGTTTTTGGATATACCTTAGGGTTTTCTTGTCTCATATTCATTCTTTCAACCTTAGAAATCATTCTAGGGCAATCCAAAACTTCATGGTCCATAGATTTACAACAAAAACAACTAGACCTTCTACCAGGGAATTCCTTAGCCAGATGTCTTGGTCTTTTGCAACTGTAAGAAAGGATTAATCCTCGTTTTCTTTTAAATGATCATCAACCTTTCCTGTACTGCACACTGGGATCATAGTAGCTAACCTGCAAAAAATTCTTTTTAAGATCCTACATCCATTGGTTCGTCCAAACATTCTTTCTATGTATAGGTATACCATATCTTTCATTAGTCTTATCAGATCTACTCATATCAAATATTATTTCATCTAGTTGTGCCCTACTTTTCAATATAGGGCATAATTTATCAAACATACCTAGATCCATACCGTTGAAACAAAAATTTCCACTTATCTTACCTTTAACAAAGCAAAAAGCTTACAGATATTAACCTTTTAGTCTCACTTTCACCTTTATTAAAGAATAGATATTACCTCTTTCCCTCAGATCAGACTTATTTTCTTAGCACAAAGATTTAAGTAGGATTTTGCGCACCAAGGCAACAGATCTACGCATGGAGCTTTCACAGTTTTAGGTCAGATCTTCTCACAAAGCTCATTTTTTCCTTTTTCCTCAGTTCCCAACAATCAAAGTTTCAGGTCACGGCAACAGAACCATTTGTTGGCATAGGGGTATACCTAGGGTTCAATGCTACAACAACGCACCAAGAAAACCCGAACTATCATCCCTTTCGGCAACACCTATGAGGCAGATGAAGTCTCACCCGAGGTAGAGGCAGTAGTGGTTGCAGGACTCCAGTGTTTGCAACCTTAACTGGGACACAGATCTGTGATTATAACACTTAACAGAGCACATAGCAGTTAACATTCATCAATATTCAGCCTTTGTTTATAGCGCAGTTAAATCCTAGTAATAAATCTGTGTAACATTCCCATATATTCAATAGACTCAAGCAATAAGAATACTAACATAGATTAGATCTAGAATTCATGCATATTATTCAGCACTAAGCTATCATATTGGATTCATCTATCATCTAACGGTGCACTTAGCATTTAATCATATAATCAAGAGAGAAACCATAAAGCACAAAGCATTCACAACACAGGATATACGTGGTTCACCCCCACCCTGGGGCTACGTCCACAAACTCTTCATATTCTTTATTAGCTTCTTTCAATCTTATTACATGCACAAAGCCTCAAGATCAACTCCGCAGAGGATAGGAGATCTTCACACTCTTCTCTAGATCCTCCTTCTTCAAACTAGGTTATAGTACAAAGCCTACCTATAGTCTCTTACAGTCACTTGAACTCAACCTTGGAAGTCCCACACAACATGCACAAAGCACTTGACTAACTTACTTACTTATTTTCCCTTTTTTCTCTCCCTCTCTTACATCGCATAGTCTTCTATTTATATATTACAAAATAGGCCTAAGCATGGGTAAATGCATGGGCCGACATCCCCATACCCATTACATAAGCCCAAAACCCCAAAACGCCCTAAAAAGGGGCCGAGATCCCATGATCTCCGCTTCGATTTGTGCTCTGCCTTCGACAGCCTGTCGAAGTCCCAAAAATAGGCCAAACATGACCAATAATCCTCAAAACTTGGTCAAGGGCCAACATTATTCCTTAGAGGCCCTCAGTCTCCCATATGATCACTTGATAGAGTATTGACTCCAGGGATTTGACATCTACCAAATTCAGTCATGAGGCGAGTATCACCCTTCGAGCACGTAGTACGTCTTGAAGGGAAATTCATGCAAATAAAACAGAAAGAGGCGAGTGGCACCCTTTGAGTACGTAGTGCGTCCTAAAGGGCACATCATGATTTTAACTATGGTAAGTTAATAATCCTAATTCCTAGAAAACTATGCCTCCTTAGGACCTAGTTGGCATTAAAATGAATGATGTGATGATTATAGTTTAATAAAAAAAATTCCCTTAAGAACTGTCGCCAAGCCTAGTGAATTTAAAAACTAGGTCTAAGTATAACCTCTGAACAAAAAAAAACTAAATAGACATATAACAAGAAGGGGTTAAGAAAATTCAATCTTTATTAATTAAAGTAAATTTTTTTATGAAGGTTTAATTATTAAAAGCGAGGTAAATGTTTGTTTGTCTAAACTTGCTAATTCTGAACTTAGTTAAAAAGGGGGAAACTTAAAGAAAAAGGGGAATGTATAACTTAGTAAGGAATCTAGCCTTTGGAACTGTCTAGTTATCAACTCAACTAGGATTTAAGTAAGGCGTAAGTCATTTAAAAATTGTAAGGGAATAATGGGACACCGTGGAGCGTTTTTAGGAACACTTTTAGGTGGGTGAGGGAAATAGGAAAACTAATGAATTAATAAATTGATTTTCTGGTGCAACTACGGGATCGGATAACATGTGTATGGGGGAGGTTTTCCTAATTAAATAAATGAAAAAGGAATCTAATGAGGGTTTGGGAAACCAATGACTAAGAAAAATCTATAAAAAGGATGGAGGAGGAGGAGTATGTATCACGTTTGGTATGTGTAAGGTTACGCTGCCAAAATTTTATATTGACTGAACTTTTCTTGTTGGAGTTGGGGATACCCAGCTTGGACAGTGAGTGGTAGCTCAACCTTGTGAGGAGATCTAGGAATCTATCATTCTCTAGTATTGTGTGCGTGGACCCTTTGGGGCTCGAGGGGCTCGGGGGGGAGAAGAGTACCCCTAGCATTGGATGGGAGGTATCAGTGAGGTCTCAGTTGTTGGAAAGTAGGAGCTAGTCGAAGCGCAAGTGTGGGACAATGACTTCGATTTCACCATCGTTGGTCACGGTATTTCAGATAAATCTGTTATTTGATTTATGGTTAAACTATACTAGCATGTTTGTGGTAGTCTGATGATGTCTTCTTGTTATTTTTTTTCTCGCATATGTATTGTTGTGATAATTGCATCATTGGATTCAGTAAATCTCAGTATATTGTAATCTGCAATAAAAATAAAACTAGTTGATTATACTCTCATTGAATGAATTGTTGTTAGTAACATGTTAGTTTTTAGTTCGAGTAGTAGGATTTCAGTATAACTAATATCTGGTGTACAAATGACAACCTTATAGATGTGGTATGTGCACAACACCCTGATGTTCTGTAGGCTCCTTCACTTCTCAAGTTTGTGAATCTTGTTTTCCTCGTCACGTCCTTAATTTATTCTTGTTAATGTTGGGTGTCGTTGATTGCTAAGAGAATTGTTCTTTTCACCTTTACACCTTAATCAGAATTTATGGAGTGTCATGTTTTTATTTATGATTTTAAATTGCATCCATTTAGAAGCTACACCCACTTGATTCCTAAAAACGGTTTACTTCATTTATGTCTTTCAACCCCTTTTTTTATCCTTGCGTAGTGTTGAATTTTGTTTCTCCCCAAGATGGATGTGCACCCAACATATTTGCGCAGCTTGAATTTTCAAGTTAGTTTAATTGTTGTGAACTTTCAACATAGCTCTGTCTTCCTTCTCTGCCACCAAAATAAAACCTTGGTTGTACGAGTCACCGTGATTTCTATTTCTCGATAATTTAATCATGCATTGGCACTTCTTGGACTGTCTAACAAATTTTGTTGTTGCGTGTATGATTGTTTTCGTGAGTCTGCCTTGATGGAAGAGGCATTCTTGTCTGCTTAAATTTTGCGCAAGAGGAACTCAACCGTTTTGGTTAAACTGTAATCTTCTTTTATCACAAACCCACCTGCGAACTACCTCCACCCATATTTTCCTTTAATCTAATCATCGCTTGATAGAGAGAGATAAGCCACAAAGTGATGTAGACATTAATTCAATTGTTTGTTGAAGAGATTCGTTGGTTGAATTTTTGGGGTAGGCCCTTGCTTTTCATTTTCTTCTCAATGTTCTGCTTCTGATATGGTCCTTAACTCTATCCTTGGTATACCTAAGATAGCCCGGGGATTAACATTTCCTTCTTCATTCAACTCGTGGTTTATTTGACCTCGGTTGTTGGTCTCTCTCGATTGGTAGTAACCCTTTAGAAACGCACCTAATCCCTTTAACTTAATTCTTACCTATTGTGTTTCCACCTTGCACATCCATATTTTTTATCTATAATATGATGGATGGAGGATATGACCGACCTTCCTGAGATACAAACCTGACGAGTTCCCTTTCCCGATGAATTAATATGATCAAATGGGATTAGGTGTGCATGTGTGTCTGCTGGTGAGATGAGCTCGGGGAAATACGATGATGTTTCCTTCTTCCTTGGGTTGGTGAACTTCGTTTTGAGTGATGTTCATTGTAGCCAAGGGAACGTTTTGCCCCTTCCTTTGCGCTTGGTAAGTATTCACTCAACGGACTTAGGGTTGATCAAATCTCTGATGCTTTCCTCCCTCGTTCTATAATTCCAACAGTGATTACAGTGTTAGCATTAATGACAGTGTTGTGTTGTTACAAAGAGGGTATGGAATATTTTAACTAATTTAGTATACAACCGTTATATAGTAACTAAAGATTGGTGAATTGAGGAGCGATTTACCACGGGAGGTATTAAAGACATCGAAGGGATTGAGAGATTTAAATAATGTGTATATAACAGTTTTATAATTTACATTGTGTTAACCGTTTAACAGTAGAATTATGTTAACAACTTTATTAGTTGTATCGTACTTAGCAGTTAATAGTTGCTTCTTATTAACAATTTTAATAGTTGCACTGTAGTAACAATTGCTTCAACTTCAATCGTTTCATTGTAATAGGTGATATAAAAGTATATAACAGTAATATTATGAGGAACAATTTTAATAGTTTAGTAGTCTTGGCATCAACTTTAATGGTTCCATTTTAAATTGTGATTAGATAGTGGTGTAACATTCTAATGATGTGTAACAGTTTTAATTGTTGAATAGTTTTGCATTCACCTAATAGTTTCATTTTCAATGGCAATATAAATCTTGATTGTCTTTAATTATGAGTAAGGAAATTACCCCTTCGATTAGCTTAACAATTGCTTTTGCAATTAGATTAATGTTTTAAAGATGATCATTGCGTTGATCGCCTATAACATTTTGAATTGCCTTACATTAACCTTAATTGTTTTTATTATAAGTACTGGGATTATTTCCTTATAGCAGTTTAAATGTTCTCCCAACCGGGAACTAAATACGAACCTATTGAATCATTGATTTGTTATGGAATCATTGATGAAAACTTGTAATTAGTAAACTAATATTTTCTATTCTTCCTAACATTTGAAGGGAATCATGGATTTATTTCTGGAAGGAAGTAGGAATTTATGGTTATGATTTGTATTATTTTTAAGGTATGTCACAATGTTGGATTTGATGTTGGGGCGAAGGGTTATATTTATTCCAAATGTGCAAGGGTCCTTAGTGCGCGCATCACACTATGGCAACATGATTTATATTGATTGGATTGTTGTGCACGTGGATCAAAAAGCACATATGATAACTCATCTTACCATCTTGCGTCTTTCGATGGGATGATGTTGTTTATGGTAATTAAGGTTGTACTTGTTTGTAACATGTAATGTGATTGTTTCTCGCTCGGCGGGAAGGTTCTAGTTACTTGTGTCATTGATGTTGTTGTGTTTGGTTGAATAATGATTGTCCTCTGATTTTAGGCTTGTCTTGTTGGTGTTGGGCGGGATGTAGGCACCTCCTTGTTCCTCAGAACAGTCACCATCCTTGAGACCTTGAATGGTCAAAATCGATCAGAACCTAGGCTTGAGCATTGCTTATGTGTCTTGGAGGTCCTAACCTTGTAGGGTAGGACGAGCGGGCAGTTGTTTTATTTCTTCGTATGATTGATTTTCATATGTTGTATCCAGTTGCATGATGTGCTAGTATTCTAGGTCGTTATGTTGTCTGTTTCCTGAATTACGTGTGTTGTGTTCGTTGTCAAGTTGCGTTGATTAACTATTTTTCGTTGTTACTTCCCTTCTTTAAAAACAAAATATCTTTTTATGTGTCACGTGTTGTCATAACAAATGGGGTCGTTACATATGGTATCAGAGCTAGTTTGACCTACGACTTGGGATCACTACGACTTTCGTTGATTGGATAATTGATTATAATTGTCACTAATTAAAATTGAATTGTATTTGTGAAGGTAATAATGGTTAGAGTAAATCACAGAGGCATAAGATGGGGTGCTAGGGGAGGAGGCACTACACCCCCAGTAGCATCCACGCTTGAGGGGTCTAACTCCCAGGGAGACGAACAAGTTGTCGGGAGGAACAGATAGGTGTGGGTGATGTGGTTGGGATGATGAGGTCCTTTCAAAGGATGTCTAAGGTACTGATCAGTCGTTTGGATAGACATTAGGCTAGGGCATTGAAACCTATTGAGGGTCCATCGTGCACCTCGTTCGGTACTGGTAGCATTCACCACAAACTTGAGAAGCTCAAGATTCTCGAGTTCTTTGGTGCCCCTGACGGCGTAGCCGCCAAGGCATGGTTGGAGAATATGGTGATGTGCTTTTCACTTTGCAACTATACCTCCAACATGAAGGTCCACATGGACGTCTTTCAACTAAAACTCTACTCTAGTGGAAGACTCTCTTGCCATAATTGAACATGGAAGTCGAAGACGTGTCATGGGAACTGTTCGAGGAATGGTTCTGGGAGAGGTATATATCTAAGGAATTCATTGAGTTTCAGCTCAATGAGTTCAATTCCTTGCAACAAGGTGTTCGTATAGTGCCCAAGTACGAGTTCCATTTCATGGAGCTTCTTCGGTATGCTCCCCACCTGAATACCGAGAAACTTAAGGTCAACAAGTTCATGTTCGGCCTTATTGTCAGCATTCGTGCAAAGGTGAGGATTTGATGCCTCAAACCTTGAAATATGTTGTCCAGAAGGCCCTCATGGCAAAGGAGAAGCTTATCAGTAGGGGTCAGAGAAGGACTCCAGCGAGACTAGTGGGACAGGCATCATCTAGTGTGCAGCAGCATCAGACACCAGCTAGACTTTCACCAGGATATTATGGAATCCAGAGAGGATCCACTTTGACTACACCTCAACGACCAGTGCCTCCGCAAGAGACTCCTTACAGAGGACCATGACACCAACAACAGCGTCAACCGCAGTAGCAACAGTTTAGGCATGTTCAACAGAACATACCAGGGTTCCTAACAGGTGGGCCATCAACTTCTACTTTAGGTACCAAGAGTACTGGACCAAAGAAAGGGTGTTGAACATCTGGAGAGACACATTACTAGTGTGACTTCCCAGTTGAGTGGACCAGAGCATCTGGATCAGCCGGACCCACTACCATGGGATATTTGGTCAAGGCCCATCGGATTCATGCAGCGGTGAATAACTGTCAAAAAGAGAACCAGTCGACTGTGCTCAATACGTCAGGTACCATCGTTGACCAGAGCCTTAGTATTTTTATATATCCAGGTGCTACAAATATTTTTATTTCTGGTGCAACGCTAAAATGAATTAAGGTAAAGGCAGTCGAACAGGATGATTTTTTATTTGTAGAAATGGCTTCGGGAGCCAAACAAAAGGTTGGAGGGAAGGTTACGGTATGTAGCCTTAACCTGGGATATTTTTTCACTAGGTACAACTTGTACGTCATGATCTTAGGATCTTATGGCATTGTGATCGATATGGACAGGTTGGAATCGAATGAGGTGATACTCAACTGTAAGACAAAACAGTTGAGCTTGGTATATGATGAGGGACAAAGACATGTGATTGTAGGTCGGAACCAGGTATTTTCTCTGAGGTTCATCTCTTCTTTGCAGCTATGGAAGAGCATGTGCAAGGGATGCAAGCTTTATGTGATCCTCACGTTAAATGAAAAAGGTGTGGCGAAAGGACTAGAAAAAATTCTGGTAGTACGAGAGTTTGTGGATCTCTTCCCAGAGGAGTTGCCAAGGTTGTCTCCTAAGAGGGAATTGGAATTTACCATCGAACTAAAACCAAGAACTGAACCGATATAAATAACGCCTTATCGTATGTCGAACCCGGAGTTACAGTAGTTGAAAATGCAACTAAAGGAGTTTTTGGACCTAGGAATTATATGTCCAAGTGTGTCACAATGGGGTTCGCCTGTTATTTTCATATGGAAGAAGGATGGTTCGTGGAGACTCTACATTGACTACCATCAATTGAATAATGAAACGATCAAGAATTAGTATTTGTTGCCAAGGATTGATGATCTATTTGATCAGATGAAAGGAGCAATGGTGTTTTCGAAGATCAACTTGAGTCAAGGTATCACTAGTTATAGATCATGGAGGACGACATCTCTAAGACCACCTTTAAGATGAGGTTTGGAAATTATGATTTTATTGTTTTATCATTTGGACTGACAAACGTCCCAGGGGTATTTATGATTTTGATGAATGGGGTGTTCCGTGAATACTTGGACAAGTTCGTCCAAGTATTCATTGACTATATTTTGATTTATTCTCGGATGATGAAGGATCATTACGAGGACTTGAGCTTGGTAATACAATGTCTATGAGAGAACAAATTGTATGGGAAACTATCTAAATGCTCTTTTTATCAATCAAAGATTCACTACGTAGGGCATGTCATATCCGACAAAGGTATTGTTGTGGATCTAGCAAAGGTAGAGGCTATTATGGAATGACCTGCACCGACGAATGTCCCAAAAATGCGTAGCTTCATGGGCTTGGTAGGATATTATTGACAATTCATCGAAGGTTTTTCAAAGATATAAAATCCAATTACGGAATTGCAAAATAAGAGAAAGAAGTTTGTATGGACCGAGAAATGCGTGGAAGACTTTCAGAGGCTCAAGGATTTGCTGACGACAGTGTCGATACTAAAGGTCCTTGACATGGATGAGGACTTCTTGATAGACACTGATGCATCCAAGGAAGGATTAGGCATAGTCTTGATGCAAGACGATCGAGTGATCGCTTACATCCTAAGGAAGTTGAGAAGGAATGAGGATAACTATGTGATGCATGATTTGGAGTTGTTATCCATTGTTTATTCCTTAAGAGTATGGAGACACTACCTTATTGGATGAAAATACGAACTAAAAATGAGCCAATGTGGTTTACCGCACATCTTTACGCAAAGTGACTTGAACGCATGACAACTAAGTTGGTCAGAATTGCTTAGCGAGTATCATTTCGATATTACTTACATAAAAGGAACAGTGAAAAGAGTGGCTGATGCATTGCGTAGGAGACCACACATATTTTTGGTGATGCCTCTTTAGGAAAATCTATGTGAAAATCTTTAGGCAAATCTATGTGAAAATATTCTAACTTTACAGCGTGACGATGACTGATACGAGGTCAAGGATTTTATCGGACAAAACACAATGATGGTACCAAAATTTGATGGATTTACGGTGGAAAACGATGGATTATTGATATTTAAAAATCAAATTTACGTACTGCCCAATGATGAGTTGAGGATTTTGATCCTAAAAGAGGCTCATAGAGCAGTGTACATGGCTCATCTTGGAGTCATGAAGATGAGGGAAAACCTTAAACCCTTATTCTTATGGAAGGGAATGAAGGTATAAATAGTCAAATACATGGCAATATGTCTAGAATGTCAGTAAGAGAAGGCTGAAAATAGACATTTGACAAGAATACTACAACCACACGCCATTCCAGAATCGAAATTGGAGGTCATTTCGATGGATTTCATTGTTGGACTACCACTGACAGTGTTAGTACTCTGTAATTTCTTAGGCTGAAGAAGAAATGGGTAGAGGTAACTACAAAACCACTTTGGAGTCAAGGATCTAGCCCTCCAAGACTCGGAGAGGGATCTCTGTGTCTGATTTAGCTTTGTTTGGATTGGATGTTAGACTAGTTATTATTGTACAAAGGTTTGGTTTTTTAAATGGTTTGGTTGGAACAACAAGGGAAAAACCATTGGGTAATGGGGTCACAACTCAAAATGGATCAAATCTAGGTCATAGCAGGATAATATGGTAGGGAAAGGTAGGCAAATCAACTAGATCTCCAATATTTAATGCATGTAAATATCGAACAGATTAAGAAATCCAATTAAACATAGATCAACTGAGAATTTTGAGTTTAATCTTCAGTGGAAAAACACATAAATTATTCCAATAAAGTGACAGAGGGTACATTAAAACCCGTTTTGTCCTTTTGTATCCTTAAAATAATTAAGAAAGTAGAAAACAATATGGTAAATAGAAGAAAACAATTAACAGAGAGATTGCTTCACCAATGAAACTGACACAATAATCCTGTGATTCTGCAACCGTGTTACTGAAATTTCATCCATGGAGGCTTTGTGATCTCTTTACAAAAAAAAATCCATCCTTCTAACAAGTCCCAAGTGATCAACCCTTCATACTTAAAAATGTGAAGTATTTATAAATTTATTTACAAAGATCTTATCATAAATGAGCATGATTTAATTTAAGAAAAATCTAAACTAGCTATTACAATCATAGAGGTTTGTTGAGATTCATTCAGAGATCCGACGTTGTTTTGATGGGATCTGTGGGTGATATGTGCCTTTTAATATGATCTCTTTCCCATCTGTCCTTTGACTTTCTGCCCACGAAATTATAAAAAATGGGGTCCAAAGGGATCTTTGAATCTCACAATCTGAGATAGTTGTATAACATATGGGGAGGTTTGTTTATACCAACGTGTTTTGACTAAAAAAATCTCTTGGTTTTATGAAATTCCCCTAAATTTTTTTGATATCAGATTCTGAAGAAGATGTGTCAAACAGGAAAATCCAGAATCCCAAAAGATATGGCTCAAAGAATATCTTGTTTCTCCCAATCCATGGAACCTATGAAAAATATGAGAGAGGTTATTGTATTTCATCGATTTTCATAGAAAAACCTCTTTTGTTTTTCCAAATTAAGCCCTGGTTATCCTTTTAATCACCCCGGAAAATGACTAGTCAAAAACAATTTTGGGAGGGGGACAATGCTCACATATAGGATGACATGGGGGTAAGTGTCGAGTGGAGATGGGATGAGTAGATGAAACAATGTAAGCGATAGGGATAAATGACATGTAGGTGGGAGTGTGTGTAAGAAGGAGGTGACGTGTAGGATGGAGGCTGAGTAGAGGGGTGAGTGGATGTGATAGGCTGGAGGACAGTTGGTGAAAGGAGAAAGGTAATAGGAGCACGAAGGAGAGAGGCATGAGCAAGAGAGAAGATGAGTGGAATACAGGTGTAAGAGAGAGTGCAGGTGGTATTGTAGTGGATGTTTGGCAGGATTTTGGAGGGGGGGTAGATGGTAAGCGAGATTTAACCAGGGGGGGGTCTGGTAAGATGTGGGGTTGACACGTTGTGTGGGGAATGCACTGGGAAAACCAATTTCTCTAACCCCCCCCAACTGTTAAAGGATGAAAGTTTGGGGGGTATGAAAAGCATTATCGACCATTGATATGAGAACTAGCTGGAAAATGTGTGCCCTTTATTCGCATAACGAAAAAATGTCATGTCCCCACTAGAACTTAGGATAAGAATATATTGTGGGTAGCTATAATCTTAATGTTTTCCTTTTCATACCATAATTTCACATTTTTATGCCAAATTTAACCCAATCTAACCAATTGAGGGGTATTTCGACTGTGTTGACCCTACTGATGTTTTCTTTCTCTTTTTTACTTTGGTAAATTATATGCATGATGGAATATCATTTACCACATGACATCTCTGAAGGAAGAAATATGAGTCACCATATGATCCCATTAAATATATGGTTATAACAGTGGCTCCACTTGGGGATGGTGCTCTCCTTGTGAGGTTCCAAAAACATCATAGGGTAAGTAGCCTTGTTCATTAAGTTGATCCAAAAAAAAACTCTAACCTGCTTTGACCTATGAACTTCAAACTAAAAATGAAACTTTGAAAGAGAAATTGAAATGTAATGAAAGAGGTGGTTTCCCAACATGCTTATTTGCACACCTACCTACCCTAATATGTTAAAATTACCACTCAATTAGTGTTAGGGGTCCTAACCCGCACATAGTTAGAGAAATATATTCAGATGTAATAAAGGTCAATATTAATAAGGCCTTTCAATAAAATAGAATAAGGCGGATGTAAGAAGACCTAATAGAAGCTTCCACTTCTAGAAGGATCTTCCTCTAGATGCTTCTATTGATAGACATATTTAGTATAAATAAGGGTCAAGGGTATGAAAACCCTAGCTTGGATATTATTGTAACAGAGCGTTTCTTGATTGGAGGTTGCCCCCTCGAAGAGGCCCGTGAACATTGCTTTTTGAATCAAAGTGCTATTTTTGTTGTTGTTCTTATATCATTTATGTGTTATTGTGGAGATTATGCTGGTTATATTACTGTTATTCTACCATTTCTAGCATTTTATTTCTATTCTGCATACTTTTTATATATGGTATATTACAAGTGGTATCAGAGCACTTTCCTTGGCAGAAATTGTGGGAATTTTTTTTCAAGGTAGAGACGTATTCCAACATATTTAAGCCACAGAGATCTGTCGTTACGCGCATAAACCCGCGGTTGAGGGATTCATACATGCAGGAAATACAAGTGGTTCTTAAGAACACATTTGTTGTCCACCCATGTAACCCCTGTTGGTACCCCTTCGAGTGGTAGCGCATCAGACATCACCTGTGTACGGAATCCGCCTAGATTTCCTGAAGCCCTCTTTAGATAAATCGATCGGTCACCTGGCTGCTATAGTGCCACCGAGAACAGCACTCGGGAAGATACTCTCTAGTACATGGGTAGTTGGGTATTACGGCTAAGGGTACGGTCTATCCTCCTTAGTTAGTACCATAAGATATTGGGACAAGTACTATTGTTGGACCCCGCATGTATATCAGAGAGCTATAGCACAGGGAAAACCCTTGTCTGTAGAACCCTTAAATACTGAACCCTTGGGAGACAGAAACATAAACAAATTAAAACAGACAAGATCTGTTGTCATGCAACTGTGTTCGGGTTTCCAAATCACTACACTTTTCTTACTGGTTAAGCATTTGGGGATTTCATCACTGCAGTATTCTTTAGACCAGAGTATAACTCCACAGGTGTTAAAAGAAAAAAAAAGTCTAGAAATTTTTTCACCATTATTTGAGACCTATTCCATTGGATCCATATCTTCGCCCTTATCACATTTATCCATATCATTTTTTGGAAAAAAATTTGACCCCGCCCACCCCTTTTCAGTTCACCCATCCTCATGGCCCATACCCATAGCCAAGACCTGGAAGCTCACTTCAACACCTTACAATCTGGTTTCCACAAGACCCAAAAAGAAGTGAAACAACTCAGTGCCACTATTGCCTCCATTGATACATCCATCAATACAGACATAAATACAATCATGCAGTCCTCAATGGAGGAAGTTAAACAAGAACTGACCACCCAGCTTGAATCTGTATTTGCATCACTCTGCACCAAACTGAAGATCCCTACAAATGACCCTGTATCTGTAGCACCTCCAAAGACTGAAGGTGAACATTCCTCCTATTCCCATACCTTTCAACACCATCACTTTCAACGTGACCTACGCCTTCCATGGGTGGATGTGACCAAATTTGATGGCTCAGACCCCACTAGTTGGGTAACCCAAATGGAACATTATTTATCTTTATATGGCATTACAAATGACTTGGCCAAAATCCAGTATGGTGTTCTCCATCTAGATCAAGAACATTGGCAATGGTGGCAATGAAGAAAAACTTCCCGTCAAGGGTATATTGCTTGGACCCAATTTGTGACTGAGATTTATGAACGCTTTGACACATGAAACCAACCATTTGGGTTGTTTGACAAAGTTGAAACAATCAGGAACAATAGAACACTTCATAGCTACCTTTGAGCACCTGGCTTTGCAAACAGAGGGCATGACTGATGCTTTCTTTTGAGAGTGTTTTATCAGTGGCCTCAAGGATGAGATTCGGGCCCATGTCCTTGTGGCTCAACCTTCGAGTTGGGTGGAGGCTACTAAAAAAGATAAAGAAGCACAATAGGTTGTATCCTCTCAAAACTGTAAACCCTCCTTTATCCCTTGCCCTAAACCCGTAAATCCCACTACTCCCTCCACCCCATTAAAGATCCAAAAATTGACTAGGGCTGAAATAGATGAACGCCAACTCAAAGTCCTTTGTTATAATTATGATGACAAATATTTCCTCGGCCACAAGTCTAAGGAACAAAATCTTTTTATGGCCATCTCTGAGGATATTTTAGAAGAGGATGTTGAAACTCCCCTTGTGTCTGAGTCACCTGAAATCACTGACATAACCCCTCCCTCAGACCCTCCCGAAGTGGAACTGATCATTTCCCTCATTGCTATCACTGGCTTCTCCACCCCCCAAACCCTCAAGTTAATTAGTTACATCAAGCATCAAAAGGTCATCATTCTGGTTGATAGTGGAAGAACCCATAATTTTATTCATCGCCTCATTGCCCAAGAAACTCATTGCTACATCCATGCCATCAACAATTTCCAAATCATGATTTCCAATGGTGGTTCCATGAAATGTGGAGGGCGTTGTGAAAATGTGTGTCTCCAAATCGGTGACTACCACCTCAAATCCAATATGTTTTCTATAGACATGGGCGGTTGTGACATTGTGTTGGGTGCAGACTAGCTAAGGACTTTGGGTCCCATTCTCATGGATTTTAAGGAATTAACCATGAAATTCGCCCCAGAAGGCCACCAATATAAATTTCAAGGCATCATTGCTAGTTCACCTGAGGTCATTAGTTCCCATCGCATGGAAAAGATGCTCAAAAAAGGTCATTCTGGTGTCATAGCCCAACTCCATGCCATACAAGCAACAGAGACACCCCCGGTGCCACAAGACCTCCAAGCCCTCCTTTCTAAACATCAAATGGTATTTTCCACTCCCCAAGGACTCCCTCCTTCCCGCGATGTTCATGATCATTCCATTCCCCTTATACCCATAAGCCTTCCTCCCAATATCCGTCTGTATCGCCACCCCTTTTAAAAAAAAAATGAAATTGAGAAAATGGTCTAGGAACTCCTTAATGCAGGCATTATCTGCCCTAGTACGAGCGCTTACTCTTCTCCTATAGTCATGGTCCTGAAGAAAGAAGGTTCTTGGAGAATGTGTCCTGACTTTCATACCCTCAACAAACTAATCATTAAAGACAAATTTCTCATTACTGTCATTAATGACCTCGTGGATGAATTGAGTGGCGCCCAATTCTTTACTAAACTTGATCTTCTCTCGGGCTATCACCAGATATGTATGAAAGAGGCAGACATTCCCAAGACGGCCTTTCGAACTCATGAGGACCACTATGAGTTTTTGGTCATGCCCTTTGGCTTGTGTAATGCCCCCTCCACCTTCCAAAGCCTCATGAATCATGTCTTCCATCCCTTTCTCCATCATTTTGTCTTAGTTTTCTTTGATGATATACTCATCTATAGAAAACCATGAACAGACCATCTTACTCATGTGGATCGAGTTCTCCATCTACTCTCTCAGCACCAACTTTTCCTGAAACAGTCTAAATGTGCTTTTGGTGCCTCAGAAGTAGAATACTTGGGTCATCTGGTTGGAAAGGATGGTGTCAAGGTGCATCTGAAAAAGATTAAAGATATGCAAGACTGGCCCCACCCAAATACTCTCAAAAGATTGCGTGGATTTCTGGGATTAACAGGGTATTATCGCAAGTTTGTTAAGAATTATGGAGAGATTGCAACACCCCTCACTGCTCTCCTAAAAAAGAACTCTTTCACTTGGAATCCAGTCGTTTCTCAAGCTTTCCAAACCTTGAAGATGGCCATGTGCACCACTCTAGTTCCGGCCCTTCCTAATTTCATAAAGACCTCTGTGTTGGAATGTGATGCCTCGAAGAAAGGAATCGGTGTTGTCCTTATGCAAGAGGGTCGACCTTTGGCCTTCACTAGCAAGCAACTATCTGAAAGGAATCTGGGCAAACCCATCTATGAAAAGGAAATGTTGTCTATTATTCATGTTGTTGATCTGTGGCGCCTTTATCTCTTGGGGCAACGTTTCCAAATTAAGACAGACCATCAAAGCCTCAAGTACTTTCTGGAACAATGCATTTCCTCCTTGCAGCAACAAAAATGAGTGACTAAGCTCTTTGGATATGATTATGAGATCATTTACAATAAAGGTAAAGATAATGTGGTGGTGGATGCACTGTCCCAAAAATATGAAGAAGAAGGATCCATTTTTTCTCTTTCCTTCATTGTACCAGATTGGCTCCAAGCTATTCGCCAGGAATGGCTACAAGATCCCAAAAGTTCACATCTGATCCAGCAATTGTAGACCAATGCTCCAACTCCCCCAGGGTACTCTTGGCTCCAGGATGGGCTTCGATACAAAGGTCATTTGTATTTAAGTAAAGAATCAAAGCTTAAATCCACGGTACTTTCTGAGCTTCATGCTACACCCACAGCGGGGCACTCCGGGTTCACCAAAACCTATGACTGGGTCAAACATTCTTTTTTCTGGGATGGTATGAAATAGGACATCCATAACTTTGTATTTGAATGTGATGTGTGTCAATGCAACAAGGAAGAAATATTCAAATCTCTGGGCACACTACAACCGCTTTCGATTCCACCTTCTATTTGGAAGGATATCTCTATGGACTTTATTACCGAATTACCCAAATTGGGAAATAAATCAGTCATAATGGTGGTTGTGGATCGCCTTTCCAAGTATGCTCATTTATACGCTCTTCAACACCCATTTACTGCATCCACAGTGGCTCAAATTTTCATGGACCAGATCTTCAAGCTTCATGGCATGCCGCACTCTATTGTTTCTGATCATGACCCAACTTTCACAAGCAATTTTTGGCAAGAACTATTCAAGCTACAGGGCACCCAATTGCATCTCAACACAACTTATCATCCCTAGACTGATGGTCAAACGAAAGTTGTCAACAAG
>SNQJ01S0010624.1:54728-68888 GCA_010110895.2 Picea sitchensis | reverse complement strand
TTGCCTTTGATTTGCATGAAGGATCAGTTATAGAAGAGCATTGTTCTCAAATTTTTAAAAGGGTTTCTCATGGTGTATTTTCACCTGAAAGAAAAGAGGAAGATTAGGAGATTGTTCATTTTCCTATGCAAAACAAGGGAGTGCTGGATTGACTTGTCTTTGAGGAAGAACAATATTGTCATCCGGAAACTCCCACAGTAGATATTGAAACTCCTGCAGCTGACATTGAAAAGTCATCTACAGAAATCAACAAGTTTGCATGCACCATACTTGAACCTAGATCTGCAGACAACAACAAACCATGCGTCATCAACAATGCAGTTAGTTTGCAGCCCTGTTTAGATTTACACGCAGTTGAAGGTGGAAGCTATTATTGAAAGAAGGGTATGCAGAGATCTTCTTATGTTCAGTCGAAGCAACCAGAATAAGTGTTTTCTTACAATGTCATTGATCCTTTTGTTGATTATCTAGAGTATTCGAGCAGCATAAATGTCAAATTGCTCTTGTCAAACGAAGGTTGGTTATGTTGCACTTTCAAATTGTATATCAGTATTCTATGTTTTCTCGCATTCATCATTTCCAGATCAGAAGTTTTACCAGTTATTCAGATACTTGTATGGCTTCATTGGAAGCATGATTTTACTTGATCTGGAAGCCTTACAATGGTTAGAGTAGTAGTAGATAGAAGAATAATCTATTTTCTTTGAGCAAGTAGATTACTTTCAGTTTTCTTAATTATGAAAAGAGACTCCCTTTTCATGCTTAATGGCTCGATCTGGATCATCCCTCCATGCTATGGTTACTTAGTCAGCCTCGAAGTCATCCATCAATCTCTCAGGTGTTTGTTGCAGATTCATAGAAATTTAATTTTTTCCCAAGGCAGTTTTTCTGGGTTTTCACCAGCTTATTGGTTTTGAAATCCGCTAGTTAGTTGTTGAAAACTTTCCTTTTCACCAGCTAAAGGGGAAGATTCAGGGAAAATTAGATGGTGAAACCTGTTACATGGCAGCCAAGTTGTATTTTTTCCCAAATTTGACTTTTTCCCAACCAAATCTTTCGAGATCTGGTTCATTTAGATGCAAAATAAATATGAGATTGTATGGAGGGTGTACTGCTAATATTTGTTCCTAGTGGCATTAAATGGAAGAAGATCATATTTATCAGAACATGTACCTCCCTGATAATGTTCTTTCCATGTGAAATGGGTTCCATGTCTGTCAAAATCTCAAGAAGAACCACGCCAAAACTATATACATCGCTCTTATCAGTCAGTTGTTGATACATGATTTGGAGCTGAACCTTCGATATCTGGTAATGAAACAAGCTTTGAGAGTCCGAAATCTGCAACCCTTGCATTGAATTTATCATCTAGTAGGATGTTGCTTGCCTTTATGTCATGGTGGAAGATGGGAGGATTAGCCTCGTTGTGGAGATACAAAATTCCTCTCGCTGATCCCAGAGCAATGCAAAGACGTAGGGAAAATTCTAGAGGTTTCAATTGGAAGTTTCCTGTCAATGATAAGATATTTCTTTCATCCTTGACATACATTTGACACTGAATCATTCTCATGGAAAAATGTATAATATATGAACAGAGGAATGGCCGAAAAACATTGCCAGAGAGATGATCTCGTACTATTCCATTTCTCATGTATTCATAAACCAACATATGCACGCAGCTCAATTCACAAATCAATTCCTGAGTCAAGCCATAGTTTAAGCCACGGGTTATGGAAACCAAGTGCACCCATTTCAATATTCAGATTGTTCGCAGAGATCAATGCCTTGGGCCCAGTTTCAAATCTGTAATTCATCAAATGATGTGGGTACACCTCCATCACCATGGTCCGATCACACTGCTACAGTACACACAAATCAATATCTTTTGATTTTTGGTGGCAGCTCTCATTCCACCTATTTCAATGATCTTCATGTCCTTGACTTGCAGAGTATGGAATGGTCACGGCCAAAAATGCAAGGCACTTTTCCCACCCCCCGAGCTGGGCATGTAGGTGTCACGATTGGTGAAAATTGGTATATTGTAGGTGGTGGTGATAACAAGAGTTTAATGATCATTGAAAATGTTGCCAGGTCAATGCTATCATACGCCACTTTATAATGAATGATGGAGTATTCATTTGCAAAATTCCTTCATCTCAGGAAATCAAACAACCCGAAAATCCCTCATACAAGCGCGCAATTACAGCTCTAGATTCATTCAAGTGGCAAAGGATGGTCGAAACTCTAGTTTGGAAAGAAAACGTATCATACAGGTGTGCGTTTCAACTATTAGATGGCTTAAATCCTGGTTTTGTGATCAATACTTGAACAATTATAGGCTCAAAACTCATTTACAGGTTAGTTGAGTCACAGTTTTCGCTTAGTTTCTGCCTAAATTGACTGAAGGTCACCTATATTCCCTGTATATTCAAGATTTCATTTACTCTTGAACTCCAAGTATTGCCAATAACGTTGATTCTGTTCTCAAATATACATTGATTGATTAGCTCGAATCAAATGTCTTTAAATGCACTCTCAGCTATCTGTTTGACTGTTGAGTTAATTCATAAGCTTAAAACCCTGATTCATGTCAATGGCCTAAGATCACTCCTATTATTGGGTCACAGTTTATCCACCCGTCAAATTTAAAGGCTATGGTCTCATTGAACCTTTGATTCGAGTCTTGCCTATGTTGTTGATGAATTAGAAGTATGTTATTAAGTTAAGAGAAGACACAACAGGTCACTACAGCATTTTTGTTGGCGATCTCAGCCCAAAGTTTACAGATGCAGTTCTCTTTGCTTGTTTTTCTATTTATCCAAGTTGTTCAGATGCAAGGGTTATGTGGGATCAAAAATCTTGCAGGTCAAGGGGATTTGTCTTTGTTTCCTTCAGAAATCAGCAGGATGTTGATAATGCAATAAATCAAATGACAGGAAAAACTCTTGGGAGTAGACCGATTCGGTGTAATTGGGCTACCAAATCAAGCTCTGGAAATCAGAGTGACGACAAACAGACCTCAGAAATGAAATTTTCTTCAAATGCATCAATAAATACTTCAGCCAATGGTAGTGTAGATCACAACATTTTAGCTGGAACTACAGCTGTGAGTATAGGAGGCCAGCAAAAAATTTCACATAAGATTCCAAGTTACAGCTTGTGGCTAGCTCATGAATACTTGAGATTATACACGGCAACATAAAATGTTTATTTCTGTGCTATTTGGCTAAGACAGAACTTTCACCAGCGCAGAAGGTGGAATTTTAACCAATTAGTTGTTGAAAGACAGAGCTTTCATCAACTAATTAGCAAACCTTAAGGTGAAATAGCTAGTGAAACCTGAGACACGCAGCATAGGTATATTTTTTCTCAGATCAAAGTTTTACTCAGCCAAATCTCTTGAAAACTCTTTCTAAAGATAGATATTGAATTATAATGTCCAATCTAAGATCCACTTTTGGTGCAAAGCAGTTGGAGGAGGTTTTCAAGTTGATTTGGCACCTATTTTGGGGGCATTGAATTAGGTTTTTTTTTCCAAACTTGGCAAATTCGAATTCCATCTTCTTCAAGAATCATTAAACAGCCTTGGAAGGATTATCTGCACAGCATCAAAGATTCGTGGAGATTTTGGGACTAAAGGTTAAAGATGGTAAACTAAAATTTCAGCACATAATATGATGTTTACTGCAAAGGAGCACAGAGTAGACAAGTATTGATGTCAGGCAGTATGGATTGTACTGTTCGTATGCGGGATTTGGAGGGTGGAAGTGTGCTTTCATTAACAAGGTTTTGAGTCATGGTATTATAGGAGGAAGAAGATCTCTGATTTCATCATGGCTAGGAAGCCAATATCCAGATTTGTGGCAATATATATTGGGTTTTGGTACATTTTATTTTAGAGGACCTAGGTGGCCGTCTCGGTATTCTAATTCAATATGGATCAATTATCTCCTGAAAATCTTCTTCCAAAGTCCTTTTAGGGAAATGACATGACTGAACAACTTGCATTGATATGGAGATCGAAACAGAGATAGACATTGGTTCACAAGGTACAATGATGCTCTTCGAAGAAACCGAGCAAGCTTAAGTGTTTGATTCAACACACCAAGTCATCTCAAGACAAATGCTTTGTATCTGAAGCTACTGGAAAATGAAAATTCAAAGACCTCAAGCTTCCTGCAATACTCTCATTTCAAGCTTGAAGTTACCCTGGAATTTTCAAAAGCATGGTTACATATCTCACCATCCTAACTATTTTCAACACTTCTCTTCTTAATGAAGATATTGCCACAACAGATGCCACATCAAGGTGCAAACAATATTTCTAGGGGAGTTTGAAGCAGACATGCTACAGATAAAGAAGATTGGGAAAGACAACAACAAACTTTGGAAAATAGCCAGATGATAAATTGTAAAGGATGAATGACTCCATACTAAAGGCACAAGGTCTTCCAGGTTCTTGGAGACCTCGCAGGGAGGTCTCCATCCCAGTTGGAGCCAGATGTTAGCGATAAAAAATGCACTGGCATTTTTGAAAGAATGATGCCTAATATTGTAGGGAACATTTGAATAGATTCTCGGGCTCCAAATGCATATTTGAAAGCACCATTGGAAATCTTAGGATTTGTAGATGTCGATCGAGTATTTAAACATGCAAAACAGACTCTCCATGGAAGAGAAATTTGATTTTGAAAACATCTTCGCTTTCACCAGCGCAGAAGGCAGAATTATAACTAGTTAGCTAGTGAAAGTTCCGCCTTTCACCAGCTAAGAAGAAGATTTTCGGGTAAATTAGCTGGTGAAATCCTGTCACGGCCAGAATAGCCGAATTTTTGCCCAGATCAGGATTTTTGGGTTTGAATGGTTTGAAATCTTCTTCAAATAAGCTGGTTATGAATTATCAAATCAAAATCTGAAGGCCATTCTTGGAGATAAAAGTCAAAAGGGAATTTTTTGACTAGATTTGGTCATTTTCAAGGGAAAAATGATAGGGATCAAATGACACATCACCCAATTCGAATTTTATCTTTGGAGGACCAAATCAAATAGCCTTGGGAGGCTAAAACTGCACTTCATCAACAATCTACTATTTTTAGAGATCATTAAATAAGACCTTTCCTATTTTGTTTTGATTTTCCATCCATTTTAATAGGATCTCATCCTACACTTGTTGTATCTGTTTTGATTTGACTATTTTTAGTAAATTTGATCCATCTTTCAAAGATCTAGATTTCATCTTGTGACGCTATAAATCCAAAGACATTTGAAGCACTAAGGGGTTCAAACTGGGATACATTTTTGTGCTACTGTATAGACTCTTATGATATAATAAAATTGCAGTCCCCTTTCATTTTCAATATCAGAAATATCCATGTTTCCATTTATGTACTTCATTTCAATTTATCTTGGCTTATGAAGACTATTATCTCTTTATTGAGCTCATAGATTTGAAGTGAAGGATTTTCTTTCTATCTTGTATTAAGCATTACACCCAACTGTATTTGGCAATCAAGATTAGTGTTCTTCATCCCCTCTTTTCAAATTACTTGATCTGATTATTGTTTCCTAAAAGAACTGTTTCTTTAGATGTATGATGATTTGTCTGTTACATTGATCATTAAAGACCCCATTGTTCCAAGCGTACCTACACATTATTTTTAAGTTACCAAGCATCCTTAGACTACAACCCTAAGGAGTTTCTTGGAGTGATAACAAAATACATGAAACAATCCTCTTATGACCCATGATACCTGGGGTGAGCTGGAAAATGATTGGGAACAATGAACCTTTCTTTTTTTGGAACAAATGGAACATAGTTTTTTTGGAAAATAAGTTCATTTCTTATGATAACTTTCAGCATCATCTCTTTCACTGTGTTCGCCAAAATTTCTAGTTTTGCTTCTGAAGATTTCAACTGCTCCTCTGTTATTTTCTTCCTTTCTTCTACCTTGATCTTTGACCTTTTGATCACAAAATTAGCTTCTACACCTATTTCACTATCTTTCATTTCCTTGAGTGTTGTAGTGTCCCTTTATCTCAATTGAAATGCCATCTCTAGATCAAAGTAATATGGGTAGTGTAAGAGAGCTAAACCAGGAGGTGGGCTTATATCAGTAGGCATAGAATTGTAAACTTGATTGAATCTGGCTGAAAAGTGTTGCACTATCTCTCCTGGTTGTCTTTTCAAATGATCATATTCTTCTAAAATGAGAAAAACATTTCTCTTGATCTCCTAATTACCAAGGAAAACCTCTACAAAATGATGAAAATTGGATATCCTTGCAGCTGACAAACTTGTGAACCATTCCTCAGATATGTATTGCAAATATAGAGAAAACATTCTGATGCAGACATCATCTTCTTCCACCTTAAATAGATCAAGAAAATTGTCAAAACCATGAATGTGTTTCTCAGCGTGATGTTACCATATTCTCCATCAAACCTTGGAAGATATTTGTAGTAATTGACATGGAAATCATGGAGTATAGGGGGTAATATAAGAGGCTTGTATCTATCTGGAATATTTGCAGGTGTAGGAGTATGTATAGGGGATGTAAAAATAGTTTTGATCTATTGAGGCTCCTCATGTTGAATTTGATCAACATAATTTTCAGCAATATGGTCTTGGTCGGGATCATAAAAAGAGAGGAAATAATTAAAAATAAAACCTATTATGTCTTGGATGAAATTCCAACTTGCATATCTAGTCTTTTCAGATTGTCTTATCATGTTTCAGGTTCTTCCTCTGGTAGAGTCTTTGAATTGGAACTAATCTGGAGCTGATTGGAGTTGCTAGGTGGATGATTCAACCTTCTTGTGTCTGATCACTGTCCACCATCAGTAATCAGATCTGGAACTTGATACACTTTTCTGAGGAAGGATCCCCAATATAGTTGCCACTCTGTTAACACTCTTTATTTCTCAAGATGAAGAAGAAATAGGCAGAGGTAACTACAAAACCACTTTGGAGTCAAGGATCTATCCCTCCAAGACTCAGAGAGGGAACTCTATGTTTGATTTATCTTTGTTTGGATTGGAAGTTAGGCTAGTTATTACTCTACAGAGGTTTGGTTTTTTAAATGGTTTGGTTGGAACAACAAGGCAAAAACCATTGGGCAATGGGGTCACAATTCAGAATGGATCAAAGCCAAGTCATAATAGGCTAATATGGCAGGGAAAGGTAAGCAAATCCACTGGATATTCAAGATTTAATGCATGGGAAAGATGGACCAGATTAAGAAATCCAATTAAAAACAGAGCAATTGAGAATTCTGAGTTTAATATTGAGTGGAAAAAAACATAAATTATTCCAAGCAAGTGAAAAAGAGTACATTTAAACTAGTTATGTCCTTTTGTATCCTTAAAATAATTAAGAAAGTAGAAAACAATATGGTAAACATAAGAAAACAATTAACATGGATATTACTTCACCAGTGAAACTGACACAAGAATCATGTGATTCTACAACTGTGTTACTGAAATTTGATCCATGTAGGCTCTATGATATCTTTACAAAATTATTTTCATCCTTCTAATAGGTCCTAACTGATTAACCCTTCATACTTCGAAATGTGAATTATTTATAGATTTATTTACAAAGATCCTATCATAAATGAGAAATATTTATTTTAAGAAAAATCTAAACTAACTATTACAATCATATAGGTTTGTTGAGATTCATTCAGATATCCGACACTATTTTGATGGGATCTGTGGGTGATCTGTGCCTTGGAATACAACCTCTTTTCCATCTGTCCTTTGACTTTGTGCCACTGAAATTATAAAAAATGGGGTCCATAGGGATCTTTGAATCTCACAATATGAGATATATGTGTAATATTTGGGGGAGGGTTTTGTAGATAAATGTGTTCTAAGTGAAAGCCTCTCTTGGTTTTATGAAATTCCTCTCCATTTGCCTAGGATATGAGTTTGAAGAAGATGTGTCAAACAAGAAAATATGGAATCCCAAAAAATAGGGCTCAAAGATGCTCTTGTTTCTCCCAATCCATGGAACCTTTGAAAAATATGAGAGAGGTTATTATATGTCATCACTTTGTGGAGAAAATGGTCTTTCGGGTTTCCAAAATGAGCATTGTTCTCCTATAAATTTCCTCGGAAGATGACTGGTCAAAAACAATTTTGGGAGGGGGACAATGCTCACATATAGGATGGCGTGGGAGTAAGTGTCCAGTGGAGATGGGATGAGTAGATGAAAGAGTGTAAGCGATAGGGATAGATGACATGTAGGTGGGAGTGTGTGTAGGAGGGAGGTGATGTGTAGGATGGAGAGTGAGCGGAGGGGTGAGTGGATGTGATAGGCTGGAGTATAGGTGGTGAAAGGAGAATGGAGGAGAGAGGCATGAGCACGTGAGAAAATGAGTGGAATACAAGTGTAAGAGGGAGTACAAGAGGTATTGGAGTGGATTTTTGGTAGGATTCCAGAGGGAGGGGGGTAGATTGTAAGAAGGATTGAGCAAGGGGGGTATGGTAAGACGTGGGGTTGACATGTTGTGTGGGGCCCGCATTAGGAAAACCGCTTTCTTGGACCCCCCCCCCCATTGTTAAAGGATGAAAGATCGGGGTGGTTCGAAAAGCACTATCGGTCGTTGATCTAAGCGTTGCTTGATTCGTCATTGGAAAATGTGCACCCTTTAGTTTCATAATGACAAAAGGTCATGTCCCCACTAGAACTTAGGATAATAATATATTGTGGGTAGCGTTAAGCTTAATTTTCTCCTTTTTACATGATAATTTCACATTTTTAAATGCCAAATTTAACCCAATCTAACCAATTGAGGGGTATTTTGACTGTGTTGACCCTACTGATGTTTTATTTCTCTTTTTTCCTTTGGAAAATTATTTGCAGGATGGAATATCATTTACCACATGACATCTCTGAAGGACAAAATATTAGTCACCATCTGATCCTATGAAATATAGGGTTATAACAGACGTCGAGAAGACACGACTCAATTTTTATAATAGTAGACACTATGACTAAGAGTGCTCATTTTATTCATGTGTGTACGATGTATCCGACACATGACATAGCTAGATTTTTCATCAGTGAGATTGTGAGGTTGCATGGCGTGCCTAAGAGGATTATATACGATTGAGGATCGGTGTTTACAGGACGATTTTGGAGAAGTTTTCAAGAGGCCTTAGGAACCCAACTTAGCTTTAGTACCGCATACCACCCGAAGAAAGACGAGTAGACCGAAAGAAATGACCAAATCTTGGAGGACATGTTGCATATGTACATGATAGACCAACAAAAGCATTGGGAAGAATTCTTGCCACTGGTATAATTTGTGTATAACAAAAGTTATCAAATCACCATTAAGATGGTGCCTTTCGAGTTTCTTTACGAACGATAGTGTTAGACGTCTTTGAGTTGGGATCGACTTGAGGATAGGGTCCTGGTGGGAGTAGAAGTGATCCAAGAAATGAAAGACTAAATGCAAACTATAAGACAAAGGATAAATGAAGAGAAGGATCGACAAAAGGGTTATGCCAGTGCACATTGTGTCGATTGTAGTTATAAAGTTGGCGATTGAGTTTTCTTGCGAGTGAAACTGCACAAGAGTTCAATAAAGTTTGGAAAGGGTGATAAACTCTCTCCTAGGTTCATGGGACCCTTCGAGATTGTGGAAAAGAAGGGGCCCATGTCCTATCGACTAGCCTCGCCTGATTCTTTGAGGTGTATGCACAATTTTTTTCACATATCTATTTTGAGACATTATGTTAGTGATCCTACACATGTTATTGACATGAGTTCCTTACAAATATTAGACAAGGGTGCACTCATGATAGAGCCAATCCACATTCTCGACCATCACATTTGGTAGCTACAACATCGAATAGTAGATCAGATCAAGGTCCAGTGGGACAACTATAGTCCGCACTTGACGACCTGGGAGGACACATATGATATGTGTCAATAGTTTCCATTTTTGTTTGATAGATAGACATATTGATGTTGTTAGACACTTTATTTCGACACTTATATACTTTGAAACTTCAGGAAGAAGTTTAAACCAAGAGGGCGTGTATATAACATCCAGCTATTGCGCATGCCTGATTGGACTTATTTTTTGAGGACACTTGCATGCAAGTGATCCAGTTCATATACGATTAGTTGTCTTTGATTATGATTATGAGATGTTGTGGATCTCCTGATATTTTATTTTGCTATATTTATATCAATAGATGTTATTGACTGGGTTATCCTCAGTGTGTAGGACTTTGGACATTAGAATATGTTGATGACATCGAGGGATCTCCTTGGAATCTAGATCAAGTCAGGGAGTGTACCTTTATGGTTTAAATGTTTTGATATTACATATGTGACGTATGACTAGATATTATGATGTCGATTATTATAGCTTACATGTTTTGTTGATGGATGTAGGTTGATGGTAGCTTTCTAACCAGACTCACATAGCAGTAAAGGGGTCACACACGACAACTAGAGACATTGAGGGAGAGGTGTGGCAACATCCATGCCACAACCTACTAGCACTCTCATCGTGGCTCGAACTGTATGTTAACGATTACCTAGTTCGAGAGATCCATGATGTCATGAGGGAAGACTATAACATACACTCACAATGATTCTAAGGGGCGTTCAATAAAGGGATTATTGACTCCATGGGTTTGGAATCTACCAAATTCATTCAAGAGGCGAGTGGCACCCTTGGAGCATGTAGTCTGCCTTGAAGGAAGCATCGCTCGAATAAAATGGAAACATGCGAGTGGCACCCTTGGAGCACGTAGTGCTTCCTAAAGAGCATGTCGTTGTTTTAACTATGGTAAGTTAATAAACCTAATGCCTAGAAAATTATGCCTCCTTAGGACCTGGTCGACCTTAAAATGAATGATGTGACGAATAAAGTTTAATAACAAATTTTCCCCTAAGAAATGTCACCAAGCCTAGTGAATTTAAAACCTAGGTCTAAGTAGAACCTCTGAACCAAAAAAAACTAATTATACATATAGCAAGAAGGGGTTAAGAAAATTCAATCTTTATTAATTAAAGTAAAATTTTTAATGAAGGTTTAATTATTAAAAGTGGGGTAAATTGTTGTTTGTCTAAACTTGCTAACTCTGAACTTAGTTAAAAAGGGGGAAACTTAAAGAAAAAGGGAAACTTAAAGAAAAGAGGAAACTTAAACAAAAAGGGGAACGTCTAACTTAGTAAGGAATCTAGCCTTTGGAACTTTCCATTTATGAACTCAACTAGGATTTAAGTAAGGTGTAAGTTATTTAAGAATTGTAAGCGAATAATGGGACACCGAGGAACATTTTTAGGTGGGTGAGGGAAATAGGAAAATTAATTAATTAATAATTTGATTTTTTGGTACAACTAAGGAATCGAGGGACATGTGTATGGGGGAGGTTTTTCCTAATTAAATAAATGAAAAAGGAATCTAATGAGGTTTCGGGAAACTAATGACTAAGAATACTCTATAAAAATGATGGTGGAGGAGGAGTATGGATCACATCTAGTATGCATAAGGTTACGTAAACATAATTTTATCTTGACTAAATTTTTCTTGTGGGAGTTGGGGATACCCAGCTCGAACAATCAGTGGTAGCTCGACCTTTTGAGGTGAGCTGTGAAGATAGAATTCTCTGGTATTGTGTATCTAGCCCCTTTGCAGCTCGGGGGGCTCAGAGGGAAGAAGAGTACCCCTAGCATCGGGTGGGAGGTACTGGTGAGGTCTCAGTGGTTGGCAAGTAGGAGTTGGTCGGAGCGCAAGCGCGGTACAATGACTTCGGTTTCTCCATTGTCGGTGACGGTATTCCAAGTAAATCAGCTATTTGATTTATGGTTAAACTATACTAGCATGGTTTTGGTAGTCTAATGATGTCTTATTTTTTTATTTTTTTCTGGAATATGTATTATTGTGATAATTGCATCATTGGATTTGGTAAATCTCGGTATATTGTAATATGCAATAAAAATAAAACTAGTTGATTATACTCTCATTGAATGAACTGTTGTTAGTAGCTTGCTAGCTTTCAGTTAGAGTAGTAGGCTTCTAGTCAAACTAATATCTGGTGTAGTAATGACAACCTTATAGTTGTGGTATGTGCACAATGCCTTGATGTTTTGTTGGCTCCTTCACTTCTCAAGTTTGTGAATCTTGTTTTCCTCGTCACATCCTTAATTTATTCTTGTTAATGTTGGGCATAGCTAATTTCTAAGATAATTGTTCTTTTCACCTCTACACCTTAATCAAACTTTATGGAGCATCATGTTTTTATTTATGATTTTAAATTACATCCATTTAGAAGCTACACCCACTGATTCCTAGAAACTACTTACTTCGTTTATGCCTTTCAACCCTTTTTTTTATCCTTGTGCAGTGTTGAATTTCATTACTCCCCAAGATGGATGTGCACCCAACATCTTTGCGCAACTTGAATTTTCAATTTATTATAATTTTTGTGACCGTCCGACATAGCTTTGTCCGCCTTCTCTGCCACCAAAAGAAAACCTTGGTGGTGTGAGTCTCCATGCTTTCTATTGCCCGAGAATTTAATCCCGCGTTCACACTTCATGGACTGTATAACAACTTTTGCTACTACGTTTTGATTGCTATCGTGATTCTGCCTTGATGGAAGGGGCATTCTTGTCTGCTTAAATTTTGCACAAGATGAACTCAACCATTTTGGTTAAACTGTAATCATCTTTTATCATAGACCCATCGACAAACTATCTCCACCCCATATTTTCCTTTTATCTGATCATCGCCTGATAGAGAGAGAGCAACCACAATGTGACGCAAACGTTAATTCAATTGTTTGTTGAAGAGATTCGTTGGTTGACTTTTGGGGGGAAGGCACTTGTTTTTCATTTTCTTCTCGCTTTTTCTCTTTTGAGATGGTCCAAAACTCTATCCCTGGTATACCTAATATATCCTGGGGATTAACCTTTCCTTCTTCATTCCACTCATGGTTTATTCAACCTCGACTATTGGTCTATCTCAGTTGGTAGTGGCCCTTCATAAATGCACCTAATCCCTTTAATTTGATTCTTATCTATTGTTTTTTTGTTAAGCCCTAATATTGGCTCATTACCCCTTAATTGGAGTATATTATATTAGTAATGTTATTTTATTTATGTCGGCTTTAGGCCATTAGTTGTAATTATACGTCCTAGTCTCCTATATATATACCAAGGAGTCATTTTCATTTTGAATCATCTGGTAATTGCACATTTAAGTGGGGTAAAAGGAGGTTGCCCCCTCGAAGAGGCTTATTATCTTAAATTATCTATTTTTCAAGGCATTGAGGACTTTTTCTAAGGTTTTTCTATGCTATATTGATATTTGGTTCCTAACATATGGTATCAGATCTCAAGGTCTTGGGGTGTCGCTGCTACATCTAAGACACCTTGGCATTTTTTCTATAACCTTTTTTATAAAATGTTTCAGAAGGAACATCTTGGAGGATATTTAGTAGACGGATCAAGGTACGTTGGGTTCAAAATTCAGCTCCTGAAGCCTTATAATTCTGGATATACAACCTGTATAAGATAGGGTGCTGGAATCATCTTGAACTGAGTCATTGCGGAATTTTCACTATAAAACAATTTCTGTAATGTTTCATACCCTAAAATCTGGAGGCTATTTACAGAAATTAGTAAGGTATCTGTGGTAAAAATTTCAGCTTCTAGTTCATCTTAAATTTCTATATACACCCTATGTAAGATAGGGTATTTGACTAGTCCTATTGACTAGTCTCAAGAAGGTGTTCCAAGTAAAACAAGCATAACTTATTCCTAGAGTATCCAAATTGAGTGGGACTGGTTTCATTGGATCATGGACAGTCTGTGTCATTTCGGGTGCAGGTTTCATAATTTTATATCAATTATTTTGTGTGGGGAACGCTATAAAAGTGAGATCTCCTGGAAAGGCTAAAAATCGACAAGTTGCGGGGAAGTTACCGTAAATTCCACTTGGCACATCCAATTTTGATCAGACCTATGGAATTACATAGAAGAAATATTAGAGAACTACATAAAAGAATTTTTCATACCCAGAAGGGCCGAAACTTGGGAGATACAACAGAAGAAATATTGTCTAGCAGAACCACCTCAAAATCAAGGTTCAAAAGTGATACTTGGCCAACATGCCACCCAAAAAGGGAACT
>SNQJ01S0010624.1:25015-37589 GCA_010110895.2 Picea sitchensis | reverse complement strand
AACCTAGGAGTCATCTCTTCCCTTTTAATAAAGAAGTCGTCTCCACAAGATTTAGCTTGTTTCTTGAGTACGCAAACTCTTTCATCTTGGATGAAGGATTTACCAAAATGTCTTTTATCTGCTCATCTGTGGAGATAGATATTGGAGAACCACTTTTATTTTCTGGACTTCATCACGAAGAATGTAATGCTCAATTTCAATGTACTTTGGCCTTTCTGGAACACCGGTTTTATCTGAAGACTTCATATAGCTCTGATCATAATAGTATATCATAGTTGGATTCAACTCTTTTGTTTCCTGCTAGCTCATAACATCATAGCAAGGCTCAGTCTGGAACATATCCAAGTGGTATTTCTTATGTCATCATGAGAGTTTTTCATGGATTAGCAAACCATCATCCTGGACTTCTAAGTAACCATTCTGATACAATATCTTTGTTATAGAAAGTTTTCACCATGCTTTTGTTGTGCATTGGAGGCTCTACACCAAGTTTGAATCCATACAAGATCTTCATCCATCTGCATACAAGAGTCTCTTTCTGGTATACCTCAAAACCTTGAGGCTTCTCTACATACACTTCTTGTTAAATTACTTTGTTGAGGAGAACATTCCTTACATTTATCTGATGCAAACTCCAACTTATGGATATTGCAGAATATATAATGGCTCATGTAGAGGTATGTTTTGTTTACTGGAACAAGCAATCATCATAGTCTTCTCCCTCCATCTAAGAGAACCTCTAGTTTTGAATCTCGCAATACTTCTATTCATAAGTCTTTCATACATTGTTCTTCATCACAACTTTTGTTTCTTCTTCTTGATTGCTTCTAGTGGGTTCAAGCCATGTTGGTAGTCTTGTGATTATTGATATAATGACTGGTTGTTCTGGCTTTTCTTTCTCTCTTGGAATCTTCATGTTCTTCCTCATGTTTCTCTTTAGCTTTTGGGTCCATGGAATTTTCTATAGATTCCATGCCCTGAAGTTTCCAACTTTCTTCCTTTCATCATAGGATCATGGATGTGGATGGACAAATAGTGATACTTTAAGGCTTATTTTCGAAGAAGACTTCTTTTAAAGTCAAATTGAACACGTGTTCCTTTTCATGGTTGCTACCTTTGATGGGAACATGGATAAATACTTCATAATATTCAATGGATCATATTATCTAGGATTAAATCCCTCCTAATCCTTTCTTCATGCATGAATGCATTTCTCTTCTTTTGGAATTATATAACCAACTCCCTTCATCTAAGAGATTACCCACTTTTGTCTACATCCTTATTTCCTTCTGCAAAGTGTCACAAGTATTTTCCTTTTGATTGTTGACTTGTTTTGTTTTTGTCTTCTTCTAGGTTTCTTCAAGTTTGATTATTGTCTTAGAATCATCATGATATCAATTCTTATCTTGTTATTCTTCCATAGGTATTGTTTCTCTTTGAACATCTTATCTTCTAAGAAATAGATATGCAAAATATGTACAGAAACTATGTAAACATGGTATGTACAAGAACTATGAAGAACATTGTCAGTTTGTCTTAGAAGAAGAAGTATGCTTTATCCTGCTTGGTCTTCTTTGAGGGTTTCCTTTCTTTAACAACTAATTCTTCGCGTGTTTCCTTCCTTTTATTTAGCGCAAGACAATGATTCTTGTAGTGACCGTATTTTCGACAGTTGAAGCATTGTATTTTTGACATATCGTTTTCTTGATTTGGCTTCTTCCTTGAGCCAATATTTCTTTTATTCCTGAAATTTTTGAACCTTGTTGTGAAGGCTTCTTCATCGTATTTATTTTGGGATTTCTCTTTTGCACTAATCCTTGATTCTTCTTGTGCACAACAAATCCAAAGTTATTCAAATGTAGGATACTAATTCCTTGTGTTCATGCTTGCGACAAATGCATCCCATGTATTGGGAAGAAGATTGAGTATTATATTTACCAGTTCCTTCTCTGAAATGATCTCTTAAATAGCTTATAGTTAATATCTTAAATGAGATATACTCACAAAGTTGTTGGTTGTGGAGCCTGATTATCTTCTTGATTCAGAGGTCTTTTACTTTTAGTTGTGTTTATACCCCATGAAGTATTTACACCCCAGAAGTATGTACACTCTTCCACGCGGGGGAGTGCAGAGGGGCGGTACCCCCTCTACGGGGTCCGGGGGGGATATCCCCCCGGCTGGGGGGTCTGGGGGCAAGCGGGGGTTCAGGGGAAGCGTCCCCCAATGGGGGTTTGGGGGCGAATCCCCCGAAGGAAAAATTGCCTTGTAAATGTATATTGTAATTTCATTGTAAATATGGACCGTTCATTATAAGGTCGCAGATCTAATGATAGAGATTATGCTAGGGTTTGTTTCCCTAGAAGGAAACCCTCTTTTATGATGGAAATGTATTACAACTATGGTTGATGGCGAATATTGTATTATGAGATAGGATACTATGAGAGAAAGAAGAGGAAGTTATAACAGGTTTTCTATAGGTTGTATCCCTTCATATGCTGGATAATAATAAAGGAAGGACCTGACAATTTCTCTAGTGGACGTAGCCCACACTGGGTGAACCATGTAAATCCGTGTCTCTATTGTATTGTGTATCTTATGTGTTTTGTTTCCACATTTGTTTTATTTTATTGCTCCATGGTCCTGTTTTTCTAACAAAAGTATGATGTTATGTTGTCATCATCATTCATTTTCATGTCATGGAGCTCATTCTTCATACTCATTACATGTCCAATGTTTCTGACTGAGAAGAGGTTTGTTAGGGCATCATGCATCTTTTTAGATGAGTTAAGATGGGAGATGTACATAATCAAGTGGTATTTTATAGAATCCACTATGATACTCATGGCATTGATGTCATTATCTTTGAAATTCTCCATAACTGCAACGTTCTAAGGTTCCTTCTCTTTTCCTTCTTCAAACTGTGGTTCCATCATCTTTCCTTTCACGATATCCAACACCTTATTCTTGGAAAGGATGAGGCCAATCCTTGTCTTCCACATTCTGAACTTAGAAGACCCTTCTAACTTGTTTTCTGACTTCATAGAGTAAGTCATAATTGCTTTGATTTGGTCAACCTTTAACTTTGACCAAAAACTCAAACTTGACGTCTTGGATTGATGAGAATACCAGGAGGTGCGCTAGGATATGGCACACTAGGATATACAAAAATTAGGTCAATGTATTCACTTAAGGTGCCTCAACAAGAGGGTTAGGGTTTCGTTGCTGCAGCAAAAACTGGCTGCAATTGCAACTGTAACTGAGCAAATCCTCCCAATCTATATTCCAGCGGTTAGACTATCCAAAGATTGTGTGGGCCCATAACCTTTTATAAAGTAATGGATGTTCTCGTTTAAACATAGAGAATATAGCAATGTTTTCACCCAACCATAGGCCGAAGCCACCCCCGAGCACCTTAACCTTAACAGAGAATTATTCTGGAAGCAAGCCCTAGGATTAATAGCCAAACAAGGTGGTGCACCTCTCTATAGGGATAGCGTACCAAGAAAGAATAATCAAAAGGGGCCAAGAAGAAAGTCCAAACCATAACCAAGAGAGAGTCCAAGTCAAAACTGAAATCTATCAATTGCAGCAGTTGCAATTGTAGCTATTATTCAAACTTACGCACCACTGCCTTATGCAATTATGAGAGGTTAGTACAAATGAGATCAAGAACCCTCTATTTATAGTCCTCCAAGTCACTTAGCTGGGCTGAATTCTTCTCTTGGAGGCTAATAACTTAATACAAATCATTCTCTTGAGCCAACTTGTCTTCCAGGGTTATTAACCAACCATTTAGGGTTTCTTCTTGCTTCCCGAAATATTGTATTCTCGTCAGGGTCACACGTGAAGGTAAATAACTCACGTAACTACCATAATATCAACATTTTCATCTTTCATTCTCCTTGTGGCATAAAACTATGAAAGGAGTAGATCCCATAGTTTCCTCTCACCCAAAAATCTAAGGAAGGCTTCCCTCATTTCATCCCATGAGCTTATTGACTTAGGCTGCAAATGCCTAAACCATTTCTTAGCCTCCCCTTGTAATGACTGAGAAAAAGTTCCCATGTAAACCTCATCATTCTCAATTTCAAATAAATATGCAAAATTCTCAAAAGATTGGATATGTTTTTTAGCTATAAGATTCTCTCCATCAAACATAGGGAGGTACTTATAATTTTTTGGAGGAAAGTTATGAATGATAGGGGCGATTTTAAGATATATCTATCCAATAAATTAGAAGGTACATGATTAAGAACTTGTGGTATAGGACTAGCTTTAGTTTCATAAGACTCACACGAATGAACTTGTACATCATATGGCTCAGAAGAATCTTGGTCACAATCGGCTATGCAAGGAGAAGGTATATCTACAATTTTTAAAAAAGAATCTACAAGTGTAGATATATGGTCATCATTTACATGGAGAAATAAATGGAAGTAATATGTTCATGAAAAGATAAGAGGTAATCGATGCAAAAGAATAAGATATCATCGAGAAAACTCAATCTTTAGTACATAGTTTTTCCATAATGTCCTTCCATATTTCTATCAAATGAGCTCGTCCTCCAGTGGAGTCTTTGAATTTGATTGAAACTTGATTGGAGTCGCCAAGTGAATGATGCAATTTGTTCTATGTCACCAGCCCTTGTTTACCATCAAGTGTTGGTCATAATATGTTTCATACAAACCAGGGAAGATATCTTTTCATCTTTGTTCCCCGAGAACGGTGCCAAAAATGTTGGCACTAGAAATCTCACCTAGAGTGTTATAGGTGTGAGACTCATACGCATCATATTTTATAGTTTTTAAAAGATAATATTTTTAGTTTTTTAGATATAGCGAATGGATGAAAAAAATGATTCAAATTATCAACACAAAAGATCCATAAAACATACTTCAACAAGTACTTCTTAAGCAATCTCTAATTCGTTTATAGGATATCAGTGAAAAGATGGAAGATTGAGGAAGAAATTGTGAATATATGAACCAAACTAATTCACGAACCTTGGAACACATATAGAGGAAATCTCACTAACAAGTAACCTTGAGGTTAATAAGATGATATGTTTTGATAACACGTTCATCAATAAAAGGCGGTAGATTAGTCACTGTAATTTCATAGAAACAAGCATCAAACATAAATCATTTACCATTAGACAATATCAAAAATAGAGGGAAGAATAACATGTAGTAGTATAAGAAAATTCGTTCATTAACCATTCAAGAATATTAAATATGTACATACATCATCTAGAAATATTTTACAGTCTGAAGTCCCCGAGGTGTAGGACAGTCGGTGACGGAGTGTGTTGTTAAGCCACTCTGTGTTGTTAAAGTCATCGGTTCGAAACCTGCAGGGACAAAAAATCCAACCATGTTAAGGGTTGGTGTGGCTCAGGCCGGGTGCGATCCTCGGGTGATTTTGATGGATTAGATGCCCCTGAGTCGCAGTTTCTCAAGCCACAGGTTAATCGCGTAGCCAACAGGTCCCGCACAAATTAACAAAAAAATAAAAATAAATTATAGTCTGAAATAGTAGTATGAGTCTCCCAAAAACCCACTCCAACCTCTCTATGGAGTCATATTACATATTAAATAGAAAATTACATTAAAACTATTTATATGAATCATTACCTATCTATAGCATATTATTTTGTGCCTTGGAGAGATGTGGAAATAGACAAAAAAAAATAACAAACTTCTAGATTCCAGGAAGTTGTTGGCAGTAAGAAATATAATTGAAAACAACTTATTGCATGAAGATTAAATGAATCTAGATCTTAGGAAAAAGTGTCCCTTGATGTCTAATTGAACTATAAGGAGTTATTCAAACCCTTCCTGATAGGTGGCATCCCTTGTACATCTTGGATTTATCATACTGTTAGAGTTCGCATCAGATCTGTAGGATTTGCTACAAACTTTACTATAGGTGATGTTTCGACTTTTCTCCCAAACGCAAAACTGGGTCAGGATGATTTTTGGCAAACAAGTCAATTCCATAACGATTCTTCTCCAAAAATTTTTTTAGCGAAACCTAGTTTGTATTTTGAAAGACATTGTGAAAATACTATTTTTTAGCGTACTAACTTGCTGCAAATGTTTTCAATTGTAGCAGTTTGCAATGCCTTCAACAAGTTGTGATGGGAAATTTCCTGTAGATGTCATTTTTCTTTTTTCTCAGAGATTTTGATGTCAAAACCTACAAATAATATATGACAATCTCCCCTCCTTTATGGAACTTTTTCCTTTGATGAACCTCCATGGTAGGTAAGTCAAATAAAAATAAAAATATTTTGATAATAGAGTCCAATTGATTATGTTATGTAGCCTTGTAGAATAATGGTTTGTTTCCAATGGTTGCAATGATTACTAGGGTTTATGCTAGAAAAATGTTGCAGAGACTAAGATGTCATTGGAGCTAGAAGCTTGGAAACAATGATGACAACTTGAGGCTGAATGAAGTCTCAAATAGAAATATTTTGAAACATTGTGAAAAATAGAGAGCTTGCAGCGCTAACTCAGATTGTAGAAGGTGGTGGTTTTTACCATAGTTTTCATCAAATAATTTGCAATTCCATGAATAATATATGAGATAAAGTTTGAGTGAAATGATGTTTTTCAAACCTGAGTGAAAACAAGGTCATCTAGGGTTTTATCAACTGAGAAAAATGTGGGATTCGTAGCGCATCCATATTGCAGTGCTAACAGTTTGTAGCAATAAAAGTTAGCAGCAATATATAGTGGTTACAAGAAAGAAATATAAGATTTAATTTGGATGATGAGAATAGGTAACCAAAGAATACATGAAGGCTTTAAACTGAGAGACATATATGACCAATACTTTCCCTTTTCTGCTAATGATGACAACCACCATCATGAATGAAATTATTTTTCAATTGTACTCTAATAATATTTCTAGACCTTGATTCATGTGTGTCTTATGTGTTAACATATATCTTCAGTCATGAGATAAACACACAGCTAAACATTTTGAATGTTTATGGATCGTATGTCAATAGGGAATCCTATTGGAACAAATATATAGGTTTTCATATAATCCAGGTTGAAAATCTAGTTCTAGGTGGCGATGTTAAATTCATTTTTAATGAGGATTAGATTTGGGCACTCGGGGAAGAGAGGAAAAATTATCTCACTTTTTCTCAAAAAATATTGAAGCTAGCATTCAATTTCATTGGGAACATGTATCCTTAAAACCTACTTGATTTAATAATAACAAAGGGTGTTATGACCCAAAGGGGCAATATGTAGGGTTAAATGTTTAAGATATGACCCCAAGGGGGGAATATGTGGGGATAAATGTACATGAAATGTGTAAATATATATGTAATAGGGTCAGCCTAATAGTAAAGGGGCCTCATGTGCAGGTGTGAATAAGTATATATAGAGATCATGTATTCATTATTGTGGACATGTGAATTGTGATGTATTAATGTAAGTTATTATTTGGAGGAGTTTCTCCTATTATTTAAGGAGTTATTATGTATGTTATCTATATTGGAGTTGTGCTCCATGCTCAGATTTTGTACATGGTGTGTAATTTTGTTCTGTTATGATATTTTAAGCATTTGGTTCATTACAGAAAATCATTTGACATATCTCCAGTTAATATGACAATGCCAATTGGTCCAATGGCTACCTCTTTTAGAATGGCGTTATAATACCATGTATCATCATTCAACCAAAATATCACCATGTGAGGTTTTGTATGGAAACAAATCCTCAATAACAATATTGTAATTAATAGGCACCTCCAAAGTTCAAGAAGTGGATATCAATCTTAATGAAAGATATAGAATTCTGCATTCACTTAAGTGCAATTTTTTCTTGGCTCAAAATATAATGAAAAAACATACATATTGAAATTTCTAAGAGTGGTACATTGAAGAAGGAGATCCAATTTGTTTTCCATATCCAACCTTAAAATCATATATAACTCAAGTAAAAGAGCCACTAGAATATACAAACCAAGCTGAATGGAACATATCAAATTATTCGGAAAATTTGACAAGTTTTGGAGAAATTGGCTCTCCTAGTCCACTCCAAAATGCACCCAATATTTTATGTTTTATTTTTTAATAAGTTGTTCATGCCAAGTTTTCACATTCCATCCAATCTCCCTAAATTTGATGAGTACGGTTCCATTTGGTTACATCTATAAGAAACACTAGACAAAGGAGAGCATAAATTGTTCCAATGCATTATCTAGGAAGTCTAGATACTTTGAGAGGATGCATAGCCTGCAGACGATACCTACGAAAAAACTATAATTTTATAGTATTTTCCATATGTCCAACCTTGAGTACAATGTTTATTTTGAATGGGGGGGAATTTTAGGGTCGTATCATAACCTCATTAGTTATGAGTACATACACATTAGTTAATTCATGTATGGGTCATGTTATTTTAATAAGGCCTAGTAGATAGTTGTTGTGTGGATAATTCATCTAAAGGGTCATATTTATGTAATAAGGCCCACTAGGTAGTTTGTGTGTGGGAGTTAATATAAAGATTCATGTTTATGTAATAACCCCACTAGGTAGGTTTTACTCATTAATTTTGGGACTGCCAATGGTTAGGGTTTTGTTAGTGATAAACTATTTATATAGGTAGTGTTGGACAAACATTTTGGAAATAATATACATAAAATACTAAGTATTGAAGATGTGTGCAAAAGAAGAAGGAAGACTCAAGAGTGCACAATTAAGGCACGTGCAGGAGTATAGTGCACATAGAGAAGAACAAAAAATAGGACTAAAACAAACAGAAGAATAAAGCGGGAGAATAAAGCGGGCGAAAAAGAAGGATGATAGCCCAATGTGCTAAATCTAGAAGGATGCACAAAATAAGGAATAACAACAGTCAGAGTCAAAAAGTGGCATGCACATAGAAAAGAAGGTGAAAGAAGCCCAAACAGTACGTTATCTTGAGTTATCATGTAATGTAATGGGGTTTTGAGGATGAACAAAGCATGTTTTTAATCCCTAGAATTTATGTATAAATATGTAATGGCTTGGAAGAATAGGGGTTCTTCTTGAGCGATATTGTGGAGCTTGTTCAAAGATTTCGAGAGTTCGCTTCAGTAAGAAGAGTGATAGGATAGGATGAGAAGGAGAGAGTATATGTCTAAAATCTAAGGAGATGATGCAGAGAGAGAGAAAGGATTGCATTGCAGAAAGAATAGGTTAAGAGAAGGACAAGATAATCATGATGTATATTTGTAATCATAACGCACAAGCCTGATACAATTACCCAAAGCATAATAAAGAAGTGAGTCATTGTGGGCGTAGCCCAAAGTTGGGTGAACCACATTAACTACTTTTTTGAATGTCTTTTGTGTGATTGTTCATGGATTATGTTTGGGTGCATATTATAATAGATTTGTCTTATGTGTAATCATTGTGCAATAGTTATTATAGTTATAGAAATGTTTTTATGTTGTAATATGGAATATAATGGAAATATGAATCTAAATTCACTAAGTATCTAATGAATAACAAAGACAGAACAACGTGCACACAACAAATAAGAAAGAATGAATAGAATGATAGCGTCCCATTTCCTCACTACTGTAGAAACCTGGTTCCTACATACCCAATAGATACCTCAGGTTAGACTTCATCTTTATGAAGGTGATTCCAAAAGGTGAGATATCTTAAGGGTTTTTTTTGGTCAAGATAAACGTGAACCTAGGGTCTTACAACCACGCATAGCACCAACAAATGGTTTCATTTCCCGAACCCAGATTATGTGATTAAGGGAATGTTTTGGAGGCCGACTAAGAAGGAAAGTTCATAATGGTTAGAAAGGAAGGAATAAGAGTTTTCCTAAAAATAGAATAGAAAACTTCGGATGAGTAATGAACATTGGATGAAAATGTATGTATACACAGAGATGCATGGAATTTTCTTTAGTAAATTTCCAATTATTATAATGGAGTGGTTAGAAATAATAGTGGAGAATAATGGAAAGTACTGAATTGCAACATCAAGGAATTGGACTCATGGGTTGGTAAGACAACTGAATTTTCTAATTAATAACACTTCTCATGCATTTTATTTCTAGTTGGATAGAATATTAGAAGGATATATTACATAATTTCAGATAGATTGTACCCAGTCATTAAGTATTGCAAAAATGAATTTATTCAAAGGTCCACGAGGAAGGTTCATGAAATCACTGGGTATGTGGATAAATATGTCATTGTGTGAAAGGTGTGTAATGACCATGGAATCTAAATGCTAAAGGGATTCTTTCACATAGGGGAATTGGGGGATGACAAGAGGATATTCTAAGGACAAGAGAGAATGAAGGAAGTGATGAATAAGGAAGGGAGGGGTTGAGGATGTAGAGAACTAAAGAAGGTATAATAGAGGAAGAAGACAATTTTAGAGAATTGTCCAGAAGAACAAGGTACAAGAGGAAAAAGACTAGGGTTGAGAAAGGAGAGCCATGAAGTGAACCAGAGCAGAAAGGACCTTGCAAATTAATCCAAATCATGGAGATAACACACCTAAGAGGAGAGGATGAGGAGTTCCATTCCAATCCTATAATAGAAGATTTTTTAAGTCAAACTCAGAAGGGATCCTGTGTCGAATCCACGATCCAATGTGAATCACCATGATCACAAATAACAATTGAAGTCTTACCAAAAGAAATTATAGTTAGCAAGGGAGGAAAAGGTAGTATAAATCAGAGTAGCAGATGTAGTGCATAGATTTAAATTCAACCAACATCACCAAGAGGAGGGACTACACAAAGAAACATGGAAGTGATAAAAAACACCCTCGGGCTACCTGAGTTCCCAGGACTGGGGTCAAAGGACCCATGATAACATCATTTTGTCTGTGAGACAATTTGGGCTACTAAGAACATCCAGGATGAGGCTGTGAATATTGCATAGTTGGAAATATGAACATGCATAGTACCCATGCCTATAGAACAAGCCAGGACATTCACATAGATAATGCAATCATTGTTAAAAGAGTCCAAGTAGCCAAAGTAGAAGTCTCATTACATTACATAACTTAAGGATATTAAAAAGGTGCAGACTGAATCAGTCTATGATTTTGATCAAAGATTCAAATATTTGATGGGTAGACTAAATTTACATATCCTTAATCAACAACATAAAGAGTGGTTTATTGCAGGATTTGTACCACATATTCACAGGCCCTTGATTCAGTAGAAGGTTGCGTCATATCCCGGGGCTCTAGAAACTGCAATGAAATTGGAATCATACCCTATAAGAGATAGTTGAAATATGGAACAGGTTAAGACGCAGTTCGATGCATTTAAAAGTCAACTGGAAGAACTTACAAAAGGGAAGGAGATATGAGAAAAATACTGGTGTACCAAGTGTAGGAATGAATACCATCATAAGGACTAGTGCTCATCATTCGCACAGTATTTGGCTATTAGAGTGTCGAATCCATTACCAGGAGGGGGTATTGCGAGATATGTAAGAAGTGGGGACATCATCCAACTAAGTCTCCATTACTATAGAAGTATTAGAGTACATCAAGGAACTTGTTTTCAATTTTTTAAGGTCAGTCAGACATGAAGAGAAGGATTTCCACACATTTGATTTAATTACGGAGCACACTTCATATATGTACAAGATTCATGAGGACAATGTTTTGATAGAAGGAGGTGGTCCATAGTATAATAATCAAAGAGGCTTTCATCCAGGGAACAAAGAAAATTTTGGTAGAGGTCAAGACAAAGTAGATATTGGCAGAGGAGGAAGAAGACCGATAATCTGTTATAATTGTAATCAACCAGGACACTTAGACAATAACTGCATGAATTTTTGTACAATGTGCACATACTGTAGAGCACTGAACCATGCGATAGAAGATTATCCTAAACAAGTTACAAAATGGGAATCAAGAGGGAATCAAAACCAGGATCCAAATCAGAATGTATAGAAAATATCAGTGGAGAAACACAACGAAGGGCCAAGAATAGCAATTTTTACGCACGGAGGAGATAGAACAGTGGCTAATGTGACAAATGGAGGGAGTTAGGATGAGAAATGGGTAAGGAGATCAGTAGGACCTATGTCAATGTTTGATCATCAACATGAAAAAGGAGACATATCAGATGGAAAGAAAATAGGTTCTTGGATAGGAGAGGGAATCATCAACATCATTTGCCCCTCAGGTTGGAGATCACATTGTACCAAAGAATCCATTTGAAAAGGTAACCATCGTAAGAGAATTCTTGATAAGTTGTGTAGAGATAATGAAAGATGAAAGTGTGTTGAATACATTGTATGACATGATTGATAATTATACTATGTACGAAGAGGACCAACGAAGAATCCATATTTAGTTCACATATAGGGAAATATGATGTGGATTATGTTATCTTGAACTTGGGCTCTGATGTGAATGTATTTCCTAATGTAACATCCAGTTCCACTGAGAACATTTGTACTGACTTATTCTTTGAGGGAACTTACGAGAAACAAATCCGGTTATGATACATTATGATTATGCTTTGCTTATGAGTTACATTATGATGTCATTGTGATTATATTCTAAATTGTAGAT
>SNQJ01S0010624.1:3711-25005 GCA_010110895.2 Picea sitchensis | reverse complement strand
GTTACCTTGTTAGAATAGAGTATTTAATTAATTATTAAATTATAAACTAAGAAATATAACAAGATTCTAAGTCTAAGATGTTTCACTAAATTAAACCATAGAGAGGGAATAAAGCGATTAAGATTAGTAAGTTAAGCAAATGAAGAAATTAAAATAAAGTGGGTAGATGCACATGTGTGCGTGAACATAATAAATGGATTTTTAAATAAAAGAAAATAAAAACATGAGAGAATAGGTGGTTGACATATAGTATCACTTTGAGTCAATCTACCACTAATCCTAACTAAAAGAAAACTCATAGTCCAACTCAACTAAGATCTAGTTATGGAACACAAAATAAATGAGGGATTGGGGAACTAAGAGACAACTAAGAGGAAAAATAGGAACACATTTGGGAATCTGAGGGAAAATTCATAAATAAATAAAATAAAAAGGGAGTTAACATGTTCAACTTTGGGAGAGTGTGACACATGTATAGGGTGAATAATCCTTTAATTAAATTATTAAAAAATAATTATTTGTGCATGAGAACATGTGGAAATGAGAATTTCTCTGTAAAATAATTGGAGAGAAAGGGAGAGGGGATCTCACTTGGAAAGTATTGTTATGTTGTCAAAAAATTTATGAACTAGTTTACTTGTTGAGAGTTGGGTTCCAAGACTTGCAAAGAGTGGAAGATCTTCCTTGCAAGGCATGTTTTGGTGCTATTGTTTATGGTTTATTGTGTATGGTCCATTTTCATCTCGGAAAGATAAGAAGAAAGAAGAATACAACTATAATTGGTTGAGAAGTACCAGTGTAATCCTTGGATTAACAAGGCAAAAAGAAGGGACATTCCATAAGTTCTCGTTCAAGATAATCTTCACACAACATCAAGCTTTGGTCAACGTATTTGAATATTGTATTTTGTGTTATATGTAAATTTAAGCTAAGCGCATTATAGTACCCATGAGTATGTTTATGTAATTTTATATTCTTTCTTAATACTGGCAAGGTAAATATTAGTATTCAACTAATATAATTTTACAACAAATTTGTATGTAATTTAATCATGTGAAATTTTTTTGGTTCTATATATATATTTAATATCTCGACTATATGAATTATCCTTTGCTTGTTACAATTGATTAAGATTTCCTTTTTGAATGATTTCTAGGTGATTTTCCACCAACAACACTGTTATAGTTTCAATTCTTTTGTTGTGTAGTTTGTGTATTTAAATATTTTAAGTTTAGTTTGATTGAATCTGTGATTTTAAATTGATGGTTCTCTGAGTTTTTATTGTAAAAAAGGAATTTTTTTGTGTTAATCGTTAATATCCTAACTTCTTGTAGCGTTTTTTGCAATGTTAAACTCGTTATTACTCTTTATCAGTTGTAATTATCAAATCCCATTCCTGCGGTCAAGTAGATATTGGTCAAATTTGCATGTGTGTTCATACAAAAAGTATATTCCTTAAATTTTAATCATTGTCAAATTATGTACCTCACGAAAGTTACTTTTAGAATAATAGTAATCATGTTTATCATTATGTGATATTGTTTAAGGAAAAATTCTAGAGAAGTTGGTCAGGATGTTAGCTTTTCTCAGTGAATGTTTATGGCCAAGTTTAGACTTATAACGATACAAAAAGTTTATTCCTTATTTTTATTTAATGGTCAAAACTTTGTAGCTCACCAAGGTTACTAATTAATAATTAATAATAGCCCAGTTTTAATTGTTAAGTGAATTAGTCTTAAGGAATCAATGATACATGAAATTATGTTTAGGATGTTATTATTTTGTTCAGTAGATTATCCTCGGAGATGGCAACATTAAATAATGTTGTCATTAATATAACACCATATGTGATAAAAGAATATAACATACATTTACAATTCCATATTATATCAAGGTATGTTCCTTAGAGTTTAATGGTATACTGAAATACATTAGTTAGAGATTACTCTTATAGATTCATTATTCCTTCCATTAATTTGATTTTTAAAGATTCACCTTGGTATAAAAATTTCACATTTCCTTCAATGGAATTGTTTTAAAGAATTGACATAAGATAGCGAAATATTTAAAGGAAAACAATCTTATAGAATAATTAATTGTTATATCAAGCTATGTAAGGAACCATAAGACTCGAGTGGTAGTTGACAATAGAATTTAGTGAATTGACTTAATAATTATCATAAGGAATTCAGGTGGTAGTGAAATAATGAAATCCTTGAACAATTGAAAATAGGTAGAGTAATTATCTTAATAGACAGATCTTTATTTTCAATTATTAGATAAAATCTTGGAATACTGTGACACTAGGAAGTTTCTTGATTTATTGACCTTGATAATTGTATAAGTTTCAAATGATTAATTCCAATAAATAAAGACTTTAGTATGGAATGTGAATTTATAAGTATGGTAATGTATGTATGATTTTGTTATATTCATAAGAGATTATGACCATGATTATCATATCAATCATACTATTGAATTAAATAATTGAAAAGAATAATTGTAGCTATAGAATAATACAACTAGACAGGTGTAGTAGAGTAGCATAATTTTTATTGTGATTACATTTTTTCATACATGGCGAAGATAATTAAGTTTTCACTGAATCTGGTGAAATATTAAAAAGGATTTGAGTCATCTATATTCTTACACTCATGCGTCATTAGATTTATATTGAACTTATATCTAGATTTTTAGAAATGCTTGTTGAGATTTTCTCAATTGGGTTAGTTGCTTTTAGATTAGAATTTACATTATCGAATTTACTCAACAAAACTATTAAGTTATACTTGAGTTCTATCCCTTTAAGTATTTATATTCATGTGTTTTTTACATCTTGTGGATCACAAATGGAGGATGTTAAATATGGTATCAGAATAGGTTCAACTCTGTGAAAACGAACTCATTATGCCTTTCATTGTTTTGTTTTATAAATAAAATATGTATTGCTAATACAAATTTGGATTTTTTCATTATAGGTATCATGGTCATAGGACGCAAGGGGAAGAGGTATGATTCCTCTGAGAAAATCCACACAGGAGGGATCGACTCCACTTAGAGAGGAGTAGACTACTAAGCATGAGCAGGTTGTTGACTGGGATGGCATAGGTATGATGAGATCCTCCTAGAGAATTTCAATGGCATTGATCAAATTCCTAGATCGATATGAGGGCCGAGTCTGTTCCCAATGAGGGTTCACAACACACTCCAGCAGGTAGTAGTAGTATACACAAACAATTCAAGAAAGTGAAATTTATCAAGTTTTGGGGCGCCAAAGATGGCTTAGCCACTGAGGCATGGTTGGAGAACATGGCAATGTGCTCTACACTACGCAATTACACCTCCAGCGTGAAATTCCACATGGAAATATTTCAATTGAAAGGGAGTTCTCTACTTTGGTGGAAGACATTCTTACCTCAAGTAAACATGATCGTTGAAGACGTGTCATGGGAATTGTTCAAGGAACAATTCTAGGACTGGTATTTGTCCGATGAATTCATCGAGAGAGAGATTAATGAGTTCAACGCATTATGATAGGGTAGTCGTACGGTACCATAGTACGAGGCTAGGTACATGGAGCTACTTAGATATGATCCACATTTGAACACTGAGAAATTAAAGGTTAACAAGTTTGTGTTCGGCCTCAACTTCAACATACGTGCAAAAGTGAGGATCTTCATGCCTCAGACATTACACGATGCAATGTAGAAGGCCCTCATTGTTTAGGAAGAGGTGAATAGTGGGGGTCAGGGTATAAATCCTTCCATACAAATTAGACAAGCTCCATCAAGAGCGCAACAACATTAGACACCAGTTATAAAAACTTCTAGGCACCGTGAAACACCCAGAGGACTTGTATTATCGACACCACAATGATATAATCCTCATCGAAGGAATCCTTACAGAGAACCATAGTATCAACAGCAACANACAATGTCGTCCACAACAAGAGCAATAGTTTAGATCTGGTCTGTAGAAAAGACTAGTACAACAGTCTCCTAGGCCAACAACTTCTACTTCTAGGACTAGGAGCACTGGATCGAATAATGGATGTTAGGCATGTGGAAATCCACATTATTAGAGAGGTTGTCTTGTTGAGAAGGAAATATCTTATGAATCATCAAAACCTCCAACTGTTGGATATTTGGGCAAGGCCCACACGAATCATGCAACAGTGAATAACCACCAGATTGAGCATCAATCCAACGTGCTCGATACGTCAGGTATGATTGTCAATCAACATTTTAGTATTTTAATAGGTCCAAGAGTAATGCAGGACCATCATAAGCAGCAAGCAAGCATGGAAGCAAAAGTCAGCTGGAAAGCACAACACGCATTTTCTCACGTTTTGAGATATTTTTGAAAACATTAAATGTAATGGTTAAAAGGAGGCGTACTCGCATATTGTAAAAATATCATGAGCGATTGCTCTCATCTGTAAAAAGTTAAGGCATTTGTGCATAGTTAATGAAAGTAGGTAGAATTAAATTCCAGATTAGATAGTTTTAGGAATATGAGGGAAAACGACTATAAACACCCTCATCTTTGTATCATTGTATCAATCAGAATGAGATATTATTAGAACATTAGCATAGAGTTGTAGCAGAGATATGTAGAGAAGAATCCATGTACAGGAGCTTTGAATTAATATATGAAGCTTTGAATCAAATTTCATGGTGTGATGATGTTTTTTGTCTTTACATGGTGAATGGTATGCCTACAGTTGTTTTATTCTCTCTGTTATACTTTTGTTGTTATTCTGTATTGAATGTATGATTTCATGTTGAATGTTTGAAGTCTGAAAGAAGAAATAAAATGACTTTCAATTGTTTCTCTTTCTGAGTGAGAGAAGTTCTTACAAGGAGTGCAGTGAAATCATTTGCAAGGAGTGCATCGACAAGGTTCAGAGTTTATCTCTAAAAGCTCAGGAGAGATATTGTTGTTCTCATTTCCCATAGAAGTGAAGGTGAAGCACAAAATCCGTGCAATGTGTGCGTAGGCTGGTTGAAAGCTCTGAACTTATCAACTAAGGGGTAAAGTTTAGGACTGTTGTTGCAGGAGGGTGCACAGAGTCGAGAGTTCAAATACTTAAAAGTATCTGAGGGATTGCTGCAAGGAGTGCATGCAAGAGTCTTTTTGAAGACTTGAAATTGTGAAGAAAGCTTAGAAGGGGTAGCACCATTGAAGTGTTCAAAGGAGGACAAGGTCAAACTACTTTGAAGGGACACAAGAATGAAAGTCCTCCAGCTGAATTTAAGTTCTAATGGAAGAACCTTGGGTTATTTCACAGGGATTATCAAGGAGAAATGAGTGGTCGAAATTCTCTGTGGGGAATTCATGAAACCACAAGGACCATATGATCTAGGGAAGTTGCAGGGTGGTTAGAGGCAGGTGAGATTTCTACTCTAGGATCCAGAATTAACGTGGACCATCGATTGTGCTTTGCACAAGATGTCAGATCATTTCGGCATTTCGGGGATCCTAACAATGAGGAGTTGAGCGTAGTGAATCGAAAATCTCGAAGTCGCGAGTTGTGACAGGAATTGGATTAGAGTTTCGGGATTTTGGCACTTCGGGTGTCGGGAAACGGAGAAGGCAGTGCTTTGGGAGAGAAAGTATTGAAATCCGGGAAGAGTAACAGGTGGAAAGAGTCTACGTCAAAGGTAGAAAACTGCAAGGGTGACAGGTGGCGTGTCTTCGTCAATCGGTGGAGTCAAACCTTGTTGATCATTTCGGGGTTCGGAGGTTGAAAGATGGAAAGCCTTGCATCTGGATTCGCAAAGTCGCGAAGTCTGAAACCCTGATAAGGTGAGAAGCCCGTTGGGAAGCCAATCTTTACTGAGTACATCGGAGTTCGACAATTCGGGTTTCAGGGGTTGTAGAGATGGGAACCCTCAACATCAGGGGTCACAAAATCACAAAACCTGAAGTCCCGAATTTGTGAAGGACACGATCCTATTTCAGGTCAGGAGATTTGGGTTGATGCTTCGTGTTTGATCGCGTGGGCACACCCATAAGGACCTGTGGTTACACAATTGAGTGTGAAAGTTATTTCCCGAGGGGAAATCAAAGAGTCAATTAGACTCAAGGGAATATTAGAACGATCCTGTGAGCAGAACTCGGACTACGGGTTGGGGGTCTGCACCAGTTGTGGTATCAAAGCGCAGAAAGAGTATTTTCTTTCTGTAGTAGAGAAAGGATGAATATTTCTTAGCCATGCCACCGAGAAGAAGAGATAGACCAATGCCTGATCCAGCAGTGGAAAGGGAAATGCACGAACTACGTGTCAGGCTTGATGACATGGAGACAATACAGAGGTGCACAGTTGACACTGGGGATATCAGTGAGGCTAACAGTGAAAATGAAACTGGACACGAAGGAGAAGAAGTCATAGTTGAAGATGCAGCAAATTAACGCCTATTCAGGGCTGTTGCAAGGATAGGTGCCAGGGCAAAAATGGAGATTCTCATGTATGAGGGAAACCTAGATGTTGAAGAGCTTCTATACTAGATTAGAGCTCTAGATAAATACTTCGAATATGAGGATGTCGAGGGAAATAGGAACGTCAAACATGTTGTCACAAGACTTAAAGGGCATGCAACATTATGGTGGGAAGAACTACAGGCTGACAAACGTTGTAAGGGAAAGCAGAAAATCAAAAGTTGGGATAGAATGGTTGCGAAGATGAAGGCAAAATTCATCCCCAAGGATTATCAAATCACTCTATTTCAGAGGATGCAGAACTTGAGATAGAAGCTGATGTCAATGAAGGAATACATTGAAGAATTCTACAAGATAAACATCAGAGCAGGACATCGGGAAAGCGATGATGAGAAGGTTGCCAGATACATGAATGGTCTGCGATATGACATCCAAGATGAGATGATCATGATGATCATTCAGACTGTAGAATATGCTTATCAGATGGCTCTGAAAGCTTAAGAGAAGCTTAGTCGGAAGTAAGTTCAGAGAGGCCGAGGCAGAAGTTAAGCTAGAGGAAAGACAATTTCCCAAAACAGAGCTAAGAGACCTCAAGAAGAGGGGAAGAAACCTCAAACTCAGCATGAGAGAGGAGGAAGCTTACAGAGAGGGTAGTATGCTAATAGAAATACTTATCCTCAAACTAGAGGAAGAGGAAGAGGCAGAGGTGGAGAAATAAAATGCTTTACCTGTGGGAAAAATGGACACAAATCCTATGAATCTCCAGATAGAAATAAAGATGGAGGTGAAACGCACATTGTCGAAGCACAAGGACGGAATGTTGAGGTAGAATATGCTAAGGGTGGAAGATCCTTGATGATGAGGAAATTTCTCTTGAAGCCGGAGAAAGAGGCAGAGAACCCAGTCCAAAGGAACAATCTATTTCAGACTGCTTGCAAGACCAAAGACAGGGTATGCAAAGTCATCGTGGAAAGTGGTAGCACAGACAATCTCGTTTCTATGGAGATGGTAGAGAAGATGGAGCTAGAGACTATTGTACATCCAAGCCCATATAGAGTTTCATGGCTACAAAAAGGACATCAGGTAAATGTCACTAAACAATGTTTAGTTGAATTTAAAATAGGAGGATATAAGGATGAAATATTATCTGATGTCATTCCCATGGATGTTTGTGATCTATTGTTGGGTAGACCATGGCAATATGACAGGAATGTGATTCATGATGGGAGAAAGAACACATACACCCTGGATAAGAATGGGAGAACTCACATGTTGTTGTCGATTAAGGATAAAGAAGTGAAACTAGAAGTGAGAAACACTGTACTTCTCATGAGTGGGAAGGAACTTCTTAAGGAATTTAAGAAGAAGGAAGATACACAATCCATTGTGGTCAGGAAGCCTAGAATTATTTTAACTAGTACAAGAGTGGATGATTTACCAGAGGAAATCCAGAAGCTGCTGGAAGAGTTCGTTGATATAGTAGTGGGCGAACTACCTTGTTCGTTGCCACCGATCAGGAGTATACGTCATCACATTGATATTATACCTGGAGCTAGTTTACCAAACAAAGCAGCGTACAAGTTGACGCCACAGGAGAATGAAGAAGTCAAGAGACAGGTCCAGGGCTTAATGGACAAGGGATTGGTTTGAGAAAGCTTGAGTCCATGCGTTGTTCCAACAGTGCTCAACCCAAAGAAGGATGGAGGATGGAGAATGTGTACAGACTCAAGGGCGATCAACAAGATTACCATCAGATATAGATTTCCTTTGCCAAGGATGGATGATTTGATGGATTTATTTAGTGGAGCAATATTGTTTTCAAAGATTGATTTGAAAAGCGGATATCATCAAATTCATATGAGAGAAGGTGATGAATGGAAGACAACATTCAAGATGAATGAAGGGCTATATGAATGGATTGTTATGCCATTTGGCTTAATGAATGCACCTAGTACTTTCATGAGATTGATGAATGAAGTCCTGAAGGATTTCATAGGAAAATCCGTCATCGTATATCTTGACGATATATTGATTTTTAGTAAGACTGAAGAAAAGCACTTAAAGCATTTAGCTACATTAATGAGGAGATTGCAGCAAGAGAAGTTGCTGATAAATGTGAAAAAAATCATCATTTATGAGGACATAACTCATTTATTTGGGTTTTGTTATCTCTGCAAATGAGTTGAAGATGGATCCGGAAAAGGTGGATGCGATTAAGAATTGACCATCATCGAGAAGTGTATTTGAAGTTCGAATCTTCCATGGTTTAGCTAGTTTCTACAGGAAACTCATCCAAAATTTCAATGGAATTAGCGCACCGATGATGGACACGGTGAAGAAAAGACATAAATATTTTCATTGGACAGAGGAAGCAGAAAAAAGTTTCAACTTGCTGAAGAAAAAGATTACTGAACAACCAATTCTGGTGTTGCCAGATTTCAGTAAGACATTTCAGGTCAAGTGTGACGCTAGTGGATTTGCAATTGGAGTAGTCTTGAGACAAGATGATAGACCGATCACATACTTCAGTGAGAAACTGAATGAAGTAAAGGTTAAATACTCAACATATGACAAGGAATTTTATGCAGTCATACAAGTGTTGAAGAAATGGAAATACTATTTGGTTCCTAAAGAGTTTGTTTTGTACAGTGACAATCATGCTTTACAATCTGTGAATCAATAGGAGAAGTTGAAGAAAAGACATGTTAAATGGGTTGAATTCATGCATAATTTTACTTTTGTAATTAAGCATATTTATGGAACTGCTAACAAAGTTGTTGATGCTTTGAGCAGGAAATGTTTGTTGATGCAAGAATTCAGAGTCAAAACTTTGGGTTTTGATAATCTCAAGGAAATGTACAGGTATGATCTAGATTTTAAGGAAGTGTATGAAGCATCTGAGAATCCAATTCTTAGGGACAGAAGCCAGTGGACCGAATATATGATCTAGGATGGATTGTTATTAAGAGGTAATCAATTATGTATTCCAAAATGCTCCATGAGAGAGAATCTGCTGAAAGAAAAACACAGTGGAGGATTGGTCAGACATTTCGGTCATGACAATACATTCTCAAAACTGATTGGCTCATATTTTTGGCCAAGAATGAGGACATATGTCAAAATATTTGTGGACAGATGTAGAATTTGTTAGCACGCAAAAGGAAAAATACAAAACACAGGGTTATACCATCCATTACCCATACCTGAGAGACCGTGGGATGTCGTAAGCATGGATTTTATATTGGGGCTGCCGAGAACTAAAAAAGGCTTTGATTCAATCTTTGTGGTGGTAGACAAATTTTCAAATATGGCACATTTTATACCATGTCGGAAAACCAGCGACGAAACACATATTGCGAACCTGTTTTTCAAAGAAGTCGTCAGACTTCACGGTTTGCCAAGAAGTATAGTTTCAAATTGGGATACCAAGTTTGTGGGACATTTCTGGAGGACTTTATGGAAGAATCTAGGGACAAATTTGTCATTTAGCTTAGCTTATCATCCTCAGACGGATGGACAAACAGAAGTTGTGAACAAGAGATTGGGATATTTATTGAGGAGTCTAGTGACTGAACACCACAATCAGTGGGATCACATTCTGCCACAGGCAAAATTTGCTTATAATGATTCGATCAACAGAAGAACAGGGAAGATTCCATTCCAAATTGTGTATGGAATGCAGCCAAGAGTAGTTTTCGAATTGAAAGATTCGAAACAGAATGAATTCAGGAGTGTTATTGCAGAGAAATTTGCAGAAGCAATGAAGGAGCTTCACAACCAAGTCAAGGAGCGATTGCAGAATTCAAACCAGGAATACAAGCATAGAGCAGATCAACACATGCAAGAAGTTCAATTTGAAGTTGTTGATCTAATTCTTACACACCTGAGGAAGGAGAGGTTCCCAAGGGGAACATATAACAAATTGAAAATGAAAAAGATTGGACCATGCAAGATTGTAAAGAAATTTGGGGCAAATGCATATGAGATCGAATTACCCGATGGGATCGGAATTTCACCGATATTCAACATCTCAGATTTGTACCCTTATAGAGTTGAAGAAGCAGGAGCAGACATTGAACAAACAGAGGTTCAATGGGAAAGACAATTACCTATAGCTGAAAAGCCACAGATGGAAAATATACTTGACAAGAGAGTCAGCAAGAGGACAAGGAGAAAAGAGTTTTTGAATACTTGGTCAAATGGAAGGGACATCCAGTTGAAGATGCCAGCTGGGAAGATGAAGCAGAAATTCAGAAGCATGGACGGACCATGCAAGAGCTCATGAACAAGAGTTCATGAAAATTTTCAAGCGAGGGAATATGATGCAGGAGCATCGTAAGCAGCAAGAGAACGTGGAGGCGAAAGACAGTTGGAAAGTGCAACGCGCATTTTCTCATGTTTTGAGATATTTTTGAAAACATAATGGTTAAAAGGAGGCATACTCGCATATTGTAAACAGATCATGAGTGATTTCTCTCATATGTAAAAAGTTAAGGAATTTATGCATAGTTAATGAAAGTAGGTAGATTTAAATTCTAGATTAGACAATTTTAGGAACAGGAGGGAAAATGACTATAGACACCCTCATCCTTGTATCATTGTATCAATCAGAATTAGAGATTATTATAACATTAGCATAGATTTGCAGCAGAGAGATGTAGAGAAGAATCCATGTACAAGAGCTTTGAATTAATATATGAAGATTTGAATCAGATTTCATGGTGTGATGATGTTTTCTGTCTTTACATGGTGAATGGTATGTCTATAGTTGTTTTATTCTCTCTGTTATACTTTTGTTGTTATTCTGTGTTGAATGTATGATTTCATGTTGAATGTTTGAAGTATGAAAGAAGAAAGAAAATGAGTTTCAAATGTTTCTCTTCCTGAGTGAGAGAAGTTCCTGCAAGGAGTGCAGTGAAATCGTCCACAAGGAGCGCATCGACAAGGTTTAGAGTTTATATTTGAAAGCTCAAGAGAGATACCGTTGTTCTTATTTCCCGCAGAAGTGCAGGTGAAGCACAAAAGCCGTGCAAGGTGTGCGCAGGCTGGTTGAAAGCTCATAACTTATCAACTAAGGGGTAAATTTTAGGACTGCTATTGCAGGAGGGTGCACAGAGTCGAGAATTCAAATACTTAAAAGTATTTGAGGGATTTCCACAAGGAGTGCATGTAGGATTCTTTTCGAAGACTCGAAATTGTGAAGAAAGCTTAGAAGGGGTAGCATCGTTGAATTGTTCAAAGGAGGACAAGGTCAAGCTAATTCGAAGGGAGACAAGAATCGAAATCCTCCAGCTGAAGTTAAGTTCTAGTGGAAGAACCTTGGGTTATTTCGCATGGATTATCAAGGAGAAACGAGTGGTCAAAATTCTCTGTGCGGAATTCACAAAACCACGAGGACCGTAGGATCCAGGGAAGTTGCAGGGTGGTTAGAGGCAGGCAATCTTTCTACTCTAGGATCCAGAATTAATGTTTACCGTCAATTGTGCTTTGCACAAGCCGTCAGATCATTTTTACATTTTAGGGATCCTAACGACGAGGAGTTGAGAGCAGTGAATCAAAAATCCCGAAGTCACGAATTGTGATAGGAATTGGATTAGAGTTTTGGGATTTCAGCACTTCGGGTGTCGGGAAACAGAGAAGGTAGCGCTTTGGGAGCGAATGTCCCGAAAACCGAGAAGAGTGATAGGTGGCAGAAGTCTACGTCAAAGGTAGAAAACTGCAAGGGTGACAGGTGGTGTGTCTTCATCAATCGCCGGAGTCAAACCTTGTTGATCATTTCGAGGTTTGGAGGTTGAAGGATGGAGAGCCTTGCATCGGGATTCACGAAGTCATGAAGTCCGAAACCCCGATAAGGTGAGAAGTGCGTTGGGAAGCCAATCTTTGCTGAATACATCAGAGTTCATCAATTCATGTTTTGGGGGTTGTAGAGATAGGAACCCTCGACATCAGGTGTCACGAAATCGTGAAACCCAAAGTCCTGAATTTGCGAAGGACGTGATCCTATTTCGGGTCAGGAGATTTGGGTTGATGCTTCATGTTTGATCATGTGGGCACACCCATAAGGACCTATGGTTACACAATTGTGTGTGAAAGGTATTTCCCGAGGGGAAATCAAAGAGTCAATTAGACTTAAGGGAGGATTAGAACGATCCTGTGAGCGGATCTTAGCCTACGAGTTGGGGGTTTGCACCAAAGAGCTAGTGAAAGTTTTATATGTAGTGTTGTGCTTAAAATAATTAAGGTGAATTCATTCAAGCAAGATGAGTTTAGACATGTGGAAATGGTATTTGGTTCCAAGAAAAAAGTTGGAGCAAAGTTTAAGGATTGTAACATTAACTTGGGTGACTTCTTAACAAGTGTAAACCTATATATTACAATATTGGGATATTACATTGTAGTGATAGGAATGGATTGGTTAGAATTGCATGAGGTGATAATTAACTGCAGTATGAGACAATTAAGTTTAATAAATGATTTGGCACATAGTAGAGTAATTGTAAGAAGAAACCAGGGAGTGTCATTGAGGTTTATTTCTTCCTTACAATTACATAAAAGTATGTGCAATGGGTGTAAGCTATACGCCATCTTATCGCTTAATGAAAAGGGGGACACAAAAGGATTAGAAAATCTTCTTGTAATATTGAAGTTTACTGATGTATTTCCTTAGGAATTACCAGGTTTGTTTCTAGAAAGAGAATTGGAGTTTAGATCTAAAACCTAGAACTAAACCTATTGCAAGAAATCCATACCATATTTTGACACCAGAGTTGCAGAAGTTGTTGGATTTGGGAGTTATATGTCCAATCGTATCACCGTGGGGTGCACCAGTTATTTTTGTTACCAAGGATTGATGATTTGTTTGATCAGATGAAGGGAGAAACGAAGTTTTTAAACATTTACTTGAGGTCAGGATATCATCAGTTACAGATTGAGGAGATATCTGCAAGACCACATTTAAGACAAGATTAAGACAATATGAGTTTACTATTTTACCATTTGGACTGATGAATTCCTTGGGCATATTCATGAGCTTGATGAATGGGTTATTCTACAAACAATTGGACAAGTTTGTACAAGTATTTATCGACGATATAATGATTTATTCTCGAACAAAAGAAGAGTACATTGAACACTTGAGGTTAGTTTTATAGTGTCTAATAGAAAACAAGTTGTACAGGAAGATATTGAAATGTTTGTTTTACTAAATGAAGATTCATTACCTGGGACATATCATATCTTGGGAAGGTATTGTTGTGGACCCAACGAAAGTAGAGACTATTATGAAATGGCCAACAATGACGAATGTACAAGAAGTATGTAGCTTTATTGGGTTAGCAGGATATTATCAACACTTAATCAAAGGTTTTTCGAAGATAGAAAATCCAATTATGGAATTGCAGAAGAAAAACAAGAAATTTGTATGGAAAAATAAATGCACAGTAGAATTTAAAAATACTAAGGAGTTATTAACGAAAACACTGATATTGAAGGCCCCTGACATGGACAGGGAATTCTTGGTATGTACAGATGCGTCCAAGGAAGGTTTAGGTGGATTTTTTATGCAAGACAGTCGAGCGATCCCTTACATTTCAAGGAAATTAAGAAGGCATGAAGAGAATTACGCAACACATCATTTGGAGTTACTAATAATTGTTTATGCCTTGAGAGTTTGGAGACAATTATCTTATTGGAAAAAAAATTGAATTAAAGACTGATCCCTATGGATTGCAGCATAATTTTACTCAGAGTGACTTGAATGCACGATAAACAAATTGGTCAGAACCACTTAGTGAATATAACTTCAATATTACTTACATTAAAGGAATGGTGAACATATTACAAGATGCGTTGAGTCGGAGACCATGAATATTCTTAATAATACCTCTTAATATGAATCATCAAGAAAATATTCCAGCTTTACAAATAGATGATGACTGGTATAAAGAAGTTAAGGATAATACCGGAAAAGATACCATGATGGTACCAAGGTATGAAGGTTATTCATTTGATAATGACAAATTGTTGAGGTTTAAAAACAAAATTTATGTACTTCCTAATGATGAATTAAGAATTTTGATTTTAAACGAAGCTCATCGAGTAGTATACATGGCTCATCCTAGAGTCACAAAGATGAAGGCACACCTTAAACCTTTGTTCTTCTAGAAAGGAATGAAGACTGGAATAGTTAACTTTGAAGCGATATGTCTCGAATGTCAACAAGTGAAGGATGAACATAAACATCCATAGGGTTTGTTACAGCCACATGCGATTTCTGAATCAAAATGGGAGTTCACGTCGATGGATTTTATTGTCGGATTGAAACTGAAGGAAAGGAGACACGACTCTATTTTTATGGTAGTTGACACTCTGATGAAGAGTGAACACTTTACTCTGGAGTGTGTACGACATATTAGACATTGTACATAGCTAGATTTTTTGTCAGTGGCATTGTGAGACTACACAGTGTACTAAAAAATATCGTATCCGATCGCGGATCGGTGTTTATAGGAAAAATTTGTACTAGTTTCCAAGAGGATTTGGGAACACAACTAAATTTTAGTACAACATATCACCTTGAAACAGATGGAAAAATGGAAAGAAAAAACTAGATTTTAGAGGATATGTTACGAATGTATGTAATGGATCAACATAAACACAAGGAACAATTCTTACCATTGGTAGAATTGGCATACAACAAAATTTACCAGAGCATGATTAAGATGAGACCTTTCAAGTTTCTTTACGGACGACCATGTCGGACGCCTCTAAGTTGGGATATACTAGAGGATAGGATTATGGTAGGACTAGAAGTGATCCAAGAAATGGAAGAACATATTCAATAAAAAATAAAGAGGATTAAAGAAGTGTAATATTGGCAGAAGAGTTATGTTGATGTGCATCACACGGACTGCATTTATGAGGTTGGCGACAGAGTTTTCTTGCGAACGAAATTGCATAAGAATTCCATCAACTTTGGAAAGGGTGCTAAAATATCTTCTAGGTTTGTGGGACCTTTCGAAGTTGTGGAAAAGAAAGGACCCATGGATTACCGACTAGCCTTTCATNATGGGTCCTTTCTTTTCCACAACTTCGAAAGGTCCCATGGATTACCGACTAGCCTTTCATGATTCTTTGAGGTGTATGCACAATGTATTTCATGTATTTGTTTTGCGACATTATATTTCATATCTATCACTTGTAATTGAATCGAGTTCTCTGTAGGTGTCCGATGATGGTTATCTCACAACGGATTCCAAACTGTTCTCTCATTGACTTGATTTCCTTGCTAAGGATTTCAAAGTTTCATTGTCGCTGCCCAATCTGGTTAATCATGTAGAAGATCTTTAATTCTAATATTTATGGGAGACTTGTTGCTAACTGTCTTTCTTCCTATGAGACAGTTACACTGCAGTGAACAGTGATGTCTCTATTAGAAATTTCAGAGTTACACGCACTCTAGATTCTAGTCGCACTGGAGTTTACACTCCTTCCATCTATTTGACTATGTCATTACCCTGACAACATCATGATTTCATTCAACATGTCACTTCGTTATGAATCTCTGGTTCAAGCATTTCAAATTTACTTAGAGAGTATCGATCGTGTTCAGAGAGAAATTCTAGCATGATCCTCTCATCCTCTAATATCTTATTGTTGTATAAATGATATGTAATACGAAATATTAGTGAGGCATGAATCATAGTGACTTAGAATTTAGTTATCGACTAGAATGAATGCTCTCCTGTATGCCCAAACTTAATTGGATACAGATTTGTGTAGAATGTTGTTATTGGGGTTCTCATATTTTTGTGGTTAACTTGTGCTTCCAATCCATGATTTGTTCCCTAAATATTGAATGAAATTATATTTGTACCACTTTTACTTATAGATTTACAAAACAACTTCCATATTACACACAGGCTTCAAAACGTGGAAACCGATAGTTCATCGCCTTTGATAATGACAATTTATTACATAACATGTATTTTATGTTATATTTTTACCTAACATCGGTTGTAATTATCGAATCTCATTCTTAGAGGTCGAGTAGATATCAATCAAATTTACATTTGTATTCATGCAAAGACTTTGTTCCTTAAATTTTAATAACTGTCACATTATGTAGCTCACGACAGTTAACATTAAAATAATAGTAATCATGTTTATCATTATGTCATATTTTTTAAGAAAGAAAAATACTGAGAGAAGTTGGTTAGGATGTTATCGGTGAACATGTATGGTCATGTTTATACTTATAATGATACACAAAGTTTATTCCTTAGTTTTATTTGATGGTCAAAATTTTGTAGCTCACCAAGGTTACTAATGAAGAATTAATAATAGTCCAAATTTAATTGTTAAGTGAATTAGTGTTAAGGAATCGATGATACTTGAAATGATGTTTAGGATGTTATTATTTTGTTCAGTAGATTATTCTCGGAGATGGTAATATTAAATAATGTCATAATTAATATAACACCATATGTGATAAAAGAATATAACATACATTTACAAGTCCATTTTACATCAAGGTACGTTTCTTAGAGTTTAATGGTATACATAAATAAATTATTTAGAGAGTACTCTTATAGGTTGATTAGTCCTTCCATTAATTTGATTTTTAAAAAATCACCTAGGTGTAAAAATTTCACTTTGCCTTCAATGGAATTGTATTAACAAATTGAAATAAGATAGTGAAATATTTAAAGGAAAACAATATTATAGAATAATTAATTATTATATCAAGTTATCTAAGAAACCATAAGACTCAAGTGGTAGTTGAAAATAGAATTTAGTGAATTGACTTAATAATTATCATAAGGATGGTAGTGAAATAATGAAATCCATGAACAATTGAAAATAGGTAGAGTAATTATGTTAATAGACACATCTTGACTTTTAATTATTAGATAAAATCTTGGAATAATGTGAGACTAGGAATTTTATTGATTTATTGACCTTTGTAATTGTATAAGTTTTAAATTATTAATTCCAATCAATAAAGACTTTAGTATGGAATGTGAATTTATAAGTATGGTAATGTATGTATAATTTTTTTATATTCATAAGAGATTATAAGCATGATGATCATATCAATTGTACTATTGAATTAAATAATTGAAAATAATAATTGTAACTATAGAATAATACAACTAGGCAGGTGTAGTAGAGTGGCATAATTTTTATTGATATTATTTTTTTTCATACATAGAGGAGATAATTAAGTTGTCAATGAATTTGGGGAAATATTAAAAAGGATTTTAGTCATCTATATTCTTACACTTGTATGTCATTAGATTTATCTTGAATTTATATTTGGATTTTTAGAAATGCTTGTTGAGATGAATTTTTTTTTTTTGTCAATTAGGTTAGTCATTTTTAGATTAGAATTTTAATTGTTGAATTTACTCAACAAAACTATTAAGTTAGAATTGAGTTTTTCTCCTTTAAGTATTTATATTCATGTGATGCTTACATACTATGGATCACAAATGGAGAATGGTACACCTAAATATACCTAGAACATAATGGGAAAACCCAATATAGTATGGTCTAATGCTCATTTAAGGCTCGCGAATCAATACAAAATAGTATCGATTGGTCGATTGACAAGAGTACATGTGAACATCGATTCAGTGCACAGTGTGGCAGACTTTCAGGCTATTGATATCATGGATGATTTTCAACCATATCCAACATTGATGGTACTGGAATGGCCATTTCATAACCAGGAAATCATAAGCCTAAAGAGGAGGGAAATGATATTTGAAGTAATAGATTTGTGAGTTACTACACCATTGGACCCAATGGAAGGAAAGGGATACATAGAGGGAGCAAGAGGAAATGACATTGACAATTTATATAACATGATTGCATGGATGGATGATTATGTAAACCCAAATGCAGATGGTGCACTCAATTAGAGAAGTATCAATTCATGTGCATCATATTTTGAGGAAGGTCCAAAGAATTTGTAGCAGGGGATGCATGAACTCTCAACTAGACGATCTGCACGCATGACCTGGTCCTTGCATTGGACTGGAAAAGATCTATGTGATCCACGCAAGTGTGATGGATTGACTGATATAAGTTTGTTTTTAAAGGAATTTGAGTTACAAGTACCCAAAAAAAAGGATTTTAGCATTAGATGTTGTCCTAAAACACACTCTAGCCAGATGGTGGGATGCACATAGAGAGGGGATGAAAGTCTCATCGTAGTGTAGAAGGCCAATGCAAGCGATATTTTCTATTGAGGTAGAAAATATTACACATACGTATACAGGGGAGAGTGATCTAGTAGGTCATGTTGACTAGTGTAGAACCTTATGGATTTTAGTATCGTAAATGAAATGAACGCATATATTTATACATACACTGGACACAATTATGAAGAAATGGTATTTGGAAGTGGAAATGCGCAAAGATACAACAAGGTGGGACAATTTTGTCCAAATATTCAAGGTAGCATTCACATTTGAACATGAATCCACATTAATGGATGCAGCACTACATCTTATTGGAATGAAAATATTTTTCAGTAGAAGGGTCGATGGAGGTGGTACCAGTCTGTAATACGCACAAAGACTTGATGACTATCCATGAGTTATTGGAGTGATACAGTGATGCTAAGGAATAACATGATGAAAAATTTCCCAAGAATGTACAAGTACCTGAAACACAAGGAGAAAAAGAAGTAGAAGGGAAAGAGCTTGAGTTTTTCACATACACATAGCCCATAAAGATGTGAAAGGTAAACATTGGGACAATAAAGAATCCCAAGTTTGTGCAGATAGGGGATTAATGGAGTGATGAGATAGTAGAGAAAATTGTAGGATTGTTGTGTGAATATCATGACCTATTCCCAACTACATTCTTAGAGATTAAGGAGATAGTTGGGGACTTCGGTGAGACGAATATTCCATTGAAACTAGGTGCTAAGTCAGTGTGACAAAGACCTTATAGGTTAAATACAAAGTACAAGGAAAAGGAGAAAGCCGAAATAGATAGAATGTTGGATGCAAGGATCATTGAACCCATTGAGGAATCATAGTGGATCAGTTCAATAGTAGTGCAAGACAAGAAGAAAGGAGGAATCAAGATTTGCATGGATCTGAGGAAGTTGAATGATGCGTTTTTACATGACCCTTTTCCAACACCATTCACATATAAGGTGTTGGAGAATGTAGGAGGCGAAGAGACATACTTGTTCACAGATGGATTCTTGAGGTACCATTACATAAAAAATGCGTACGAATATCGATACAAGACTTCTTTCACGAAAGAGTGGGGAAGTTATTAGTATACAATAATGGTCATTGGATTGAAGAATGCCCCTACAGTGTTTTTCATATTTATGGGCAGCGTTCAAGGAATTTATCCATAAATTCCTTGAATTATACTTACATGATTGGAATTTTTTCAGTCTACTAAAGGATAACATATAAGTACGCATTCTAATGTTGGATAGGTGTAGATAGTGTCATATTTCATTGAACTTGAAGAAGTGTATTTTTTTCACACCATTTGAAATTTTTTTGGGCCAGGTAGTCTGCATGAAAGGATTACTAGTGGATCCAACCAAGGTTGCAGTAATTGTGGATTTAGAACCACCTACATCGGTTAGAGAGTTGAGGGAAACTCTACGTCAAACAAGATATTATAGGAAGTTTATCAAAGGATATGTGTATATTACAACACCGATGGAAAAGTTGTTGAAGAAGGAAGTGAAGTTCCAATGGAATGAGGATTTCCAGAAGGGTTTGGACACTTTAAAGAAACAACTCACGACCAATCCGATTTTAATTTTCCTAGATTGGAATAAGGATTTTCATGTTTACGTAGATGAATCGTCCATAGCGTTGGGTGTAGTACTCTATCAACCAGGGGAAGGAGACATAGATCACCAAATTGCATTTGAAAGTAGGAAGTTGTCCATAACAGAGAAGAATTACACCACTATAGAAAGAGAAAGATTGGAAATGGTATATGCGCTACAAAAGTTCAAACATTATTTATTGGGATCTCACTTTAATATGTATACAGATCATTCTTCTCTAAAATATTTAGTGAATAAGCCAGTGTTGGGGGAGAGAATATGTAGATGGATACTCTTGTTTTAGGAATACAACTTTGAGGCTGTGGTGAAACTAGAGAATTTGAATGCAGGACCAGATCATCTATTGTGCATACTATCAGGAGAAGATGTGGGCAATTTAGATGACATCTTACCAGATTTAAAACTATTTGCAGTCAAAATGGTGGATGATTACTTCTTGGAAATCATGTATTTTCTAAGTACATGAATGACTCTGTCAGACATGACAATGGTGTAGAAGAATGAAATGGTAGTGAAAGAAGTGAAATACCAGCTGATTCCAGGGAATCTATAGAAGTTAGGAGCAGACAGAATATTGAGACAATGTGTGTTAGAACATGAAAGACTGATGATACTCACATAAGCACATAACGGTATTGAAATATGACATTATGCGGGGAAATCAATTACATAGAAACTTTTATGCACAGGGATCAAGAGGCCCACACTTCACAAAGATGCTAAGGAATAGTGTTAGTCATGCGATGTATATAAAATGGTGGGAAAGCCATCCAGGAAGGATAAAATGCCTTTAAACCCATAGGTTACATTGCGATCATTTCATAAATGGGACATAGACTTTGTGGGGCCAATTAACTGACAAGCAAGAAGATCAGGTGCAAGGTAAATAATTGTTTCGATGGAGTATTTGACTATATGGGAAGAAGTAGCACCAGTAACAAAATGCACTACAAAAATAACTATGAGATTTTTGTTTGAGAATGTAGTCACATTATTTGGATTTTCATGCAAGAAAA
>SNQJ01S0010623.1:147145-170801 GCA_010110895.2 Picea sitchensis | reverse complement strand
TGGCCAAGTCATCTGTAATGATGTATAAAGAGAAGTAATGTTCCATTTGGTTTACCCAACCAGTGGGGTCTGAGCCATCAAATTTGGTCACATCCACCCGTGGAAGGTGTAGGTCATGTTGAAAGTGATGGTTCTGCAAGGTATGGGAATGAGAGGAGTGGTCACCTTTAGTATGTGGGGGTGAGGAAGAGGAAGGGTTATTTGTAGGGATATGCAGTTTGGTGTAGAGTTCTGAAAAGACTAATTCAAGCTGGGTGGTGAGGTCTTGTTTGATTTTGCCCATTGAGGACTGCATGGTTGTATTGATGGCGATGACATTGGCACTGAGTTGTTTCACTTCTTGTTGGGTCTCAATGAGACCAGACTGTAAGGTGTTGAAGAGAGCTTCCAAGTCTTGGCTACGAGTATGGGCCATGAAGATGGGGGAACTAAAAAGGGGCGAGCGGGGTAATTTGTTTTTTTCCGAAAAAATGATATGGATGAATGTGATAAGGGCGAAGAGATGAATCCAAAGGAATATGGCTGAAATAATGGTGAAAAAATTTCCAGACTCGTTTTTTATGTCCTGTCTGAAGAATACTGCAGAGAGGAAATGCCCAAATGATTAACCAAAAAGAAATGAGTATTTACATGGCAACCCGAACACAGTTGCACGGCAATAGATCTTGTCTGTTTTAATTTGTTTATGTTTCTGTCCCCAAGGGTTAGGTATTCAAGGGTTTTCCCTGTGCTATAAATCTATGATATACGTGCGGGGTCCAATAGTAGTACTCGGCCCAATATCTTAGGGCACTAACTAAGGAGGATAGACCGTACCCTTAGTCGTACTACCCAACTACCCAGGTACTAAAGACTATCTTCCCGAGTGTTGTTCTCAGTGACACTATAGCATCCAGGCAGCCGATCGGTTTATCTAAAGAGGGCTTCAGGTAATCTAGGTCGATACGTACACAGGTGTTGTCTGATGCGCTACCACTCGAAGGGGTACCAACATGGGTTACAAGGTTGGCCAACAAATGTGAGCTTAAGTACCACTTCTACTTCCTACATGTATGAATCCCTCAACTGTGGGTTTATGCATGTAATGACAGATCTCTGTGGCTTAAAGATGTCGGAATACGTCTCTACCCTGAAAAAAAATTAACCCACACTTTCTGTCGAGGAAAGTGCTCTGATACCACTTGTAATATACCAGACATAAAATGTATGCAGAACAGAAATAAAATGCTAGTAATGGTAGAATAACAGCAATATAACAGCTTCTTCATGAGTGATACATCAGCGAAGGATGCAATCTACACCTCGGTGATACAAAGTGTCATCGAGTATGAGATAGTTCTTAGCATGATGGCGTATACGACGATGCTCATCACGAGAAGTAGAGGCGGGGCACTTCAAAGTCTGGAGATAGACAAGTATATCTCCATACCAGGGATCTGAAGATGTGATCAAAAACATTTCTTGTAATATACCAGATATAAAATGTATGCAGAATAGAAATAAAATGCTAGTAATGGTAGAATAATAGCAATATAACCAGAACATTCACCACAATAACACTGAAATGATATAAGAATAACAACAGAAGTAGCACTTTGAATCTGAAAGCAATGTTCACGGGCCTCTTCAAGGGGGCAACCTCCAGTTGAGTAGAGCTCTATTACAATAATATCCAAGCTAGGGTTCTCATACCCTTGACTCCTATTTATACTAAAAAGAAGCATCTAAAGGAAGATCCTTCTAGAAGCGGAAGCTTCTATTAGGTCTTCTTACATCCATGTTATTCTATTTTATTGAAAGGCCTTATTAATATTGACCTTTATTACATCCGAATATATTGTTCTACTTATGTGTGGTTTAGGACTCTAACATGTCTCCTCTAATAGGAGACTCTTCGGGCATAACCTCATCAGATTCAACTGGAAGTTATGAGAGGAGTTCCGCAAAGACCAGTGATTTTTTGGATTTTGCCGAAACAAAATCTAAGTCAAATTCCTCGAGGACAACTATCCATTTACTGATCTTCCCGCCAATGACACGTTGTGTTAATACATATTGAAATGGATTCACAATGGCAATGACAATGGTCTTGCGAAACAAAATAAAATCACAGAACCGTTGAACAACATGAACGATTGCCAAAACCAGTTTTTCAATATGGGAATAATTGAGTTCCGGTCCAACCAGGCCTTGGCTCAGGCAATAAATCACATATTCTGAGAGGAAGTCAACCTCCTGAACTAAGACCATACTGATAGTCAACTCTATCGCAACCAAGTACAATAAGAAATCTTTGTTATAATTAGGTGCCCGAAGCAGAGGGGTAGTCGTGAGGGCATGTTTCAATGCGTTGAAAGAGTGTTGAGCGGCTTCGTCCCAATAAAAAGGAATGTCTTTCTTTAGAAAATGCATAAATCCCTTTGTGATCTCGGCATAGTTGGATATGAAATGCCTCAAGAAGTTCGCTTTTCCCTGTAAACTTTGAAGATGAAGGATTGTATGTGGGGGAGGCAACTGAAGTATTGCCTCCACCTTGAGAGGATCGACCATGATCCCTTTTGTTGAGACTATAAAACCGAGTAGTTGTCCTGACATTACGCAAAAGCTTCATTTGTTTGGATACAAGCGAATTTGGAAGTAGCGACATTGCTCGAAGATAATTCGAAGGTGTATGGGATTATCCGTTCTCTTGCGATATCGTGATGATAAATCATCTAAATAGGATTCTACTATATGATTGAGATCATGGAAAGCAAAAGAAATGGCCCGCTGGAAGGTAGCTCCAACATTTTTGAGACCAAAATGCATCTTACGATAGGAAAATGTACCCCATGGACAAATGAAAGTTGTTTTGTGCTGGTCTTCAGGTTTGATCTGTATCTGATTATATCCTGAAAAACCATCCATGAAAGAAAAATCCTCACAACCGGTGCATTCATCGACTATCTGGTCAATGAATGGTGTGGGAAAATTATCTTTTGGATAGGCTTTGTTCAAATCATGAAAATCCATACATACGTGAATCATGCCCTATTTCTTGTTGATTGACATAGGATTTGACACCCATTGGGTCAAATGGACAGGATAGATAAAACCTACTTTGAGCAGTTTCTCTACTTCAACCTTAATAGTTGCTACCTTTTTGGGATTAACTAGATGAAGCTTATGTCAAACTGGCTTGGCATCAGGATAAGTTGTGATTTCATGTTCAACTATTTTTGGATCAACGCCTGGAATTTCCTGAAAAGACCAGGAAAAAACATCGTGAAATTATTTAAATAAGTCAGTGTAGATTTGAATCTCTTCGGGGGAACAGTCAGCTCTGACGAAAAGATTCTCCATGACGCCAGGGGTTCTGGAGATATTAATCGGTATAGTTTCAGTGATAGTTTCCATATTACCCTCGGCATAAACCTCATGTGTAGCCAAGGGATTGATAGGACAAGACCTATCTCAAGTCATAGTCCAGGTGAATTCCCCTACTTCGATTCTGCTTAACTCTAGAAGGAAGTATGATCTGTGATGGAGATCATTCCAGGGTTTGTCCAGACTAGTCATTGCTTCAATGATTGCTTCATCTGAGGGAAATACTAAGTCTAACAAATCGGTATCAACGAGGGAACCTTGAGCCCAAATAGGCTCTGGAATCAGATCTAACTCTTTTGCAGGAGTTGGATCAGTGTCGGCTGAAGCTGCTGGACTAAAGAGTACAATTCTTCTACCATGGCCAAGGGCATGGACATACCATGGTTCCATGTCCCTTCCATCATGGCTGATGGGGAAGGAAGAATCCATGGATCGTTGAAGTAACTCACGTGAAACGACGAAACTTGGAAAATCTCAACCTTATGGTGGTATGATATGAACTTGACATCTCCTTGAGGAGGCGGGTAATCGAAAGTACCCATCAAAGGTGGGCACAAACCAACCCCTATGTTGATGATGCACGGTTGAGGATTATCAATCATCGAGATCGCGGATGCCCCAAATGAAGGGTCAGGTTGGGAGAAGGACAATTGATCAATGGTCACGATCCATCCCTCATGTGGAAACAACAAGACCTGAAAAACTGTAGCGACCACTACCTACATGGCATAGGTCCAACTCCTACCTAACAAAATATTGTAGTCGAGGGATGTGTTGACTACCTCTACCTCGACGCACATGGTCTTCCCTCCTAACTACACGAGGAATGAGGGAATGATTCCATGTGGTCGGAATGAACGACTATCGAAAGCGGTAAGAAGAGTAGGTGATGGAGACAAAATGGGCTGACCAATGGCCTTCCAACATGCCAACGACATGACGCATGTCGAGGCACCCTCATCAACCACTATGCAGAAAATGTTCTGAGTAAAAGTTTTCATGGGGTAATCCACTACTATCTGAAATGCTACGTGGTAAGGGAGATGAGGTTTTAAGTCGGTTCTATCTAGCATGATTGTACCTGGATTACAAGTCTCAGCAGCTAACAAAGCTTTCCTCTAGGAAGGGTATCTTTGGAGGACCTCCAAAGCGGACATCAAACAAGGGGTTTGAGAAAAATCCTCCACCCCAGAATAATTTTGGGCGACCCTTACATTTGGGTTGTGAGAAACTTTCTTGAATGCCCCTTTTGGCATGTGTGTCATTGTTTCTCCCAAAGTCTTATTGATCTGGAGAGGAAGATATGGGATTTCAGCTTCTTTACCTTTCTCAAAGGTGCTTGGTTTACTGTAGTCATGTGCTCTAGTCGATATAAAGAATCACCTTTCATCATATACACATTCATAGATGTAGGATTGTTCGAAGACAGAGAGGATCCTGGACTGCCTCCTTCCACGCTTGTAGAGGCTTGGGTTAGGTTTTTCCCATGCTGAAATGGATTTGTTAACACAACAGGCTACTGCTGTGACATACAATTTTGAGCCTCTACAAGCCGAGGGCACTGGTGGGTCTAGTGGTATTCCGCACATAGGTTACATGGATAATTCACCTTTCGTTTCTCAGTGTTTCCCCCGCCAACATTATTAGCGGTTTTCTTATCCCCGTTACCCTCTTTACGTTGTTTTTTCCTTCCATCAGGTTGTTGGGTGGCCTTCGGATTTGTCGATTGCACATTGTGTACATCCGACATTTGGGTAGGGGGAGCAGTTGAAACAGTAGTGTGGTTGGCCGTTGTGTGTTGTATACACAATTGCTGCAATTGTTTTATCAATTGTTCAACAGGCTTTGTTTGTGCTGAACCAACAATACCATCGACATGTGGTCCATATCTCTATCTGGTTTTATCAAGTATGGATCATTGTTTATCCGGAAAAATATCATACAGTAAACCAGACTGAGAATAAATTAGCTCAAGTTGTTGAGCTCTCATGATGGCATACTCTTTGGAAAACACTCACGACGTTGCGACATCTTTGGATAGTTGTGGGACCAAAGACTTAAGGAACCACTCAAGAAGGAGTGATGGTGGGACTGGTACCTTAATCAAACTCTTCCAACACCTCTATTATTGGATGTGATCAGAGATATGGTCCGCTTTTGTCTATTCGAAATTGGCCAGCAATTCTATGTCGGCATCGTATCTCACAGGTAATTGGAAATGGTTTAGGAATGCCATTGCCAATTCTCCGAAGGAAGAATATCTCGAGGAGTCGAGATTGATGTACCATTTTGCAGCACTCCCAATGAGAGTGCATTGGAACAATTGCAATTGTACGGAGTCGTATTTCAACAAATTAGACGAGCACCAAAGATGGAAGGTGGTCACATGATCCCCTGGATCTTCATTAGGCTTGGCTTCGAAATTTGGTATGTCTAAAGGAAATTTCGTCGGCATAGGGGGCCAACGTGGATCATGACAGATGGGGTCATTCAACAACCTTGTCAAGTCTAGAAAATGTAAGGTTTCCAAGAAAGGTATTTTTGGTTGTTGTTGATGATAACCATGGAAAAAGGGGGCCTGAAGTTTGACTGGCACCAGGTTTCCAAGAAATGTTGGGTTGTTGGCCGGGGTTCTGGTAAAAACCATTGCCATGACCAACATACGGATTTTGCGTTTGAGGAGACATCATTGACTGATTCCCAAAATAGGACGTAGATGGTTGGGTGTGCAATACATTCGGAGGACTTTGGGAAGGGTTTCCCCATGTCGATCCCATGGGCATAGGTATTGCACCTTGCCCAGGGTTCCATTGGTTGTGAAAAGAATTGCCCCAGATCAACATTCCTAATGAGGGAACTGATCCTTGCCAAGAATTCCAAGGTCCTAAAGAGGAAGAAGTTCCTAGGTTTTCCCCTTGTGCAGGACTAGTACCCTGCATAGGGTTAGGCTGGCCATAATCGAGGTTTCCCCTAGTCGGGAAATAAGTTGACAAGAAAGTGTTGTTACCAAACACACCGAACAAAGAAAACGGTGTCGACCCTACCGGCATATTATGAGAAGGTGGCCCCTGACTCCCTACTCCTAATGAACTATGGGGTGTGTTTGGCCCAACAGATTGTTGGTGGGTACCACCGAGCAAAGGGGACAAAGGAGGTATATGACCTCCCTTGTAAGGGAAAGCATTAAAGGGAGCTTAAGTGCCCCCCATGGGTCCTTGTAGAGGAGCATTAGAGCTCCCTGCCCCCATACCTAAAGTGTGTAAAGTGGAGTAGGATAGTATAGGGCTTGTACCTGATCTAGGCATCTTGTATGAGAACGGAGGGCCTGTCGCACTCTATGTGAAAGGAGCAGTGGCTTCCACCAAAGACGGGATTAGACCACTACTCGGGGTAGAGGCAGTCGAGACCATGGTGGCTTGGACTGATGATGGTGGGTTAGGTGGTGGAACACCCCCTGTGGTGACAGTCGTAGTGGGAATAGAATGATTCCTAGAAGAAGTGATAGTATTTGTTTCCATTGTTGTGTGTGACACTGTTTGGTGCCCATAAGGATAAATCTGTATGATGAGGGGTGTCGAAATATCAGTTGTTGGAGTTTCGAGTGGACCGAGAGCTTTCGCTCCAAGGTATGAAATAGTTGGTTCCTCCGGATGTTGGTCGGGCACAGTTTCTTGTGACCCGGTCACTTCAAAAGACCCTTGTTGGTCGAGCTTTCGCCTTAACGGTGGTGGGGGTCGCTCCATTGTAACCAGTGGCAGGCCAAGAATCCTTCATGACCGATGGAGCTCGTGATCCTCCACTATGTGAGAAGATCAAAGACACACTAAGGATTTCTATTCGTTCAAAAACAACATACACTAGGAAAAATACCCTACAATATAAAACAAGCAAACACTAAACTAGTTGGAAGAACAGTTACAACAACCAACACTAGAGAAACTTACCAGTGCAAGTGAAACTTGAACACGGAAGCACCCTCCGGGTATACTCTGCAAAGCATGGCCCGATGTCTATCCCAGGTACCGTGGTATAACCCCGCAGTCACCTATGTATGTCTCTAAAAACGATAGGCAACTAGGTTGTCGGTGCGCGAACAGTCACCAGGCGGGTACAATCGACAGTCGGGTAGACCACAATGAGCAAGGTATCGAGCCTGAAACCTATCAAGGGTATCAAAATAAAGTGGTCTGGAAGACAAATAAGGACCTCAAACAGATTCGAGACCCACGAAGCTCTGTGGAAAATGCAATCGACAGAATCCCAAGACAAGCCCTCTATATGTGTTCTCCACTATGATTGGTCTGGCTTTGGAGGGGTTATCTCTGCTACCTTTCCCCATGCGACCTTGTGTTTATCCCATGTGTTAGAGGGGGGTCCTGGATAACTTTCACGATACTGGACTTTTAACACTCCCTAGCACAGACTCTTATGTATGTTTTTCATCCTTGAAGAGTTTCCTCTCCAACCTAAGTCAAGGCTCTAGCCTAGACTAATTGATGGACCCTACAAACATAAAGTCTAGTTGATTTTAATTAATCGCTAATTTTTTATGTCTTGTCTTAAGTGAAAGGTTATGAAAGTGCAACTAATGATGTTTTAGAGACGAAAGAAAAATAAACAGAAAGATGAAAACAAAATAACTTCTTCTTGACACAATTCTTAATAAACTTTTCAAACTAAATTTTTTTCCAAGATCTTTGAACAACAAACTCAAAACAAGGTTTCTCTCAACTACGAGATACTTATTGTCCTAATTAAATATCCAATAACTTATGAAAGAAAAACTTTTCCTGGTTATTAATGCAAACCAATAACTACTTAACCAAACAAAGAAATAATTTTTTATTTTTTTTATTTGAATGCTCACAAAGCAAAAAGGAAAAATATCGACAAGTAAAGACCAAGAAAACTTCTAGCCTAAGCGCAGATCGCAAAGAGTCACTTTAAAAATAACACACAAGAAGATTAAAATGTACTCTCACACTTATCTAAAAACCCTATAAAAGGAAAATTTTGAGGAAAACTTCTTAATGAACAAGAAATCTATTGTTGTGATCAAACCTAAGTTACTGACCGCTATGACAGAGACAAAAAAACCTAATAGGTATAAACTCTTGTCAAATAAAAGGATGACTGCCTCTCCTTAAACAAAAAAATTTCTCCACAGGCACGTTGTTGACGGTTCAACAGCCAGTGTGTGCATGCGAGTTGTGTAAATTCAGGGAACATGTACATGCATGTAGACCTTATGCAGGCCGCGTGTACTTCTGAAACTCTTCAAAAATGAAAAGACAAGTAATCAAGAACTAACAGAGACTACTGGTATTTGAGAACTAGAATCTCTTGAAAACTCAGAAACTTACGTTGTCATAAAAAAGAAAACAATTCAAGGAACATTTCATAGAACAAAACCAATCTGAGGTGGAACCTAAGCTATAAAACTGCAAACACAGAGCCCAAAATGAGTTCCATAAAACCCCTGAGAAGGATCAATTCTGACAGTGGATAGGATGATTGTCTCTCTAAAATAAATCTTCTAAAATCATACACGCAACTGATACTTCATCAGCTAGCATGTACACACGGGCTGTGTGAAGGTAGGGTGCAGGTACATGTGTGCAGGCCCTATACAGGCCGTGTGTACCTATGTGGGTCCCGTAAAAACAAAATGCAGCCAAGCAAATAAATAGAGATAACTGGTATGGAAGACCAAAATCTCTGTTAGCTCAGACTTTTGCAGAAACTTTAAAAATAAGCAATGAAACCAAAGTTTTTTTTTAAATACCCAAAAAGACTCCCAAAAAAACCCTACACATCCCTAGTATGGTCGCCAATTCTGTTGTGGGTGGGAATCCATCCTACGGACATAGCATTTAAGGGCTCTAATCATACATGTAGAAAATGACCATTTCAAAGGCCTCTACCCTTTCCTATTTTCCCAACACAAAACCCCACATTCATGCAATACAAAGGTGTAAATGACATTTGGTAACTCTACCTTAAGTCCTTCGTTTGATGTTGATCCCTTTTCTTTCACTCTCTCTTTGATTGCAAGCCTCCTCCCAACGTTGAACTGCATTCACACATGAACAAACAAAAAGCTGTGAACATGCATTTCATATACTAATTACTAGGTTAGTTGTGACAATATCATAAAATAAACATTCAACTTGAACACATGATATGGCGGGATGGGAAAAGTATTCATTTTTGTATTAATCTTCACAAGAGTAATCTTACAATGTGTGATCGACACTGCTCCTCGAAACTGGTCCTGGGCTCCTCTTCAACTGTCTTCCAACTGCTTTTCTCTATACTTATCTTTGCACAAGGATGGATAAAGGTGGGGACAAGGGGAATGCTCAATTGGGTATAGTCTCTTTACTATGATTTTCCTCATTTAAAATGGGACCCCTACCCCTTCTTTTATAGGCTAGAAGGAACTAGGTATTTGGTCGAATGACCAGCCATGCATGGCCGAAAGGCTTAGTTAACTTGCCCAAAGTTGTGTTTTATGTCAACAAATTTCCTTTTTCTATGCTTTTGTAGGTACACGTGGGCTGTATTGGGGCATCTAGCATGTACACGCGTGTAGTAATGGAGCAGGGCGTGTGGGCCTTTATAAGGGGGGTTTTTAAGAAGAGTTGTTCAATAGTGTTTTGGCAAAGAAGGAGTCTGAGATGGCCTGATGCTAGGTAAGTATGTCTGGTGCAAATTAGGGTTATAGAAGTCCTTTACTGATTAAAGTTTGAAGACGGGAAGTTGATTATTCCTAGGGTCCGTGCCCTAAACAAGGGAGTTATTGCTTTCTAGGGTTGGTGCCCTAAAATAAGGGAGTTGGTGCTTCCTAGGGTTGGTGCCCTGAACAAAGAGATTGATGTCTCCCAATCATTATTGTAACTTGCATTAATGTATTGATTTTATATTCAAGTTTACTATTGTTGATCAGTTGTTGTTAATAAGTTAAAATTATTAAAAGTTTAAATAATTAACCAATAATGATTCACCCCCCCCTTCTCAGTATTGAACATGTTTCCACCAATTGGTATTAGAGTGGGTGCCTTCTACACAATATAACAACTAGAAGGTAGATTCTGAAGCAATGGATCAACAAGAGGGAATGTCTTCCAACAAAGCACCTATGTTCAAAGGGAATGATTATGCATTTTGGAGTGTTAGAATGAAAATTTATCTCATGGACCTTGGATGTGATGTTTGGCAAGTTGTTGAAAGTGGTTATACTGCACCATATACCCCACCTACCGATACTACTGCAAATAAGTTATGAAATTAAAATTAAAGAGAAGTCAATGCTATACTAGGAGGATTAACCAATCCTATATTTGTAATGGTAATGCACCATAAGTAAGAAAAAGAGATCTAGGAAAAACGGAAGGTCATATTTGAAGGAGACAACAAAGTCAACGAAGCAAAAATGCAAACCTATAGAACTCAATTTGAAAATTTGAAAATGAAGGAGGAATAAAACATAGTTGAAAATTTTCAAAGAGATGATGAAATTGTCAATTCAATTAGAGAAATAGGAGAAGAACTCAAATACAAACCAATTGTCCAAAATATCTTGATATCATTACCTATGAGGTATGATGCCAAAATTTCTACCCTTGGAGATAGACCAAATCTTGATAATCTCATCGTGGATGAACTACATGGGATCCTCACAGCATATGAGATGAGAACATGTCAAGAAAAACCAACAAAAGGAGAAAAAACCTTCAAGCTATCAAAATCAAGGAAGAATCAGGAGCAAGTACCTAATGAATATTTATCAGAGATATCCGATGAATAAGTATCTAACTTTATGAAGAAACAAAAGAAAGGGACAAGTAAATACAAGGGGAAGTTTCCTCTGATATGCTTTAGCTGTGGAAAAGATGGACACTTTGCTAACAAATGTCCATATCCCAAGCAGGAGGATAGTGATGATGAAGAAATTCAGAATCATAAAGAACATAAGAAGGGTAAGAAAAATAACAAAAATAAATACTACAACCATAAGAAGAATCTCTACACCAAAGAGGACAACACGTTTTCTGAATAAAGTGAATATGAAGATTCATAAATTTTATTTATGAGAATGAACACTCAAAATAATGATGCAGATGATGAAGAAAACTTTGAATTTGAAGGAGAAGTAGACCTAGAAGAATAATTGATTAGTGATCTGGAGGAACTAAGAAAGTATAAAAATAAGAACAAGCTACTGAGGGCACAACTTCAAGAGTTTGAAGAATCACATCAATCAAGAGAAATAGATGTATCACAAACCTTTAAAGCATCAGAACAAAGCATCAATGATTTTAAGTCCCAACTCTTAAAAGATAAAAGAATCAAATAAGTCATTTTAAAACAACTCAATGATAGAGAACAAGTATGTGAGAATATAGAAGTCGAGATGGAGCTGTTAAAAGGTGAACTTGAGAAAGAAAAAAAAGGATCAAAATTTGACAATAGTTCAAAGATCTTTGATGAAATTGTTAGTACTCAGAGGTCATCAAATAACAATAATGGTTTGGGATACACCCAAGACTCAACTTCTACATCAAAAGGATCTTTCAAAAGACCAATGTGTTATGCATATGCTCTTAAAATCCCCTTAAGAAGAGAAGATAATAAGGAAAGAATGATTCCATTGGAGACTATCCCAAATAAACAGAAATCAACACCCCCTATTAAAGAAAACTATGACAAGAAGAATACAATCACCAGAATAAATCCCTCTAACATATATCAATATATCTTCCTTGGATATTTCTATTCCTGCAATAATTTTGGACACAAAGCAATACATTGTAAATCCTATAGAAGGCATAATCTAAAAGATGTCCAAAGAAGTAAGAAGTTCAATACAGATAAAATAAACTATAATTCATTCTCTCCATTAAAAGATTACAATATGTAATGCCTCAAATGTAATAAATGTGGACATGAAGCCAGTGAATGTGTATTTTCAAAGTATGTGAAAGAGATAAATATTCCCAACAATCGAAAATTATGGAAGAAAAAGAAAGTAGAGAAAACAAAGTGTAAAGTATCCCTATATGCCAAAAACAAAGGATGTTAGTGGTACATAGACAATGGATGTTCTAAACAAACGACTGGATATCAAAGCAAATTTCTCAAGTTAATGAAGAAATAAAAATGAAAAGTCACATTTGAAGATAATGTGTCATCCAAGATACTTGGAAAAAACATTGTTAGCCTAGGGGATAACAAGGACAAAGAAGAAAATGTACTTTTAATAGAAAATATTAAGCCTAATATCCTAAGTGTAATTAAAACATGTGATCAAGGTCACATACTTACCTTTGATTCTCATAAATGTGAGATGATAAGAGAATATACAAGGAAACTAGTGGCAGTTGCACAAAGAACATCTAGCAATGTGTACATCCTTGACATGGAAGCAGAAGAAAAATGTTGTTTAGGTCAAGAAGATGAAAGTTGGCTATAGAATAGGAGGTTGGGACATATAAGCTTTGAAAAATTAATCAAATCCAATAAGAATGAGGCAGTAAGGGATATTCCAAAGATTATAAAGCCTTCAAGTCCTATTTGTAAACATTCTCAAATAGGGAAGCAAACAAAAGTCAGGTTCAAGACAAAATATCATTCTTCATCAATACCCTTGGAGCTTATTCACACTGACCTATGTGGTCCTACTAGAGACAAAAGTATAGATGGAGAATATTACTTTATGTTGGTCATTGATGACTACACAAGAATGACATGGGTATACTTTCTAAAGGATAAATCCGAAGCCATTGAAAAATTTAAGTCATACAAAGCCTGTGTAGAAAATGAAATAGATCTCAAAATTAAATTTCTGAGATTAGAAAATGGAGAATAATTCACCTCCAAAGAGTTCATTAATCTTTGCAAATATCATGGAATCTAAAGAAAATTTTCATCTTTCAGGACTCCTCAACAGAATGGAGTGCTTTAAAGGAAGAATAGAATTGTCCAAGAACCTGTAAGAACCATGTTGAATGAAGCTAAACTTCCAGATAAGTTTTGGAGAGATGAAATATACACAACATTTCACATACTCAATCAGGCACAATTGAGACCTAACCATGAAAAAACACCTTATGACCTATGGTTTGGTAGGCCAACATCAATGAAACACTTCAAAGTCTTTGGAAGTAAGTGTTACATCGAAAATGATGAGGATAATCTACAAAAAATTGACCCAAGATTAGATGAATGCMTATWWAWAAKAKATTCTATAACCTACAMAAAATARKCTWCAAAAAATAGATTCTATAACCTAAGACTACATAAAATGGTGGAAAGTGCAAATGTAAAGATAAATGATCTAAAGTTAAGACAAGTCATACCCTAGAACATATAAACATATGATGATAAAAGTGATGGAGAATATCAGAATGAAGAATTTGATGAAGAACCTAAAGAAAATGAACCCCACATTGATGATGAAGATGATGAAGAAACACCCTTGCCAAAATCCCCATCAAAATGGGTTCAAAAGAATCATCATGAAAGTCAGATTATTGGAGATAAAAATGCAGGAGTGGAAACAAGAAGGAAAATCACATTTGACTCACAACAAATAATGTTATCCTTGATAGAACCTAAGTCATTTAAAGAATCCAAAAAAATTAAAGATTAGATAAAATCAATGGATGAAGAACTACACCAAATAGAGAAGAACCAAACTTGGGAATACCCAAGGATAATAATGTGGTAGGAACTAAGTGGATATTCAAGAAAAAACTCAATGAAAATGGGAAAATCATAAATAACAAAGCCAAATTAGTATGCAAGGGATGTTCCCAAGTGGAAGGTATTTATTTTGAAGATACTTTTTCTCCAGTAGCAAGACTTGAGGCAATTAAAATGTTCCTAGCATTTGCATGCTTGAGAAATTTCAAAATCTATGAGATGGATGTCAAGTCATCATTCCTTAATGGAACACTAGAAGAAGAAGTCTATGTTTAGCAACCAGAAGGATTCATGTTAACAGAAAATTAGGACTATGTGTGCAAGCTAAAAAAGGCCCTGCATGATCTTAAACAATCCCCCAGAGCATGGTTCTCAAAGCTTGATCAATACCTGCAAAAACAAAGATATAAGAGAGGGGCTACTGACAACAACGTATACGTCAAAATTGAGGATCAAAACATAATTATTGTGGTGGTATATGTAGATGACATCATATTTGGAAGTAATATTACTATACTAAGAAGAAAGTTTGCAACAAAAATGAAATAATAATTTGAAATGTCTATGCTGGGAGAATTATCCTTCATCTTAGGTTTACAAGTAACTAAAACAGAAAAAATGAATATTCATTTCCCAAGACAAATATATCAAGGAAAATTCTAAAAAAATCCCAAATGGAAGACATTAAACCTATGAGTACTCCCATGGTCACTGGGTGTAAACTAATACAAGAAGGTGACTCACCAAAAGTGGACCAAACGATGTATATATCAATTATTGGAAGTATGCTATATTCAAAAACAACAAGACCTAACATCATGTAGGATGTAGGACTCGTGGGGAGATTTCAATCTTCACATAAAGAAACTAACTTAAACACAGTAAAGATAATATTCAAATATCTTAAATGCACCTTAGAACTTGGATTGTGGTATCCAAAAGATAAATACTTCACTCTAACTGCATACTATGATGCATATTTGGCTGGTAGTATAGATGTAGGAAAAACAACAGTGGATGAGCATTTTTTCTAGGAGAATGTCTGGTAGCATGGCTAAGTAAGAAACAAACATCCACATCACTATCTACAATAGAGGCATAATACATTGTTGTTGCATCTTTTTGCACACAATTTCTTTGGATGAAGCAAACAGTAGAAGATTTAAAAGTAACATATGATCATCCCATTACTATTAACTGTGATAACACTAGTGTCATAAATATCTCTAAACATCCTATAATGCATTCTAAAACCAAACACATCCCAATAAAATATCACTTCTTAAGAGATCAAGTTACTCAAAAAGTGGTGAAATTAGAATATGTAGACACAAAATAACAAATAACAGACATCTTTACAAAACCTCTACCAAGAAGCACCTTTGAAAATCTTAAGCAGAAAATAGGAATAATTCCCATACCTCATTAAAACTACAAAAGTTTCATCAGAAGAAAGAAACACATGGAAAGAGGGAACATCACCTTAGGGGGAGCATCGACTCAGAGGGAGCAAAGAAAGATCTCTTCTTTCATTGTTGTCAAAGGAGGAGGATACGCAGTAAAAGACCGATTAAAAATAGAGAGTTTTACTTTGTTGTCATCAATGCCAAAGGGGGAGAATGTTGGACCTAGTATTATGGGGTTGGCATTGATTACAAAGAGGACCAACATGGTCAATGTTGTACATGGAGTTGATATTGGAATTGATACAAAAAGAATCAAGTAGATGTCAATAAGTCTGGTATAAAAAGTCTCAACAAGAAAAGTCTCGACCAGTCAAGCCTTAAGTCGAGTCAGAAACAATTGTCTCGGCCAGGCAAACCCAAACTCAAGTCAAAACAATTAAATGGGTCAAGATGACTATATAAATAAAAGGTGAAAATATCCAAGTCAAGTGTTTCAATAAAATGAAGTAGATATCAATACATCTGGCATAAACATCTCAGCAAGAAGTTGAAATTGGAGAAGTTGAAAAAGTCGAAATTTGAAGTCAAAGAAATCAGGGGTCGAAATCAAAGAGGTCAAAGAAGTCGAAGGTCAAATTTGGATAATTAGAAGAAGTAAAAATCAAAGAATTCGAAGATCCAAGCCAAATTCRAAGTCGAAACTGAAGCAAGTCAGGACGACCAAATTCAAATTACACAAGTCGKTTTTATTCTAAGTCGAGTCAGTCCAAGAAAGAAGTAACCTAAAGGTCAAAGTCGAAGAAAAATTAAATTGGAAAATATAAKTCAGGTCGAGGCCGAAGCAAGTTGGGTCGACCATAATCGAAATACTCAAGTTAAAATTTATCTTAGTTGAGACAACTAAAAAGATGTTTTTCGATCGAATGAGGAAGCAAATACATAAAAGGGTGAAGGCCAAGTATAATCTTTAGTGACTAGCAGTTGAGAGGGAACTGATTTTAATATCCACCATCAAGTGATAGTGGGGAAAATCCCCCTATAACTATACYAGGGTGTTATGACCCACGAGGGGCATATATATGGCTAAATTTATATCATATGACCGCAAGGCGAGGCATATATGGGCCTGAATGTACATGTAATGTTTAGATACATATGTAATAGGGTCGGCCTAGTAATAAAGGGGCMCCATGTGAAAGTGTGAATAGTTATATATAAGAGATCATGTATCCATTATTGATATGTGAATTTTGAAGTATGAAAGGTATTTGGCTATTTGGAGGGGGTTCCCTTATTCTTTAAGGAGTTATTGTGTAACTTATCTATATTTGAGTTGTTATCCACATTGACATTTTGTACATGGTGTGTACTTATGTTATTTTTATGATATTATGAGTATTTGGATCATAACATTTGGTATCAGAGCTCAAGGTCTTGGGGTTTCGCTGCGCTTGAAGAACAAAAGTTGGGGGCTCGAAGATGATCAGATACCATCCTTATCTCAACCATAAAAGATCTCGACCAGGGATCAATAGATGTTTCTCTAGGGACTCTTCCATCACCTTCTGATAAATCAAAGTGTTTGGGTTCTAAGGGGAGTATGGTCGCAAGGATGAAACTTAAAGGAATTAATGGAAGGGCACCACTAGGAGTGGAGCACAACTCCAATATAGATATGTTACACAATGACTCCTTAAATAATAAGGGAACCCCCTCCAAATAACCAAATACCTTTCATACTTCATAATTCACGTCTAAATAATGAATACATGATCTCTTATATATAGTTATTCACACTTTCACATGAGATACCTTGATCACTAGGCTAACCCTATTACATATGTATTTACACATTACATGTACATTTAGGCTGCTATATGCCCCCCTCGGGGTCATATCATATACATTTACCTATATATATGCCCCTCTTGGGTCATAACATAGTGTCAAAGTATAGGCAGATCTATGATCTCCCTTAAAAAACAATTTAATTCCTAAACTACCCCAAACACTCTAAATATATGAACAAAAAGAGATAGGAAAGTAGGTCAGAAGTAGTACCTTTGGTCCAACATTTGATGTAGACCACCTCCAGTTTTGTAGCTTCCTAGGCTACAAGTCTCCTCCCAAAGATGAATTGCAAGAAAACTTAGGAAAACAACACTACAAATATTCTATCTCTACTCATCAATATTAGGGTTAGATATAAACCATTATGCATAAATAAAATGAAAAAGATAAAGATGTCATTTGGGACAGGAAAAAGATTCTTTTATTCAAATCCAACGATCGAAAATTACAACCTTTGTAGGTTGTGTTAGTGCAAAAGTGTTTAGACCAGGGTCCTTCTTAGGTTACCAACAAATGGTACCGAAGTAGTCTAGAGTGTTGGAATTTTCATATTCTTGGGAGGGAAGAGGTCTCACTCGAAGCACAAACGAGACAAGAAAGAGAGAGAATGGTAAGGAGAATACTTATAAGGACCTCTGAGTTATCAAGACTCATTGTAGTCTTGCAGAAGATACACTAAACATGTAACATTTCTGAGTAATTCCTAACTGGGAGTAAAGAAACAAAGTTTTATTTCCATTCATAAAGAAGCATTTAGTTATATCATACATAAAGATAATACATAACAACATCCCACTCATGCATTAGGACTAAATACACAAGATATGTATTCAAAATTTAGGCCTCCAATTATATTAACTATACCAAACTCTGATACATTGATCATCTAGTTCTTACCTAGATCTCCAAAACTCAACTATGCTACAATATAATCCATTACAACAATAACTCTCATCACAACATCAGTACTAACAACAACAATAACAGTAATAGTTTCGGACTAACATCCTAGAAAACAATAACAACACTACAACCCATTAACCCTTTTACAATCCTATCGGTCTCATATATATAATCCACTCTTTTAAGTTGGTTGGTTGAGAACCCGAAAGTTCTTTATTCTTCTTGATATTGTTGCAACTTATTTCCTCAAAGTTGATGTTGTGGTATCCTCCCAACCACTTTGTGTTTCTTTCTTTTGTTCATTGTCCATCTCCTCAACAACTTGCGCAACTTTGGTTCTCCAAAATGAAGTTGCAATGTGTCGTGCACAACTTATATTCAACAAAACGAAGGCTCCAATAGGCTCCAAACACAATCATTGACTCACCTCGAGTAAATATTCATCTCTTCCATGGTTTCTAGGTTGGCTTGTTGTTCTCTCTTTTATTCTGGTTCCAAATTTCTTTCATTTCCAACTTGGATTGGTTTTGATTTATATTCTTCAAATGAAGGGCCCAACTCAGGTACGAATTCTAGCTTCCTAACCTCTTGAAAGTTTTCCACTTTGTCCTGACACTTCCTAGAAATCAGTGAAGCTTCAACAACAAACTGCAGAGTGGCGAATGTGATGCAACTAAAGAGTTCCATTCTGATTCCTCTATGGCATCCAATTGATTCATATGTAGATATTTTTTCTGGACTACAGGTCGAAACTCTCTAAGTTCCCTATTATCCAAAGTTTGGGCTTCATACAAAGCATTGAGGTCATTGTTCTCTTGCTAGATTTTGTCGAATTTCTCTTGTTGTTCTAGTGGATCCAGTGTGTTGGCATCTTCTTCGTTGAGTGATTGGATCTTCACACGCAAGTCCTCCACTGTTTGGTTTTGCCTGAAAATTATTCCCATCCAATCGCTAACCTCTCTGAATATCTTTGTGCATTCTACATTCTGTTAGTGTAAGGTTTCTCTTGCATTATTACCTTCCAGTAATATTTTCTCCATTTTCTGTCATAGCTTCCTGGGTTGAAATTCATCTTATTTTGTACTGTCTAACAGTTGTGCCTCGATATTTTATTCTCTTTCTACTAGTTCTGACCAACCAACGTGAATTAATTTTATATTATCCACATTCTCTCTTGTTGTGTTGGATTCGGGCAGCTGAGGCGTTGTCTTTCTGACCGTCATCTAGGCCTCTAAGAGTTTTTCCTTTACCCTTTCTACCTTTTGTTTTTCCTAAACCTTTGATTTTTCCTCCCGTGTTCATTGTTCTTGTGCAAGGAGTCCTTCTTTTTTCCATAATTCTTCTTCTATTTCATCCTGCTGGATCCTCTGCTCCAGTTGCTCAGTCGAGGCTCTGATTATGCCTACCAGCTGCGTTGTTGGTAACTGAGCGAGTTAGCCCGATGAAGGAGCAATATCTAGGGGTACTCGTACGTGCAGTGGAAGCCCACTAGCCATTTATTGTGCGGAGGGTGTCTCCACCTCTTCTTCTCCTAGGGATGGACTTTGTAGTTGATGTGGAAGTCTATCCTTCAGAGCCCCTAGAAATTGAGGATTTGTTTTTTCTTGTCCAGGAAAATTTGTAATAGTTTTGCACATCGTTGTCGATCCTAGCATATTGGCTCCATCTCTTATTTTAAAGATCTTGCACTCTGCCCTGATGTATTTTTGAGTTCCTTTTGGACCTTATGTTCTTCTACCTCTTTCTGTAACAAAACATTTGGAGTTTTTCATCTGTTGATGGGAATATCAACATTGACTATTGAGAGAGGAATCTAAGTGCTTGGAACTTGCGGTATCAGAACAATTTGCCTCTTTGGCGAAGGAAAAGTTCCCATAATGGGTACCTATGGAACGGTTGAATGGTTGGAAGCTTCAGGGGTCATGGTAGTGCATTATGGAACATTTTCAGGTGGTTTTTGGATCTCCAACTGCATGGGCTTAGGCGAAGTGGGTTGGGGTTGGATGTCGGTGTCTTGCGGTGGTGATGGGGCTTGTTGGGGTGATGTAGGTTTCTTAGTGATGATGGTTGTGGATGCAATGGTGTCTGGCTCGAGGTCATCTATGATGTTAATCACAGTCTAAGAAGATTGAGTAGGTTCTCTAGTATGAGGTGTAGCCAAGGATATTGATTGTGGATTCAATATATTTACAGGAGAAATACTTGATCATGGATTCTTGATTGAAGGGTCCCCTATGAAAGAAACGGTTAGGATGTCATTGAAATATTTTCTTGATATCACGACTTGGTCTGGGAGTTCTGGAAAAATAGGCAACGTCCTCTTCTTGTGTTCCAAAGGCTCTACATCCTCTTCTTCATCTGATTCTGTCAGCATCTGGACCTTCTACTTCTTTTTTGGTGGCCCAGAACTTGTCTCAACTCCCTCTTCCTACCCCTTTTTCTTCAGGAGATCTGTAGGCAAGAGGTAGTGAATGCCATATTTGCATGGATTGCACTTGATCCCAGTCCATGACATGACTTCTTTATCAAATTCTTCCTCGTCAAGATAGAATGGGAGAAACCTGCAGTGGAAATCTTCGGGCTTCGCATGCCTTGGCCAGACAAGGGTATTGTGGCGATTCAGGCCAAAGGCTATGTTTCGGGTATTGAGGTTCAACAACTCCTATGGTATGCACCATCGCTAACTTCCATCAATTAACTAAGTATACCATTTTGCAAAGGCGGCGTTGTTTAACTCCATGTTCTCCTCATCTGGCCTTACATTCCACGAATGAAACATTTTTTCCAAGTGACTTTTGTCCGCCGGTGCTAACTATCTTCCCATGGGTGGATTCCATTTCCAAATTGAAAACACTACTAGTAGGTGTCCATATGTGAAATTTTCATCTTTCTCTTGAGATTCCTCACAAGTGACTAGGATTTCCTCTAGTAGGTAGATGCACCAGTTTAATAAATCTTGATTTGCACAGAAGTCAGCTACTGAAAGAGCATCTAAGGTGAATTCTCCCTTGTAGTAGGAGTGCATGACCTTCCTTGCAATTACATAGCAGATTGTTTGGACTGTCTCTGGAATGATTGGGTCAATATTTTTTGTTCTCCCACTTCTCTATGTGTGGAACTTATCGTATAGGCTAAATTATACTTTCTTCTTATCATGCTTGCTAGGGCCTTGAAATCCTTTGGACACATCCTCACCCTCGAGAGATAATATGGTGAGATGGTGTATGTCATCCACATGAATCATATATCCTTGGTTAAGCCATAAGATTATGTCGTGCACTCGACTTATCAGAAACTTTGTGTACCGCGCAACCTGGCTAGTGGTCCCAAAGACCGGTAAATCCCTGAGGTGCATAATTGTGGACTTGAGCAGGTTGATGAACTTGGGCTTTAAAACAAACTGCATGCCTCCCATTCTATACGTGACGAAGTCCCAGAACACAACAATGTTCATCTATGGAAACAATACATGGTCCATCAGATCCAGGTCTAGAAAATTCACTTGCTTTGTCTTCCCCTTGACATCCCCGAAGATCTTGATCCTAGGACCATATGGATCATCTGGGATTGCTTCTTTGGGAGATGAACTCTGGCCTCCCATTTCTCTAGAAATGCTAGCTCTGGATTGTTGATAATCTGTATGATTTGGGGTTGGATTTGTAATAGGAGAATGTAAATCTGTTATGACCCTAGAGGGGCATATATATGGCTAAATGTAAATGATATGACCCCAAGGGGGGGCATATAGGGACATAAATGTACATGTAATGTGTAAATACATATGTAATAGGTCAACCTAGTGATAAAGGGGCCTCATGTGAAAGTGTGAATAGCTATATATAAGAGATCATGTATTCATTATTTAGACATGAATTGTGAAGTATGAAAGGTATTTGGTTATTTGGAGGGGGTTACCCTATTCTTTAAGGATTCATTGTGTAACTTATCTATATTGGAGTTGTGTTCCATGTTTCCATTCTATACATGGTGTGTACTTTTGTTATTTTTATGATATTCTGAGTATTTGGATCATAACATTTGGTATCATAGCTCAAGGTCTTGGGGTCTTGTTGCTACATCTAAGACACCTTGGTATTTTCACTATAAAAAATTTTCTATGGAATTTCCTAAGGAACCCCTTGGGATATATTTAGTATACGGAGAAAGGTATGTGGGGTTTAAATTTCAACTCCTCAGGCCTTACACTTTCAGAGATATAGCATGTGTAAGATAGGGTTCTGGAATCATCCTGAATTTAGACATCGTTGAATTTTATCCATAAACTCGTTTCTGTAACATTTAAGACTATGAAATTTGGAGGATATTCAAAAAAATTATCAAGGTATCGAAGAATTTTTTTTATCTTCTGGGTCATCCTATTTTTTTAGATACACCCTGTATAAGATAGGGTAGATGGCTAGTCCTAATGACTAGTCTCAAATAGGTGTTCTGGGTAAAACAGACATAACTTCTTCATAGAGAATTCCAAATTGAGTGAGAACAATTGCATTGAATATTGGACAATACATAGTATTCAGGGGTACAATTTTCATAATTTTATATCAATTATTGCGCACAGGWCACGTTGTAAAAGTGCTCTCCCTTGGAAATGACGAAAATCAACAAGGTGTGGGGAAGTTTTTGTAACTTCCACTTAGCACATAAAATTTTGGTCATAATTGTGGCATTACAGAAGAACAATTTCAGAGTACTACAGGTCACAATTTCATATTAATAAGGTCCCAAATTGAATAGATACATCATAAGTAAGGTCGGCCAAGAGGATAGAATCCAAATCAGGGTTTCAAAGGTATGTTCACTTAAAACTATCATAACTTTTGATTGGAATGTCCGATTGAGCTGATTCAAAATCCATTGGAAAGATAACACATAGAAGATAATATTGGAACAAGTATAATAACTATTTTAGATATTTATCTTTAAAATATTGAGGTTGGGATTTGAGGGTTGGGATTATACCTCAATTAAGAATCAATGGTAATACCTAAATTTACAGGAGATGAAGATAAAGATGAAATCAATCCTATGGAATGGTTGAGGTTGGTAAAATAATATAATATGACTCATAGAAAAGAAAGAGATTAATTTTTTTGATGAAGCTTCAAAGTAGTGGATGAGTGTTGATCAAAATACTAGATGGCACTGCACATGGGAAGAATTTGAAAAAATCTTCTCAGATAAATGGATTAGGGATACAAAAATGGAGGAAATGTATAGAATTTGTTAGCACTTTGTAATTTTCCCAAGGCTGTGGAGGCAGTCACAGAGGAAACATCAAAACCACTTCGAGTCTTGGATCTAGCCCCACAATACTCAGAGAGGGATCTCTCTATCTGATTTAGCTTGGTTTGGAATAAGATATTAGGCTAGCTTTGCAAAATAGGATATATTCTTGGAGTTTT
>SNQJ01S0010623.1:122662-141155 GCA_010110895.2 Picea sitchensis | reverse complement strand
GGGGGGTCCGGAATTATTTATGGAGGTGGATTTGTTTTATTTGGGGATGTGTGCGTGAAGTTGCAGGAGTTAATGTTTTTGACTTTTTATTTTATTTGTTTTAATTTTTGTATTTACATTTTTACTATGCATTGTTTAGTGTTTTATTTAATGCATGTTTTTATTAATGTTTTATTTGTTTACTTTTTGTTTTGTTATTTATTTTTAATGTTTATAATATGTTTTTTATTTAATTTGTTTTTTCATTTGTCTTAATTTTTAAGTTTGGTTTATTTTAATTTTATTTTGTTTTAATATTTTTATTGTGTTTTATATGTTTTTATTAAATATTTTGATATATGTTTTAATATATGTTTTGTTTAAATTAATAAACACTAACCTAATTACTAATGTAAAAACTAACTTAATTATTAATTAATTAATTAATTAATTAATTAATAACTAGTCTARCATATTTTAATTAAACTAACTATACTAATTTTATTACTAACATTATTAATTTATTGTTCTTTTTGTTTATCCTAAGTTTGGTTTATACAGGGATGAGTAGCGGGTGAGACGTACTCAATGGGTCAGAAGAACAAGGGAGTGAGGTCGCAACAGTGGATGAAGGATGCATCAGGGTGATGGAGGATCAGGTGAAATGGATGGAGGGGGAAACAGAAACAACGGAGAAACCATCAAGCCAGGAACTTCATCACGGGGGTGATGTCAAATAAAAACTGAAAAAACAAGTTACCTATAATTATAGGACCCCAACAGAATTCAAGATGAATTAAAAGAATCAAAGGAAGATATGGGAATTATAAGGGCATAAACTCCCACGACATCCTTTATCATTTTATTTTCTTCATTTCATTGATTAAGGGTTTGCTAAGAGAAGTATAAGGGAATACACCCTCTTAGCTTAAACCCTAGCTTAGAGAAACTTTCCTTGGGAAGTAAAAGGGATTAAAATAACAAGGAGGTAGCATCTCTAAGCTCTGTGTGAATCCATTAACCCAATAGTAAATACACTAGTCATTGATTTGTTGCATTGGAGAAATAAAATATTGCATTGGGAAACATGATTTTCTATCATTTTTTCTTCTTGCAAAGTGGATTGTTTTCCTCTTTCCTTGGGCACCTCACAGCCACTAGGGAATCCCCATCTAGAGGATACTTATATATGTTGTTACTAAATTTATTCTTCAATCATTAGGGTTGTATAAACCCTAACTTACTTTCTTGAATAACTCCCTTATCAACTTTTGGATTTTGCTCAAAGTTTGCACACTTGTTCTCCTTAGTCTTGCACAATTTGTGGTGAGGTTTGAGGAGATTTCAATGGCTGATTTTATTGATGTAATACATTGAATATTACATCCATAAGGATGATATAATTTTATGCAGACAATTGTTTACAACATCCTTATCTATTATGCTAACAACATTGGTTTTTCATCTTGAGTTTAGCTAGTCATTCACTAGTTTTTCTCTTTCATTTTCTACTTGATATCTAGAATTTATTAAGAAGATTTTAGCATCATTTTATTCATGATATATATTTTTATCTACTTCTGCAAATTAGGGACAACAAGCTTAAATTTCTGATCCAACTAACATATACTATTGCAAAGTTTTTTTTCTGTAAGTCTCGGGTACGTACAACCTTCCAGAGAAGTGTTATACATGTGGGGAAATAATTACTTGAATTGCAAGGAATATCTTTCCACATTTCACTCCAGTTAGAACTGAACTATAGGGGATTCATTTCCATCCATATCCATATCATTATCAATCCCCCTAGGGTCACTAAGAATGCCTCCCTAGAGTGACCTAGTAACCTTTTAAGTGCATGACCTACATCGAGGTGACATTGGGTGTAGGATTCCCAAGTTGTAGTACTTGTTTTGTGGTTGGGTCAAGATTTTCCCAACCTACAACTTGTGTTATAATATTTTAGCTCCATTTTCGGGGAGGATTTTGAATCCTCCTCCAAAACCTAAATGACACTATGGTAAGATATCCAAAATCCTTTCCCTTAGCTTGTCTGGCGACTCCACCCAAAGGATGTTCCCCTTCCACCTTATCGACAAATATTTTCCTAAGATCTTGTCTGGCGACTCCACCATGCCATCAAATAAATGTGCAACCAAAAAAACCCCTAGGGGTTGTAAAGAACCACCCAAAGGTCCTAGTCCCCCAAAGTCCCCCGTCCCTCATAATTTCTCCTCTACCTCTCCTGGCCCTCCATCCTCACCCTCTATTTCCACACCTCCACCTTCACCTATACCCACCTCACCAAGCATTACTTGGAACCTACAAAACAAAGAGGCACACAAACCTTTGGACATAATGAAGATCCCCAGATCCCATCATAAAATCCCAAAGGACTTCAAGGAATGACTACCCATCTTTTCAAGGGAGGATCTTATTGAACCAGAAGATCACTTGTATATTTTCATGCGTAGTTTAGAACCCTGTGACCAACATGAGGATATCCGGATGAAACTTTTCTCTTACACATTTTTTGGAAAGGCCAATGATTGGTTTGACAACATTCCCCTATGGAAAATCACAAATTGGAACTTATTTCAGGAAATTTTCACCATAAGATTCACTAAAAAGAGAGATTACCAATCCTTGTGTAATTATCTCCACAACTACAAAATAAAAACAGGGGAAGACATAAAGGATTTCAACAATAAGTGTAACACCCTCATAAGATGTTTTCCCCGGGAGTTGAATCCTCCTCAAGTTGTCTTTCTCAAGCTATATGTATCAACTATGAAATATCTATATGGAATCCTGATTAGGGAACACCCTACTACTATGTTTGAAGTTCAAGAGAGAGCCTGTGAAATAGAAGAAAACTTAGACACCCCCCTCCTACCAAAAGAAGAGAACCCCAAGAAGGCTCTTCAGATTAATCAAATTGATGACTTTGTTTCACCAGAACTTCCCTTGGATGTCAGGATTTACCTACAAAAGGAACGAGAGAAAGCAGTTGATAGGGAAGGGTTTCTCATGAATAACCTTTTAGAAGAAGAGAGAGAGAGAGATAACCTTAAAAAAAACACCTCTCCAACCAAACGAGATCCTGGAATTAGAAAATAAGCAAGCCATAGAATTGGCTTAAGTGAAATTCTCACAATAATTTCAACAAATCTTTTCAGAACCTTTGGAAAAAATGAGGTGTGAGATCAACAAAGTTAAAGAGAAATTGTCCCTCCAAGACAGTACCAAAACTGAAAATATTGTGGGTCATGACAAACTAAACCATCAGGTTTAGGAAGAAGGAATAGACAACATTTTTATTATGGTGGATTCCCATTTCGTAGATGAAGAAAGAAAAGAAGGATATTGGGGCCTGAACTTTGATGGTGCATACTCAAGTGCAGGCTCGGGAGCAGGAATAGTCTTAAGGTCACCGGATAATGAGACCACCCTTTTTTCATATAAACTTGAGTTTGACTGCAAAAATAAAATTGTTGAGTACGAAGCCCTTATCCTAGGCATCAACCTGGCCATCGATATGAACATCAAGAACCTGCACGTAAAATGGGACTCCAACCTAATCCTATCACAATTCAATAGAAGTTTTTTGCAAAGAACCCATGGTTAAATTAGTATAGAGATGTTGTTTGGGAGGCCATAAAAGAGTTTGACAACTTTTCCATTGATTCCATCCCTAGGGAAGAAAATCACTTGGTAGATAGTCTTGTTGTTTCTTCCTCAAACTTACAACTTTCCAAAGAAATCAGTTTCTACAAAGTGGAAGTCAACTTCATGCCTTCATTACCTATCAACATGGAACATTGGAAAGTTTTTGAAAATGATATTCAACTTCTATACTTTCTACAGAATGAGGGAGGATTCTCTGAGGCCCGAATAAACCTATTGGCTGAGAAGGAAGGCATCGATATCATTGATTTAGCCAACGGGCCCCTACCCAAAGGAATTGTTACTTTATAAAACATGTTTGACCATAATGATATGTATAAAGGGAAACCTTCCAACAAAATCAGTGATGAGATTATTAAATGCAACATTAGAACTGAAGAATCCTCGAAGTTAATCAAATTTGGAAAAGGAACAACGATTGATGAGAGGAAAAAGTTCACTACACTTATAATAGAGTTCAAGGATGTTTTCTCTTGGTATTACGAAGATCTACAGGCCTACCAAGAAGAATTTATACAACACATCATTCCCCTCATTGATGGCGCGAAACCTTTCAAAAAAAATCTCAAACAGATGAACCTGAAGGTTGCCCCAAAAGTACATAAAGAGTTACAGAAGATGGTCGAGGAAGGAATAATTGAACCAATTAGATATTCATCATGGGTGTCCAATCCAGTTATTGTAAGGAAAAATATTGGTGAAATCAGGATATGTGTAGACTTCAAAAACATAAACCAAGCTTCACTCAAACAAAATTATCCCTTACCAAACATGAAATATCTTTTGCAAAGGGTAACCGGTGCAGAGATGATGTCCATGCTTGATGGTTTCTCAGGGTACAATAATATTTTGGTAAAGGAGGATGATCAACTCAAAATTTCTTTTACCACCCTTTGGGGAACCTATAAGTATTTACAAATGCCTTTCAGACTCACCAACACAAGGGATACTTTTCACCGAGCCATGGACTATGCTTTCATAGATATAATTAGGAATCTCATAGAGATATATCAATATGATATGATCTCCATTTATAAAAAAAGATAAAAACATATTCAACACTTAAGAACTATCTTCCAAAGATGTAGGGAATATGGCATTTATCTCAACCCTAAGAAATCCATTTTTTGTGTTGACAAGGGTAAGCTAATAGGACACATCATTTATAAATATGGATTCATGACAGATCCTTCCAGGGTTGAAGCCATCAAGAAAATCCCTCTCCCTAAAAACAATAAATCTTTTCAATCCTTCTTCATCCAGATTAACTTTAGCAAGAGATTCATCCCAAAATTTTCCAAAATTGTTAAACCCATTAACAAGTTACTAAAAAAGGATTCTTGTTTTGAGTGGGAAAGTGAAGGTAGGATGTCTTTTGAACATATTAAGGAGGCAATAACTATCACACTATTTTAGTTAGCTCGAACGTTTCCAAGGACTTCATCATTTTCTCCTTTTCTTCAAAAGATACCATTGCAGGTGTGTTGTTACAAAAGAATGATCAAGGGGATGAAAAACCAATAGCTTTTATGAGAAATAATTTTAGGGACTCATAATTGAATTACACCATTACGGAAAAACAATCTTATGATTTATTCATGTATCTCAAACAATTTTGAACCAATGTGGGATACAACAATATCAAGGCCTTTGTCCCCTACCCCACTGTAAAGGATATTTTATCACAACAAGATTTCCTTGGATCAAGGGGAAAGTGGGTGTCAAAAATACAGGAATATGATTTGGAAATCAAGCCAACTAAGATAATTAAAGGAAAAGGGATGGAAAAAATGATGAAAAAAATAAATCAATTGGCCATTGAGGTAGGATAGAAGGAGAAAGTCAACATCGTCATAAATGAAATTGAAAAAAATGAATGGTATTCAAACATTATTTATTACCTAAAAAACCTAACATACCATGATCATTTGGTGGAACATAAAATAAGAGCCCTGAGACTCAAAGCCATGAAGTATTTCCTAACAGAAGATGGTCTTGGGTGGAGAAGCCCAAATGGGGTAATCCTTAGATGTGTTGATAAAGAAGAAGTTGATAAGTTACTCACATAACTCCATGCAGGACATTATGGAGGCCATTTTGTAAAATGCACCACGACCCATAAGTTTTTAAGAACATGGTACTATTGGCCTAATATATTCTCTGACACACTTCAATATGTTAGAGATTTTCATCCATGTCAATGTTTTACTGAAAAGCAAGGCCTCCCTGCCCTTCCCCTTAAACCCATCATTGTAGAAGCACCCTTTTATCAATGGCAACTGTATTTCATCGGTGAATTCAAAGAAAAATATAGTAATGGATACCGTGGATTTTTCCAACTTTGATTAGTTCACGAGGTGGGTGGAAGTTGTCCCAACCAAGAAAGAAACAAAAGAAAACTGTATTTCATCGGTGAATTCAAGGATAATTATAGTAATAGATACCGATGGATTTTTTCCAACTTTGATTAGTTTACGAGGTGGGTGGAAGTTGTCCCAACCAAGAAAGAAACAAAATAAGTCGTGGTGAAATTCCTTGAGGAAAATATTATTACTAAATTTGGTGTCCCTGCTAAGATAACCACCGACAACTCCAAATCCTTTAGCTCAATGGAGCTCAATGATTTTTGTTTCAAGTATGGGATTGTTCTATCACACTCTTCGAATTATTATCCTCGAGGGAATGGATTGGAAAAATATAGCAAAAAAAACATCATGAACATTATGAAAAAGTATGTTGGGGAGAACAAGAAGATTTGGGAAAGGAAGATCATGTATTCCTTGTGGGTCGACCACACAACCACTAAGACTTCCACCGAAATGACTCCTTTTGAGTTGGTGTACGGATTTGAGACTCACTTACCTATAAATATCCAAATTCTAGTGATACAAATAGCCCAACAATTTAGTACAGATAAGGAAGCATCATAGGGGTGAATCAATCAGCTTGTAGAATTGGATGAGACTCAAAGAATGGATTTAGATCAAATGGAAAGTAATAAATAAAAGGTAAAGGGAAGTTTTTATTGAAAGGAAATAAAAAGAGACTTCAAGGAAGGCAATCAATTTCTATTGTGGGACAAAAGAAGAGAAACATTATAAATGCATCAAATGTATGACAGTCTTTGGATAGGCCCCTACAAAAAATAGGAAGTGTCTAGACCAAAATATTTATACTTATCCATGACATATGGGATGATGATGCCACTGCCAGTAAATGGATCTCTCCTCAAACATTATTTTCAGGGTGGCACATGACTTCCTCAGGGACCATGCCCTAGGTAAGTAGGTCAGACATTGTTTTTCCCTTCATTTGCATCTTGATTGCTCATACTAGTTTAGATGCATTTCATTTTCATTTTTCTCTACTTGCATATTGATTTGATGCTTAGTTTAGAATTTTTTCTTTTTGCAAAATTGTAAAATTTTTCTTTTTCTAGCTTAGTTGGCTTGGAGTATGATCATATGAGAAAAGGGATGCATAGGCTATCTTTCACTTGGAAATTGGATGTTTACTTGCAGGCACAGGTGTACCAAGAGATGTTGTGGTTCTCATACACTCTACAATGAGCACATGTCCCCAAGTAGGAACCAAATGTTATCCCCATTTTGAGGATAACTAATGAGATGATGTCGCGAGGTCCTCAGGCTGCAAATATGGAGTGTCAAGAGACTACATGAACAACAATACCCATTGCATAGATGGAAAACCAATTCACCACCACAGATGGTCATAGGTTTACAAATGACAATCACCACACCAGTTTGCTTCTGGAAGGCAGTGGGCCTTTCTCCATGAGGTATAAGTCAGGATTATGGTGAGCATCATTTCAGTATATAATCCATTTGATTATGTTCATGGATGATTTTAGGGGCTAAATTTCGCTCATGGTCTAATTTTCCATGGTTTTTCCCAAAAAGGGATTCGTCATTCTAAAAATTATTCGCCCAAATTCTATAGAGCCAAAATTTTATACAAACTATATAAAATACTTAGAAATTTGAATATTTTTATAAAAATATCGCCAAACATTTATAGTTGGAATATAAAGGATTTGTAAGATTCGCTAAGATTTCTACATTTTAAAATAAATATTCATCCTTAAAATCATCCCTGATTATGTTATATCTTAGATTGCTCTAAATTTCATGATATTTTCTTGGACATTATTCCTTTTACCCTGCTTCACCTTGGTGGTTGACATTGTGCCCTAGTAAGTGGTCTTCTTTGGGAATGTGTTTGCTATTGGGAAATCCCTTAATAAGCCATCGTACCATTCCTGACCATACTTACCATTTTCCATCATTATTTCCCTCCATTTCCTTATCTCTTAGGATTTAGGGTGTATTGACCCAAGAAGGGGTTGTCCATCATTCTATGGGAAGAAGGGGATAAAGTCCTAGAGGGGTTGGTGTTAGGTAAAAGATAAATCCTTATATAAACCTTCCATATGCCTTTTCTAGGGATCACCCAAGAAAGAAATGAAATGCTTATCTTTAAATAAAGGGGACCCACCATATAATAAAGAAATGCTTGAAAGGTTAGTTGAAGGATAGGAGGTCTCATCATGAGCCGACCTATAACATCCATGGATATCTAATGGTATGGCATTATCATCATCTGGTCACCAAACTAGGGCAATGACTCTCAGATGCATGGCTGAGAGAAAGAGGGTATCATCACAAGCCAACCTTCTCATTTCCAATAGGTGTTTGTGGGTGCCATTGCCACCACCTGGTCACCATGCTAGGGTAGTGACCTTCAATCTCTCCTTATTCTGTTATACAATAAAATAAAGAAAGAAATATAAAAGGAAATTGATGGGCTTGGAAAAAGTTCATTGCGGACGAAGGTACCAGACACCCTCTACAAAGGCACCCATAAATGAGACACTATGACCCCTTATATGTCATGAGACCTATGCCCATTGAGTCTTGACCCTATCCACATAATACAATTTACATGGATTATAGAGGGGCCTCTTCTAAGCTCCCCTTGACCTAAGGCAAGATATACCCAATAGGACACCTCATCAACCCTCCCATACTTAAGATTGATAAGTCACATAGTGTCTTTGAGATGTTAATTGTTTGATATGGTGATTTTTTATGCACATGATTGGATGGATTATTTATTGATTGGATTAACTTATCATGATGTTATGACTTGAGATCCTTGGAGGGAATGTTCATTTTTCTTTTCAGGACCTAGCTAGTGTACGGTTTTGGGAGAACAATCCTTTTTTGGGATTCCATGGGGCTACAAGCCCATAGGTTGGATGCGAGGGGCCCACATGCTAGATGAGAGATAACAGACTTAGAATTCCTTTATGGTGACTTGGAAAACCTAGCCTACCCCCTACTTTCCAAAGGATTTTCCTAGGAGGGGAAAAACATTCCATTTTTTAGCTTGACGTCATGATATTGGGTGTTAGGGCATGATGGTGAGGTGCCACTCTTTGACACATGGAAGTTTGAGGAGGAGAAGGGTCTTCACAATTATATGAGTGGCTAGATTCTTGACACATGTCCTTTGGAGGCCCATCCATGCTTTTCCAACATGAATGACTTCCTCAAAGTGGGAAAACATCCCCTAAAGGGGTGACGTCCTCCTAAATCGGGGTTTAATTTGTGCAAAAAGTGAAATTTGAAGTGAATTGTTTAATATTATTTTTTTAAGGGGGAAATATTAGGGTTTTTTACCCCTAATCTTGTGTTTTACTCCTTAATTTGTGGACAAACCGTGTTATCTACTTTTATTATAAATAGAGATCATAAGATCTCATTATAATTTATAACTCTCCCTCTTGTGAGAGATTCGGTCTAAAAATTTTGGCCCTCTTGGCTCTTTTATCTCTTGTGCACTTTTTTATGGCTATGTTATGAATGGTTGATGGAGGAAGGCCTAGCACTAGCTTTGTATAATGCTTTCTAGCTCTTGTGGTGATTTATCTTATCATTTCTCTTGATGTTGGTATGGATTTTCTACTATAATTCTATCATTTTTTAAGTTCAAGTATTGTTAATATAGGAGCTAGGTGGGAAGTATAAAGGCATACACCCCCACCATAGCTTTCATTATTTTATTTTCTTCATCTCATAGATTAAGGGTTTTCTAAGAGAAGTATAAGGTCATACACCCTCTTGGCTTAAACCCTAGCTTAGAGAAACTTTCCTTGGGCAGTAAAATGGCTTACACCCCCAAGAAGGTAGCTTCTCTAAGTGCCTTGTGACTCCATTAACCCAATAGTAAAGGCACTAGTCATTGATTTGTTGCATTGGAGAAACAAGATATTGCATTAGGAAACGTGATTTTCGATCATTTTTACTTCTTGAAAAGTAGATTGTTTTTCTTGTGCCTTAGGCACCTCACAACCACTAGGGAATCCCCAAATAGGGGATACTTATTTTTTATGTTACAAAATAACATCTTCAGTCATTAGGGCTTCTGAAACCCTAACTTACTTTCTTGAAATCCATGCCATAGTCCATACATCTGTACGGATTTGCTGAACTTGGCACCTCAAAATTTGTGCCCAAAAAAATAGGTTGTTGTACCGTCTTCATGTACGATCGACCTCCCTTAGAAAAATCAGAAAAACTGCCTCAAAAAACATGCAGCAAGATGCCTCGATTGTTGTGTCCAAGTTTACTGTTGTACGGCTTGTACAGATTCATACAGTACGGCCTGTCCCAACAAAACATAGCACAACACAAAAAAGAAATGTATTCCTTTGGATTTTCACCCTAGATATCTTGGGAAATGTGCCCTTCTTGTTGCCCTCTTTCCTCTCTCTAGCTTACTCAGGAATCTCTCAAGCTCCTTCTCTCAATGCATCTTGCACACTACCCAATGCATTCTTTTATAAAACTGAAAATGACCTTTTCCCTCCAAAGTGTCTTTTAACCTTCCCCAACCCTAAATCCAAAGGCCAAGATCTAATCTTGTCTTTACAAGATCAAGGGCCATGATTCATTCCCTCCAAAATAAATCACTTAAAATATTAAACTACATTTCACTTTATTACATAAGTGCACTTTATGAAATAAATTCACTTTAATATTAAAAGGTACACTTCATTAAAAAGTCACTTTAATAAAAGAACCACTCTACAACTTCATAAAAACCCATTACAAAGTTAAGTGCCTAGTAGTGTTAACATAAGGTAACATCTACATACAAGACAAAATATGAGGAGTACCTCCCGAGCTAAAAATATAACACTCCCTCTTAGTGAGGGATGTACTTGTTTCCACATCCATCATCTAGTCCCATCACACTATGTGCAGTAGAATATCCCTTTGAACCTGGATCCATCCTCAACACTTGCACATAACACGAACGAGAAGATCTTCTCCTGACAGCTACACGGAACCCTGAGCTCCATGGAGAATCCACTCCACCATGAGCAATGGTTTGACCACAATAGCTAAGCCTCCTAACGTTTCTCAGAAGAGACTCGCCCTCTTCTCTTGGAATGCAAGACTGAATCCTTGGTACCACTGTAGTCTCAGGAGCCTCCTCATGTTCCTAATTCGACACTGAATCATATCCTGAAGGTTTTCCTCACAACATATACAACTTGTCCACCGGATCACCGATCAGCTACAATTCCACAGGGTCCACTCCCTCCATGTAGATAAAGACATGTTATCTCTTGAATAATGTGCAATATCCTACATCCTCCAAGGATGAGACTGAGAGTAAGTTAACTCTCAACCCTGGAACAAATATAACTCCATCAAGCTACAAGAATCCTCCATACTCAAGTCGAAATCTAACCCTTCCAAATCCATGTACATCTCGCGCCATACAACCTTCATTTACCACCTGTTGATTAGGATGAGTCTCTGTGATAGTTAGGAATACTCACCAGATTACCATCATGTGGAAAAAGGCTCCACTATCCACAATCCATCTGATATCACCCCTAAATACTCCACTACCGACACTGGAAACTAGGGTAACCAAAGAAACTTCCTTGTCATACTTGGAATCAAAGTCCTCCATGGTTGTTGTAGTATTTTTATCAAGCCCCTCTAATTCCTTCTTATTTTTCTTCCTCTCAGGACAATGAGAAGAAAGGTCCCCCAACTGGTTACAACAATAACATCTGACTTTACTCAAGTCACTCTTGGAACTTCCTTTCTTCTTTCTCTTTGCCGTAAGAGAAACATTCTCATCATCTCCATCTGTATTATGTCAACTTCTCTGAGATCCTTCTCGGATCTCCTCCTGAGTGAAATCATCCCATAGTCTACTCCAATATGGAAGATACTCACGACCCACCACACACTTAATGAAGACTTCCCATTCCTTGGTGAAGCCTTTCAAGGCTATCCTCACCAACTTTGAATCCGATATAACCTCTCCAATAGAAGTCAACTCATATTTCACTTAAGATACCTGGGTAAGATAATAAGAAACACTCTCCTCCTTACCCATCTTGGTATCATGCATCTTAGCCTTCAATTACATCTCCTGGTTCTCATTCGTCGCCTCAAATAAGTTCTTAAGTGCATCCCATATCTCTTTGGATTTCTTCTTCTTAGCCAAGTGTGGGATAAGGTGATCCTTCACCCTATCCAGAATAATCCTCTGAGATTTGTCCTCCTTGACCTCATGCAAATTCAAAGCAACATGATCTTTTGTGGGAACCTCAAAAACAAAACTCATATAGTTACAAATCTTGTTCTCCTTGAGAACAACTGACATTTGGACCTTCCACTACAAATAATTGGAAATTCCATCCAACTGATCCTCAAATATAATGCATGCAACCATATTCCCTATCACATCTCAAGGAAAACAATCACAAATTTTCCCCCTTCAAACTTGCCCAAAAATCTCAATGCTCACTATCACTCAGAGACCAAGCTCTGATACCATCTAAATTTTAATGACAAAAATCAACAAGCTAATATTTTGTCATACACTTAGCAACCTAGAGATAATTGTATTGCATGAACTCTGAAATGTCTAAAACCCACATTCAAAAATTTCCATAAGCATAAATACACATTGATAAGTAATTATGCAGCGTAAATAAACACAATGAACAACATTCAATCACCCATGAATAACTCGGAAATTTAATCAAATACCAGGGAAACCCCCAATGTATGGAAACCCAATGGGAGAGAGAGATTATATTATTCATCTTCAAGAAAGTACATAATAGCATGAATAACACTTTTCCAGCCAAGAGAAAAAACACTTACAACACAAAACTTGTCCCACCACAATCTGTCTTGAAATTTGTGCCACAATATGTACAGTTGTATAGATTTCATGAACTTGGCACGTCAAAATTTGTACGACCGACCTCCTTTAGAAAAATATAAAAAAATTCCTCGAAAAATGTGTAATAAGTTGCCTCGATTTCCATGCCCAAGTTTGTTGTTGTACGACTTGTACGGATCCGTACAGTACGACATGTCCTAGCAAAACACAACAACACACACAAAAAAATGTCTTCTTTGGGATTTGCACCCTGGCTCTCTTGGGAAACGTGCCCTTCTTGTTGGCGTCTTTCTTCTCTCTAGCTTACTCAAAAATCTCTCAAGCTCCTTCTCTCAATATGTCTTGCACACTACCCAATGCATTCTTTTATAAAACTAAAAATGACATTTTTTCTCCAAAGTGTCTTTTCACCTTCCCCAACCCTAAATCCAAAGGCCAAGATCTAATATTTCCTTTACAAGATCAAGGGACATGATTGATTCCCTCCAAAATAAATCACTTAAGATATTAAAGTACATTTCACTTTATTACATAAGTGCACTTTATGAAATAAATTCACTTTAATATTAGAAGGTACACTTCATTAAAAAGTCACTTTAATAAAAGAACCACTTTACAACTTTATAAAAACCCAGTACAAGTTTAAGTGCCTAGTAGTGTCAACATAAGGTAACATCTTCATACAAGACAAAACATGCGGAGTACCTCCTAAGATAAAAAGCTAACAATTCCTACATCTCAGCCTCGTTTTCCTTGTTTCAAAGAGAAGAATATTGATCGGGTTACCATTTGTATCGAGTACTAGAAGGATATAGCTAAAGTTCTAGACCGAATGATCTATAAACTACCATGGATATTCCACTCAAAAATGTCGTTACAACAGATCTAATAAAATATGAAAATATTTACTATTACGGTTATTTTTCATTTAGACCTCCAGAATATTTAGTTACTAGTTTTTTTCTTATGCTTGAAATAGAGAAAAAGTGGAAAATACATAACAGTAAAATACAATCACAGCATCCACAAAAAAACAGAAGATATGACCTGTGAAACCCAATACGGGAGAAAACCCATCTAGAAGGTACAACTTCTCTACTCTCTTTTCTCTGGTATAGAAATGATGCAAGTACAAAAAAAGAGGCTATCTCTGTAGAATTTCCTTTGACTTGTGGCCTGCATGGATTCTATAGAGTCTCTCCTCCTCTATTATGCTCACATAATACCACTCTCATATTTTTTTTTCAGCTATGGAACAAGATACAATGCAAAATAATGGAACCCCTTCTCCTCTTAGTGGATCGATATTTAACATAGCTTGATATCCATCTAAGGATCCATTTTTTTACTTCCTCAACCCTCAATTGTGATACGGTTTTGGAACTTATAGAATCTTATTGAAGATAAATACATGGATAAACCCATATTCTTAAGTAACATGGGATGACATGGAATCCTCTCGTACCATCATGGTCAACACTGTAGGTCAACTTGTGAGAGGAATAAATTCTGCACACAAGCTCCAATTGATGCGATTTTTGCACCATATGAAAGGTATCAATGTGTAGAATAGTGTCATGGGATCCAAGATATGATAGGAAAGTGTTAACCCCATAGAATTTTGTTTAGTTCCTAAAATGGTCCCAAAAGGTTCTGAACCCCAATTTTCCAAAATGGGAGCTGCCACTAAAATGACCCTGCAAGCTTATTACTCCATTTTTTCCACTCTAAATGGATTGAAATGGATGAAAAAAAATATAATGATACAATTTGAATCATCGAGACATCAATTAATTAGTATAAAAATGCAAACAATATCTAAACAATACAACAAGTAGGAATGACAAGTCCCAACATTTATAGTGCATGGCATATTTGTACCCAAAGAAGAGATAATGACTTAGTGGAGTAATGTTGGTAGGGAGAAAATAAATTATGAATATACCTAATATATGAGATTTCCAATGTTTGATTAAAATATAGTATAGAATATATGTTAGATAAAAGACCATCTTATGTGTTTTTATTCTAGATATGTAAATGATTAAAAAATACTGAAATAGAAACTGGGCGTAGTGTGAGCCCCTTTTGAACAATGTCACTTCCAAAACATTTTTGAATTAGATATGGTATTTTATGAATAGAAGGACTATGCAGAAAGAATTATGGATACAAGTGGTTAAATGGATAAAGACACTGGAAGTTCAATCACTTTGCCTTCATAACTCCAATTTTTGTATAAAAGGCATAATTACTAGGAGAAAAGAGTTCTCAAATTTTGGAAGGAAAGCTATATTCTAAGTGTATCATTAAGCCATTTGTCTATTCATGAACATGATATTATTCATTTGTTATTGAAACATGGATATGGTTAATAGATTTAAAACTATCTTGTGGGTTTAATCAATCTTTCAATATCACACAACCTTAGTTTTGTTGACTATTCTCATGTTCTGTTTATGTTATATTGTGTTGTAATTCAAGTGTCTTTATGTTTCTCCTAGTATGACAAGTTAAATTTTTTTCAGTTCATTTTGTGTAGTTCCCTTTACAAATATAAAATGGAAAACATATAAAACAAAAACACCTAAAATGAAACGCACAACCATTGTGTCAAATTGGAGGGTCTACCAATAAATGGTGGGAATCACAAATAGAATATTTTATCTTGATGGACCTTTTCATGTTGACGAGGATTAAAATCCTATGTCATCACTCCCAAAAGGCATGGTCCCCAAACCTCACACCCATACAAGAGGTATGCTTGACCAATGAGTTAAAGAGTCATATCCTTAATTAAATGTCTTCCAACTAAAACTAAAAACATTTATTTTCAAGAGTGGTGAGAATCACATATCCCTTACTTAGTCTAGCCTCTATTATTGGAGTCAAGAGAATGTGTGGTTGAAAGATGAAAACCTCCAAAAATACACATGAAAATACAACCTTTCACCCCATACATAATAATCACATTACTTGACACCCTTTTTGGGATGTTAAAGGCAATGACGTTTGCTTTATCAATATTAACTCAGCATTGATGAGTGTCACAGAAGGAAGATAGGATGTCAAGTTGTATACAGAGGCCCCACACCGAGTGGGACATAGGATAATGGAACCTACAAATAACTTAATAGAAATGAATACTTTGAAGAGCTAGGAACCATTTTGCATACGGAATGAATTAAATATGATTTCATCTACCTCATTAGTTAGAGTTTGAAAAGTGTAGAGAGAGTGGGCAGCCTTATTAGTCCCTGCCATAGGCATAGAGGGACTCTAGCGATCGATAAATCATTGACCTCGCATTAGCTTGTGCGTTGACCACAAATATTTCTCTATTGTCTATTGTTGGAACAAGGGAAGTGAAAATATCGATTTTTATATAATAAAAAGTATCATGTTTGTCAAGATATGATTGGACAATGGATTGGAGGTCTTATTTCCTCCTTCTCTATTCCCAATGTAAAATATGTTTTCATTTCCAAAGTATTTGGTAGTATATGGTATTTTTGAATCATAATTTTTGTTATGCATTCGTGGAATGTGGATTAATGCTAGCATTAGTTCGAATGTTTCCCCTTAGCATTTTCTTCTGGGTTGAATACATTCTCCACGATATTGCTATGTCTGATTTATGATTTATTGTTGCATGCTTCGAGAGAATAGTCCTGTCACATTGCATCTTTTCTTAAATGCTTGCATAGGCCTATACCCTTTGATTGTCCTTACTGTAATAACTATTTAACTAAGAGCTCTGCTAGTCTTAAATGTTTATTGTACAGATGCCTTGCAATATAGTTTTGTTCATGGTCTCCATCCCTGCTCTTGTGCTCCATCCTTGTTCGTTGTTTTGTTCCATGATTTTGGTTCTTGTTTGATTCAACTTTGCAAAGTTGAGGTCCTACACTTGCAGTTTGAGCTCTTCATGGTTGTTCGTTGGTTTGTCGTTCTTCAACTTTGCAAGATGTTGGACCTGTTGTTGTGTTTTGCAGTTTTTTAGGCGTTGAGGTCTTCTCATCCTTTGTTGATGGGTAAGTTTCCTTATTCTTGGTGATTTTCAATATTTTGTTCCAGACCATTTTTGTCTGTGGTCTTAGTTTTTGTTCCTGGAAACAATGCGTCTTCATATGGCGGATGTCGCATTCATAGTTTTTTCTGAAAATTACAATGGAGAGGGATTTACAAAAAGTAGTTGGGAGCTATCATAAGATGGAACCATCGGGCGAGGTGTAGATGCATTGTATGCTTCTACTCTATGGGCCAGAAAACTGCGTCTGCCTATTTTCTTTCTGCTGAGTTAAGTTATGGTTTTATTTTTTTGTGGTCTTTCTTCTGTTTGGTTCAGTTTCCAGTGTCGGTCTATTTTATTCTCATCTGCTATGGGATCTAGGGGGATTCAAGTTGAGAATAAGAAGGTTTATATATACATATGGGGATTGGTGTGTTATTTTGTTTTTCCTTTTTATTTTGCTAGTTTTTATTTTTTGCTTATGCTTTTCTCTGTTTTGATAGAAACTGAAAGTATCTAGCAAATAGCTTCAAAATGAAAGTTGAAAAGATGAAAGAGGTAATAGATGTTGAGTCGTATGAAAAAGATACACAGTCCATCGTGTATGACATCATTGACATGGTTTTTCATAGGAATGGCCTTTTTAGATTCGATGCATTCTCGTATACCTTTAGGGATTGCCTTTTCGATACATTCCAGGTTCTATTGTATTTCCAATATTCGTCAACCGAGCTACGCAATGGATTGATAGATTAATTCTTGGCCTGTTTTAAAAATGGCGATGTTGAGGCTTTGCAGTCCTATGAATACAAATTGGAATCTGATTTTCTTTGGCAGTTGCATGGAATACATAATGTGGCTACGTATTTTTTAAAGATGTGGTTGTCTGCATCTCCAGTTCTACCTACACATCAGAGGGGACTTTGGGGAGATACATTTTGTATTCGGTGGTTGTCTGGTTGAATATATCAGTTGGCATATGGTCATTGACAAGAAAAACAAGATATCTACTATTCAACAAAACTGCATCTGACAACTCATATTGCATCTTGTTCCATGATGTCGATGCCCTCAGTGGCCATTATGAACCACTGTTGTACAGAAAAATGTCCATATGCAATATAGAAGTTCTTCATATCTACTTGTCTGTTATTTGAAAAAACCTTCAATCGCAATGGAAATAGATTTTGGATGGCATAGATTGTTATGGTTTACAGCTGACAACAAATGTTGTGTCTAGCTGTGGAGATAGTTTGTTTAATGAAATTTTTTGTTTGGTAGAAGCCAAGTTCGATGTTCAATCATTGTGTCTTTACACTATACAGTCCTTATGCAATGGGATTATAGGCGGTAGCGAACAAGATTTTAGGTGCTTGCATCAGCACCTTTACCCATATCTCATGGAAAATATGTCGGCAGTTGGAAGTTGGCAGGAATACCTTCTGAACATGGCACTTCCATATGAAGAAGGGAATATGGAGGGTTGTAGATTCTATTTTCAATGGCTATATATGGTATTAAGCATGAAGATCCAGGTTTGGTCAGCCTCGCCAGCTGTCACTGTCCATTCCT
>SNQJ01S0010623.1:46302-103511 GCA_010110895.2 Picea sitchensis | reverse complement strand
TGACTCTGGACGAGAAGCTGGAGAGCAAGTGGCGGATGTGTCTCTTGGAGCTCCGGTGCTTTAACCAGTCATCGTGGCTGTACAGTTGCCTCCTCTGCTCCATCCCTCTCTCCTTTATTTCGTCCGCCCACTCTGCTATCGCATCCGCCCATCTCAACGCGTTCAAACTGCTAATTAAACTCAACGCCTTTCTGGTCTTCCAATTCCCAGCACCTGACTCGCTTCTCGTCTCACAACTAATTATAACGTATGACGCGGGCCTACATCTGAAGTTGCCCTTGCCCTTGCCCAATTTCATGTACTCAGTCTCCCCCACACAGGAAGAGGAGGAGATCAATCTGGTATTCAGTGACATCATCGCTCCACTCTTCATTACTAATTAAGTAAGCTGGATGTCTGCCTGTACAGAGGACTCACTGCAGTGCAGGATGAAAACAATCACTATTTATAGACGGAGTAGGATGGAAACTCGTGGCTTTGGAAATTTTGAAGCAGAGGCTATTCAAGAATGCGATGCGCGGAGAATGGATTTGGGAACTCTGAAGTAAAATGCGTGGAGAATAAACGAAGCTGAGAACAGCCCAACCGACTAAAGCAGTACTTTAATGACAACCTGTCGCCCATCAACTAACTACTTCACCGACCTTGTCGCCCTCCAGTCTTTGACACTTTAAAATATCGTGATTTCAAACGAAAAAAACTACCGAGTTGATGTTATGTTTGATAATGATTTTTTCCGATAATTTTTGAATGTTGAAATGAATTTAATATATTGAAAAATTGGGAAGCAGTTTGATTCTACATAAATAATCACTCAAATCTAAGAATCCAACAATAATTTTATAAATTTAACCTATTTTAAAACCATTAATATCCTTAAAATTAAAAAATTAATAAATAAAACAAGAAAAAAAAATCATCTTATCCAATCACTCCCCAAAATCTATGTACCGCTTAAAAAAGAAGTTTGAACAACTCCCTGGACAATGAAGTAAAGTTTGTTGAGGTAGTACGGCACTTTTTCCAACTACAAAAGCAAGTCCCTTTCCCGCATTTATTATAAAAAGTTAACTAAAAATATAAAATATCTTATTCAACAAATAAAATATCTTCTTTAAGTCATAAGAGTCTACTTTTTTTTAAGAAGCGAAGGAAAAATGTGAGTATAACAGTCACCCGTGATTTAGCATTTGAATTGATGGGTGAAACACCTAACTCCACTTTCAACTCATCGAATTTCAAAGTGACTTTTTCATGTTATCGCAGATCCCATCTCAGTTTCATAGAACGGAATGATACTTGATTTATAAATAAATATTATATTGGAGGGATATATATATAATATATATTTTTAATTGTGTTCATGGAAGTTTTATAGTTTTGTATCGGAGAAATGTCGATATAACATAAAATATTAAAATAATAATAATAAATTAATAATATATATATATAGTATTTTAATATATATTGTTTTTATAAAGGAATAAGTTTTTTCTTAAGATGATATAGAGTTTGGAGTTAAGCAGTTTGCAAATGGGAAAGCTAAGGACATTGAAGGCTACTAAGCTGAAATTTTTAAAATTTAAGGGTCAATCCTTATCCCTCACATACACAAGCTCTTCAATTTAGCAATCAAGCAGGGCTTCTCTAATCCCTGGACGCAAAGCCTCATTGTTCCTATTTTTAAAAATAGGGATAAAAACGTTCCCTTTAATTATATGACCATTATGATTAGCCAGATTTTAGCCAAGCTTTTTGGAATCATTTTGGAAAAGAAGATTAGCATTTGCCTAGAAAGTCATGGTAAAAGAGCTAAAGGCTAGGCCGGGTTTAGGAGATATCATTCAACTGACCTTTAGGATCAGTGTTGACTTTAAGAAAATTTTTGACATGGTTCCTAGGGAAAACCTTTAAAATACATTAATATATTAATAGACCATTAATTTACATACATCATTATATTAATATAATACATTAATTATGTATTGATATATTAATTAATATAATACATTAATATAATAATGTATTAATATAATACATTAATATTAATAATAATACAATTCTTAATAAATGTTTGCATTATTAATATATTATTTTAGCAATTTATTTTTTTATTTTTTATTACTTTCTTAATACTTTATTATTATTATTATTATTTACTTTATTAATATACTTTGTTATTTACTCTTTTATTTCTGCTGAATTAATTTTATGCATTACATTATACATTAATATATTGACACTTTTTTATGCATTGCAAAAATGTATTTTTACATTGTTAATGTTTTCTTACTTTATTTTTATATTTTTGCATTTTTAATTGATTATTTTAGGAATGTCTTGATTTTGTTATTATTTTCTTATTAATACATCTAATTCTTTATTATTATTATTATTCTTAACTTTATTAATATCTTTGTACTCACTCGATAGGAGGGCATCGAGTGAGTACAAAGAGTGCACAAGAAGAACTCTATTTTGATTTCAGAGATAAGGTAGGTGTCTAGGAGAAGACACTCAAAGAGTTGTTGAACACTCTGTAGGCTCACCAAGGTGTGCTTGAGCAGGAGCCGCCAAGAGGACATATGTTACCTTCGAGGAATAAGAGGATCATATGTTTTGAGGTAATGCGCATTTCGTAAACAAGTGTGTCCTATTGGGAGTGAGTTTGTTGTTTTCTGAGTGTGCCCTTCAAGCAACAAGTGTGCCCTCTTGGAAGTGAATTCGTTGTTTTGTTGAGTGTGCCTTTCAAGGAACAAGTGTGCCCTCTTGGTTTGAAATCACCGAACAAATCAATTGGTATTAGAGCGTCCACCTTGGGGAAGTTTCAACACACAGAGAAGAAGGAGAAGATGGAGAGAACATCCACAAAATTAACAATTTTTTTTTTGTTCTTCAACTAATTCTCCATGCTCTTTCTCAGAGCATCTTGATCTCCCTTCTCAGGGTTCTTCTACAACTCTGCATTGGTGCAACATTTGCACCCTTCTCAGGGTTCCTCATGTGCCCTCCTCGGGGTCCCCTTTGCCAGCTCACGCCTCTTCCTTCAAGAGCATACACTCCCTCTCTTCTGTGATTGTAGACCATGTCGACCTGAAGAGACGTCTCTAGTGAGGAGTACAATGTAGCCACATCAGCTCTAGTTGAAGAATTTCCACTGGCTCTCCATGAATTAATTGACTCGAACTACATCGAAATCCATTGACCATGCAGTTGGACACACACTTTCAGTTAACAAAGTTCATTAGGAAAATGAATGGTGAGACAGTCCATTCCTGGATCCGTAGCCTCTCCACATACTTCAAGAATTCGCATGATATGGAAGAATCCACTAAATTATAGGTCGCCAACCTGTAGCTTGAAGGGATAGCTCAAGCCTGGTGGGACACTCAATTGGAACAATTTGAATTGGTTGTGGATCTTGGTACACCAGAGTCTCCGATAACTAGTTGTATTACTTCTTGGGACACTTTTTTTCATGCATTGCGTGGGCACCTCTATCCCCAAGGATATCTCCATAATCTTCTCGCCAAGTGGTTGCAGTTCCACCAGCTTTCAACACAGTCCGTACAAGGCTACATTGACATCTTCTACAAGTTGCACATACATCTCAATAAGAATGATCCCGACGAGGTATTAATCATCAAATTTAATGTCGGTCTTTTGTTGCCTCTTCATCGTGAATTTGATATTTTTAAAAGTTCCTCCCAGAACAAGGAATTATTATGGGCCTTGGCCTTAAAATGTAAGATAGCCCCTCAATTTTGATATCCTCTAAATCGAACCTTGTCTACAATCTCGCATCCTTCTCAGCCTGAACCTTACCCTTCTTCCTCATCGGCAACCAAAACTGTGGTTTGGTGTACTTTTCATGAGACCAACTCACACAAATCTACCAACTATCGAGCCATACAAAATATCCACCCCCATCAGACCTTGGTTGCAAAGGTGACACCCACTGAGTTTATCAAACAACTAGAAGTCATCTCTCTCACCAACCCCACTGAATTTGACCCATTCCTCATTCTCATGACTACGCTCGAACTGGGTCACACTAACGTTCCCCTCTTTACGCATAACTGCCAAATTAAACATCAACTCGCCACTCTCATTATGGACAATGGAAGCCAAAATAATCTAGTCTCCCAAGGCTTAGTCCAACATCTGCAAATTCCCACCACCCCCCACCTAGATCCTTATCAACTTGGTGGGGTACCAAAGGGAGGTCCTTGCATCACTATCTCTCAGTGTTTCATAATAACATTTTCCATTGGCCCATTCCGCGACACTGTGTTCTGCGATGTTTCCCCTTTAGACTGTGTTGACCTCTTAATAGGTCTCCCATACCAACAATACCGACAAGTCGTGTACCATGTCAAATCCCATCAGTACAATCTTCAACATGAAGGACCCACCTATGTGCTTACTTTAGCACCTCACACTTCTCCTCCTCCGTCTCTTGGAAAATAAGAAACTAACCATGTCATTCACCACAAATATGTTTCTCTGTGTTTGGCTTGCCATGTCAAGCCCGAGAACCTCACTACTTAGTCTCTCAGTCTCCCACAAGGCTCCCACCCTCTCGAGCCATTGCACACTCCATCGATCTCATTCATGATGCATCATTACCCAATTCCCCATCATCTCAACCTATTACCAAAAACAATACCGAACTCTAAGGACAAATGGGTCAATTCCACGAATCTGGCCATCGTCAATCCTCCTGCTCCCCCTGCGCCACTCTAACTTTAAGTATTCCAAAGAAGGAGATTACCAAATGTCGTCTCATTACCACTTACCATTCCCTCACCCAAGACACAATTAAATATCACTATCCCTTACCCCATATTGCATCTCAATTTGTTATTGGAGCATTGTGTAAATAGGGAGGTCACTCAGTGACTTGCCACTCCGAGACCCTTTCCACAACTAAATTTAATTACAACAACTTGATGTAGCCCCCCCTACTCTCTCGTAGGGCTGCGTGACCTCCTAGTCTTGGATCTTCGATTCTAGAGTCCAGTGACTATATGAAGCCTTAATGGTTTCCTTCTGTGACTAAACACAGGCCCTTTCGGATTCTTGTTGCATGTTTTAATGGCACCCACAACCCTCCCATTCACTTTCCTGTGAAAGCTCAAAGTGTTGGGTGTTAGCTCCTTTTTTCTGATAAGCCCCCTTTTGATGTGACCTCGACGATGACCACGCAATTGAGGGCACGGCTACAAGAGGTTTGAATTCAAACTACATTTGGGCCTGCAATCCTCCTCAAGCCTCCATGTGTCCTCCTGACGAAACCACAGTTCTGATTGCGGCCTGCCCTCGATATTTTAAACTCCACCCAAATCTTATTCCCACAATGCTACGGGATCGTCGATGTCGTGATCTTAACGATAACGTCTGAATAAATGGTTCATGTCTGAACCTTTGAAAGGTACGGACTAGATCTGCCCCTCCTTCAATCAATGACTGTGATCTCCTTCACAACTCTAGACTTTGGGGTTTTGAAATCTCAAACCCAACTTCCTTCCGTACTAAAATCTTGCGGAACTCACAATCTGCTCACACCTATCCTTCTCGATCAATGGTTCTGCTCCCACTTCAGATGTTTGACCTTTCAACTCAGATCAATGGTCTTGTGACCCTCTTCTTGATCGACGGTTGAGATCACCTATGGGTCTTCAGACTTCTAATATCTCAAATGTCAAACATATTTTTCCCAATGGTTGTTACCCGGAGTCTGTGATCCACTGACGCATGTATTCCTGATCTAACGATAGAGGATTTCTTAGGGTATTTACCCAGATCTCACAGATGTGCACCACGTCTCCTCTAAATCCAATGGCTATAAACCACTTCAGGACCTTACCCAGATTTCACGGATTCACGCCACGTCTCCCTTAGATGTCATGACCTAGATTTTACTTCAGGTTTTTGGGTCTTCGCACTTTGGAAATATCAGATCTCAAAATGAATACTCACTTCAACATTCCTGGAGCTCATGATATGTTGACAAGTGTCCACTTATAGATTGATGGCTCTTGACCCTTCGACTCTTTAGGCTTTGGGTGTTTCAACACTTCAACCTTCTCCTTCCTCTGGATCCTCTGACCTGACGATGCATGTCCTCCTAGATCTAGCGGTCCAGATTCGCTCCGGCCCTTTGGCCCTCTGTGCTTAGGAAATATCAAAGTTCAAACTCGCCTCCTCCCAGGCTCACGGTATCTAACAAATCAGATTTACTTGGGAGATCCGATGCTTGGAGTTTTCCCTGAACAATCTCATGGTTCAGATTTATTCTTGCTGATCGGGCGAATGAGATTCTATTTCAGATCTCTGGCTCTTCAGGCTCTGGAAATCTCATTTCTCAACTCTTGTGAGTTTTCTCTCTCCCCTGTGTGTGAAGTGCTAAGGCTCATGAACTTCACTATGATCAAACGGTTGTTGATATTTTTCACAGTGATCCAATTGCCACTGTTGCTTCTCCTCTTGAGCTTCTAATTTCTCTATGACTTAGAAGATTTTATAAGTGTTCAAAGGTTTCGAACCTTTGCTCCTCCTATGAGTCCGACTATTGGATGTCTCTGACACTTTATGGAAATTTCTATCCCTTCTGAACTTTGTCCTTAAAATGATTTTGATTCCCCATGCACACCTTGTGTTCTTGTGATTTTGATAACTCAGATCGAAGGATTTCTTGAAAAGACATTCTTCTTGCCCACTTGGCGTTACTCTGGTTCAGGTTCTTTGACACTTGGTTGTTTCACGACATTGTGCACACCTTGCACCTAGTATAAGTCCCTTTTTTTTTCTCTCTGAATTTCTTCGAGTCACTCTGAGACTCAGTCGACACACTCCTTGCGTTCGAGATGCACACCTTGCATACGATTTTCAGAAGAGAAACAATTGAAACTTATCCATTTTCGTCATGAAATCATACAGTCAACCTATCAAACAATCATACATGAGAGAAAATGAAAATAACCAAACACACAGAATATCACAGTCATTCAATCACACGTTAAATGAACACAGTACAAGGGTTTGGGACATTTCTGTATGTTCTATTCATTCATGAAAACAAATTACATAATGTTTCTTCTACTCTACTTTTCTCTTCTGATCCCTCTGATCTCTTACAATACTCATACATTCTGATCTATTAAAATGCAACAATATACTATCTAAGGACCGGCTCCACAAGCTCTCTTGTCCTGTCTGCAACTTATCCTATCAAAATCTTATCAGTTACCTACTCTGTCCTATTACAATAACTAACAATTATTGCCAAATAAGAGTCAACACTCAATATCTTCAATCCCTTACAGTCCTTCACGACTTTAAAAACAAGTTACATTTTTAAAATGTTGTTTACAAAATATCTCAATAACCCAATTTAATTCCGAGTTAATTTCTGATTTGAAATTATGTCATTATTGAGATGTCGTTCCTTTGCCTCCACGCTTACATTTTGATTTTGAAGGCGATGCTTCTGCATCATACTCCTCTAATTAAAAAAATTCATGGACTCATGTCCATGAGCTCTTATACTTTCTTTCCATGCTTCAAAATATCAGGTTCTGTAATCCAACTTGCATCTTCCATTGGATTATCTTTCCACTTCACTAAGTATTGAGGATATGTCTTTCTCCTGGTCTTCTTTCCATCTTGCTATTCAATGATTTTCTCCATCTGAGGTTTTTTTGTTGTGGGAAATTTTTCTTCCCACTAAAATTCTTATGATCATTTGATTCTCCTACCTCATCTCTCCTATAAGGATACAGGTCTACAACATTGAATATTGGCGATATCCCAACATTGTCTGGCAACTCCATTTCATAAGCATTGGCTACGAATTTTCTGAGAATTGTGCATGGTACTATCTTCTTCATATTCAATTTGTTATATGTTCCCCTTGGAAACCTTTCTTTTCTCAAATGAGCTAAAAATTCATCTCCAACCTCAAATTGAACTTCTCTCCTCTTTTGATCAACTCTGATCTTGTATTTCTCGCTTTTGTTCTGTAGTTGTTCTCTGACTTTGTCATGGAGTTTCTACATTTCTTCTGCAAAATCCTCTGCTCCAACACTTCTGAACTCATCTTGATTCAAATATATCAACTATGTAATCCCTCTTGGCTGTATACCATACACAATTTCAAATGGACTTTTCCCTGTGCTCCTGTTCATTGAATTGTTGAATGCAAATTCTGCTTGTGCCAGAATCTGATCCCATTGACGACCTGGCGACCTTTCTCAATCACTAAACTTCTTAGAACGTTTCACATACTCTTGTTTACTACTTCAGTCTTTCCATATGTCTGAGGGTGATATGTTGAACTAAAGGACAAGTTTGTCCCTAGCCTCTTCCATAGAGTCCTCCAAAAGTGTCCTACAAATTTGGTGTCCCTGTCTGAGACTATGCTCCTTGACAATCCATGTAGTCTCACCACTTCTTTGAAAAACTAATTATCTATGTGTGTAGCGTCATTTGTCTTTTGGCATTGTATAAACTGTTCCATTTTTGAAAATTTGTCCACCACAAAAAATATGGAATCGCTCCCTTTTTGAGTTCTAGGAAATCCCAAGACAAAATCCATACTAATTTCATCCCACGACCTTTATGGAATTGGTAATGGATGATACAAACCAGTGTCCTTTTTCATATTGACAAATTCTGCATTTGTTCACAAACGTTTTCATCTCTGCTCTCATGCTCAGCAAATAAAACGAATTACTATGTTGTGCAAATGTCTTATCGTGACCAAAATGTCTAGCTAAACCTCTGTTGTGTTTCTCTTTCAGCAGGTTATCTCTTATTGAGCATTTTAGTATGCATAATTGGCTTCCCTTGAACAATAAGCCACCCTGGATCAAATATTCAGTCCATGGGCTTCTGTCTCCCAATAAAGGATTCTTGCATGCCTCATAAGCTTCCTTAAAATCCGTGTCTTCTTTATACATCTATTTGAGGTGTTGAAACCCTAAGGTCTCCACCTGGAATTCCTGTACAATCTAACTCCTCCTACTCAAATCATATGCAACTTTGTTAGTAGTTCCAACAATGTGCTTGATAACAAAAGTAAAATTTTCTTGCCTAGTAATAAATTGCAAAGTTTGGTTATCACTGTATAAGACAATTCTTTGGGAATTAGATAGTGTCTGTACTTCTTCAAATCTTGAATCACTGCATAAAATTCTCTGTCATATGTGAAATAATTCTTCTTGGCATCATTCAGTTTCTCACTGAAATAAGCAATTGGCCTATTATCCTAACTCACGACTACTACAATAGCTAATCCACTTGCATCACATCTCACTTGAAATGTTTTTCCAAAATATGGCAAGACCATAATTGGTTGTTCTGTGATCTTCTCCTTCAGCACTTTGAAACCTTTTTCAGATTCCTCTATCCAACTGAAGGACTTGTGTTTCTTCTTCACAATGTCCAACATGGGTGCATATATACCACTGAAATTTCTGATAAACTTTCTATAAAAGATTGTTAACCCATGAAAAAATCTCACCTCAAATATGTTTCTCGGTGATGGCCATTGTTTGATTGATATTACCTTTTCCGGACCCATCTTCAATTCATTTGAAGATATCACAAAACCCAAATATATGAGTTATGTCTTCATAAAAGAACTCTTCTTCAGATTTATCAACAAGTTTTCTTGCTGCAACTTTTCCATCATTGATGTCAAATGTCTTAAGTGTTCTCCCTTTGTATTACTTAAGATTAGTATGTCATCCAGATATACTATGACAAATTTCCTTATGAAGTCTTTCAACACTTCATTCATCAATCTCATAAATGTGCTTGGTGCATTTGTCAACCCAAATGGCATGACCAACCATTCAAACAATCCTTCATTTGTCTTGAATATTGTTTTCCATTCATATCCCTCTCTCATTATTATTTGATGATATCCACTCTTCAAGTCTATCTTGGAAAAATAGATTGATCCACAAAAAAAATCCATCAAATCATCCATCCTCGGTAAAGGAAATATGTACCTAATGGTTATCTTGTTGATGGCTCGAGAATCTGTACACATTCTCCATCCTCCATTCTTATTTGGACTTAACATAGTTGGTACTCTGCATGGGATTAGGATTTCCCTGACTAAACCTTTATCCAAAAACTCTTGGACTTGATTTTTGACTTCCTCATTCTCTCTAGGTGTCAACCTATAAGCTGCTTTGTTTGGTAAACTAGCTTTTGGAATAAGGTCAATATGATGGATTATACTCCTAATGGGTGGCAATGAGTGAGGTAAATCATCCACTACTATGTCAACAAAGTTTTCTAACAGTTCTTGGATTTCTATAGGAAAATATTCCACATAAGTACTTTTAAGGATAACTCTAGGCTTCCTCACTACAACAAACTGCATTTATTTTTCCTTCTTGACTTCTTTCAAGAGTTCCTTCCCACTCATGAGAAATATACTTTAACTAGCTTCCCTCGTTTTCTCTTTGTCTTCTATTGGTAACAACATATATGTCCTACCATTCTTTTCTAGGGTATAATTGTTCTTTCTCCCATCATGAATAAGTTTTTTGTCAAACTGCCATGGCCTCTCCAATAAAATGTGACAAACATCCATAGGAATTATATCACATAAAATTTCATCCCTATAACCTCATATTTTAAATTTAACTTGGCATTCTTGATGTACCATTACTTGATGTCCTTTCTGCAACCATGATACCTTGTATGGGTTTGGATGTGAAGTTGTCTTCAACTCCAATTTCTCCACCATCTCCGTGGATACTAAATTGTCACTGCTCCAACTATCTATGTTCACCTTACAAACTTTGTCATTCATCTTGCAAGCAATTCTGAACAGACTTGTTCACTGAACTGGTTCCTCCATCTCCTGCCCTAGTTTAAGAATAATCTTCCTCATCATGAGGTTCTTTCCTCCTTTTGCTGCTTCTTCTTCCACATGTTTCTGTGCTTCAACAACGTGTGCTTCACCTCCTCCTTCGTTCTTTCTCTCGAGACATTCCCAAGATTTGTGTCCTTTCTTTCCATAGGTATAACATCTAACTACACCTCCTCTGGCTCTTCATCTTCCTCTTCCTCTGGAAAACGAACTTCTTCCACCATGTTTTCCTTCCTTAGAACTTCCACGTTTCTCATGGTGACTATGTTGTTTTTCATCTTCATGCTTCTTCTTATGAAAATTCTCTCTGGTAGTTTCCTTACCTCTGCTTGAGATTCCTCCTCTGTTTCGTTGGCTTTTTTTCCTGGCCAATTTTTCTTCTTCTTTCAAGGCTGCTTGATAAGAATCCTCAACTGTACTAACTAAAATCATGCTGATATCCTCTTGGATTTCATATCTCAGCCCATTGATATACCTGGTTGTCTTTTCATCCTCATTTTCTTTCTATCCAGCCCTGATGTTCAGTCTATAAAATTCCTCAGTGTACTCATTCACTGATAAGATTTTCTGTCTCAGGTTTTGCAATATTCTGAATATATTGATTTGATAGTCCTTTGGGATGAATTTTTCCTTAAGCTTGACTACCATCCTATCCTAGTTTTTATTTTTTTTCTTACCATTTCTCATGCGTTCAACTTGCATTTCATACCACCATAGCGCTGCATGACCTTTTAGTCTTGTCACTGCATGATTCACCATCTTATCTTCTTTGATATATTCATAATTGAAGTATTTGTCCATAACATGTACCCAATCTAACAATTCTTCAACTTCTAAATTTCCTTCATACATCGGTACCTGTATCCTTGCTCTGGCTCCTATTTTTGGAACATCTTTTATTAAGCGATATTGTGAAACATCCTCTGCTACATTTTCTTCGACCTCTTCTTATTCACTCTTAGCTTCACTAATATCTCTAGTGTCTAGTTCTCTCCTCTGTGTTGTTTCCATGGTGTCCCTTCTCATTCCGAGTTTCCTTATTTCTTCTTCCATTTCTGCATTTTCTCTATGCCTTCTAGGTGGCATGATTTCACTGCATCACCTACAAACATAAATAAAATTCTTGATAGCACAAATGATATCAATTTACCTCCTTTCTCCTTTTTCCCGTTGTCTACAAACAAACTCAAAATCATCTTTGATACCATCTGATGCAGCCCCCCCTACTCTCCCATAGGGCTGCATGACCTCCTAGTCTTGGATCCCTTATTCTAGAGTCGAGTGACTCTCTGAAACCTTAATGGTTTCCTTTTGCGACTAAACACAAGCCCTTTCAGCTTCTTGTTGCATTTTTTAATGGCAACCACAACCCTCCCTTTCGCTCTCCTGTGAAAGCTTAGAGTGTCGAGCGTTAGCTCCTTTTTTATGATAAGCCTCCTCTTGATGTAACCTCAATGATGACCACGCGATTGCAGGTGTGGCTACAAGCAGTTACAATGTGTAGGTACACATTGTAACCAGGCATTTATGTTAATGAAAAAAGAGAGGTTTTCTCCCACATGAGATTATTTGTGTGTTTATGTGGTTATGAATGAATGTCATCTGTTTGTTATTTTATGCTATAGATGTATGTGATAGGTTCCATCTACAGGGATAGACATAATTCTCTATCTGAGATGTTTTTGATTTTATTCTGGGTTCTTTGTGTCTTAATGCAAGGGGTTACATGACAGAGTGTTGAGGACTCTGTGAGCCAGTGAAAATAGTGCACACATGAGTTCAGTGGAATTTAGGCAAAAACGTGCCAGGAGGGCACACCAAGGGAATCATAAACTCAGGGAAGAAGCCTAAGAGTTATTGAATAATATGGAGGTGAAAAATATGTAGAGGAAAGCACAGAGAGATGGAATCACTGAGGATTCTGTGAAGCTCTACCAGGAGGGCATCGAACGAGTGAAAAGATTGCACAAGAAGAATTCTATTTCTAGTTCATAGATAAGGGAAGTGTCTAGGAGAAGACATTCACAGAGTTGTTGAACACTGTGTAGGCTCAACAAGGTGTTCTTGAGAAGGAGTCACCAAGAGGACACAGGTTCCCTTCGAGGAATAAGAGGAGCATAAAACAAAGTTACTAAATACTCTGCAAGCTCGACAAGAAGTGCTTGAGTGGAAGTTGCCAAGAGGGAACTTGCATCTCTTTGAGGGATAGAAGGGATAGAGACCTTTGAGGTTCGAGTAGTTGAAGATCAAGGAGAAAGAGTTGTTGAACACTCTGGAGGAAGACCTGTGCAAGGAGTGCACCAGGCCAACACTCAGACGAAGTGTCGAAGAAAGTCAGTTGAAGGTCGGTCGAGCACAAGGAGTGTGCAGGGAAGCGAACTGTTTCAAGTTCGTAAGCTCATGAGGAATAGTGCCTTTGCGTATGTTGTTCYTGAGTCTGTACTTAAGGCTCAAAAGTACAGTGTCAAGGAATCCGAAAGTGGTTAGGATATGGAGAAGGGAGGGAGTCAACCTTCGGAGAAAGAAACTAAGGGAGATTTCTTCATTGGGGTTGTCTGGCTTCAAACTGTTCCAGAATATTTATGTCTCGTTCAATGGATGCCCATGATTGTTCAAGTTCGACCCGGTTAGTTGCTGTTTTAAGGATAGTGTTGAAAAGGTTTAGGGCGATGTGTGTTTGGTTCAATAATCTGGGTTCGACGTTAGGTTGAGTTGGTATAGGGACTGTCATGGGGGAAAAACACAGGTAAGAGAACTTTTGAGAAAGGTTGAGTGCTATCTCAACTTGGTCTTATAAAAGAGAACTTGTGGTCGCAGAGTTAGAATATGGATGCGAATCTAAGGCTTGTTCCCGTAACTATATTATATTTAAATAAAGGGGCAAGATGGGAGAAAAACATTGAGCCGTTTATGGTGTCAGGTTCCAACCAGGTGAAAATATCACGAAGTAAACGGGAGAAGAAAATATGTAAGAAAATAACCGATATAACAAAAAATACATGTAGAATTCTGAAACTGCAAATTGGTCTTACACAGCTGATAGCTGGTGCAGAGGAAAGGCAATAAACAATTACAAAAAACCCAGATTTATTCGTTATAGTAGTGGTCGTACTAAAGTATAACGAAGCAGATCAATTATGAATATGAATTGAAATTGAAAAATGAGGAACAAGAAAGAAAACTTGTAATACAGAAGTGACGGAATTGATAATCTCGGATCTGCTTGTATTAAATCTCAATGCACAAACTCTCTTACAAAACTCAAAAAGGGTCCAACCCTGTTTATTTATCTCTGGGGTATATTTATACAATTTTTACAAAGCAGGTGGAATCTCAATAGTCGCAAAAATTCACTTATGACAGAAGGGAGAGCAATCGTTCCATTTCCCCAACTCTGTCTTCACTTAGTGCCAAGTGCTCGTCTTCGCGCAGACTCGGTGCAGATGGTATATCTTTCCACAAGTTGAGATACAAGCCGTGAAGGATCCGCTTGACAGCTGGTCTCGACGAAGTAGCATTCACGGGCTAACTGCTGTATCTTGTTTCCCATTTGTGCATCGATGATGTCGAGGGCACTTAGTTGCGTGCTGGGCTGGATCATGTGCTTATCAACTCAGGCCATGTCCACCATATCTATCTGAGATATTTCAGCCAAATCTCTCTCATCCTTGTCTTTCAGATCAAGCGAGATCTGTTCCACATTAATTTGTATCAATGTTTCTGCGTCGCCTCCACTGTCCATACCCAACATCTCGCCATATATAGAATGGAAGGCTTCTTCTAATGAATTGGTTACCTTTTGCGCTTGCTCCTTTCCCAGGGTAATGTTGTGCTCCCAATCCTTCAGCAGAATATTACCTCTAGTTTGTTTTGGGATGGTGAGCCCGGGAGGACCTGCTGAAACTCTGTTATTCGTGGCTATCACCGCCTCTTGGAAGGCGACCCGAGCCGCTTCTGCATCTCTTTCTCTGACAGTCAGGTTCTCGGAAACCTGATTCATCAACAAACAATTATCTCGGATCTCTCCCACATTGGCGAGAAAATTTTGTTGTGCAGAAGAGATTATGTTCTGAATCTTGATCACTCGGGATTTAAACCTCTCGACGTCGATCGTTCTTCTTTCAACGATCTCTACTTGAGCCTGCAGCTTTGCAATCATAGTCCTCTATTGGCCCACCTATATCCGACCGTCTCGAACCACTAGATGTGCTTGCTCGAGCTTGGTTTTAAGAACCTCTATCTCATTTTTATCAGCCAGTCGGGCTAGTTCTATCTCCGCGCTCACCTAGCCTTTAGCATTTTCCATGGCCGAGGCCAATCTGGCCTCAAGAGTCCTGATCAAGCGGTTTTTCCTTTTGAGTTGGTTCTTTGAAAGTCCGACCGAAAATTGATTCGCCGATGCATACGCTCCTAGCGTCTCTGCGATCTCAGTGGAAAATTTCTCATTCTTTTTATTTTTTCCATCGGTCATGACCTTGAACTTCTTAGCAGTCGATTCTCCCTCCTGGTAGAATTCCCTTTTTACTACCTCTTTTCTCTTTTTATCAAAGAAGAACTCGTTTGGAGGAAGTTCTCCTGCTCTTATGGGCCTCAGCTGCTCATTAAATATCCACCCTTCTTCGATATTCCCTTGCACCGACTGCAAGGGGGTGACAGAAGTGATGGGTTCCCCAATTTGTTTCGTCGATTTTCCTGGGGTATCGACAGGATTCTGCTTCTTTGGCGTTCCTAGAGTCTTTGTTTCCGTCTCCGGCTTCTGCTTCCTTGGAGGGTCCGGAGTCTTTACCTCTGCTTCGAGATTCCTCGTTTGTTCCCCCTCCTGGTGTTTTCCAAGGTCATGAATTTCATCTTCAGAACCTTCAACATCCTTCTGTTTCGTCTCGGAAACACCCGAACCTCCCAACACAGTGGGGAGATAGCTTCGTCTATGCTCTTGGAATTTTAACACAACAACTGTGTCTTCAGGTGCCAAGGATCGGATCCGGACTAGACATTATTCATAAGACCTTGCCCCTCGGAAAATATCATCCAAGGGTGAGTTCTCATGCTCGAATCTCTTGAGCCCACAATTTGCTAAATGGTTGCTTACAACCCTCTGTGGATCATGTTTCTTATACTCGATGGAGACCAAATTCAGGTCTTCCAGGGCTGCATCCTCGGCCTTTGCATGCCCGAAATCCAATAAAGAATAAGAATTCAGYCGAATGGGAAAATACGACCACACCTTCTTTGAGTATCCTTTGAGTTCTTTACTTACCCCRCYAATTACTGTCTGCCGGGCGACCTCGCGACAAGCCAGCTTGTCGRGGATGAACAATGGTAGCACAAGCGGGGGAATGGTAGCCCCGAWCACTCTAAAGTATGAGAAATCTGCCTCCACATACCAGTCCKCTATGCCACTCATATTTGYGGCAATGCTATCCGAGATACGAGGTGGTGGGTGACCAAAAATGGCGATGTGCAGGGGCACCATCACCCAGTTGAAAATTTCGTATATGAAACTGTCCGCCTTATTTTCCCATAGATTTTCGTGATATACATGCATGGGTATGTCCTCGGCCAGAGTCCAAGCCCAACTCATCAGTGGGGATGGTGTCATGGAACATATTGCGTCCATAATATATGCGGACATGAAGAATGAGGACGACCTCCCACTTTCCTTCTGCTGTCGATACTCTGTGACTCGGTTGGCCAAACTGTCCGAGAGTATCTTTGCCCAATTAAACGAGCAACCTTCTGCAACCCAAAACATCAGAGGCACCCAAGAAATGAAAAAATGTGATGTGTCCTCTCTCCCAAATATTCGGCATGTCATCATTGCCACATACTTATACTGTGGCTCTAGCGAAGCGATTGAATAAACGCCCTGGTCATTTGCTCTGAATTTCGCGGTGTGCAAAACCCAATCCTTTATCAAACCGGGCATGGTTTTATCATATTGTGTGCACTCCTTTTCTTTGAATTACTCCAAGAATTCAGCACCATATGTGTATTCAGACGTCGTCGGGAGCTTATACATGGTTTGGATATGTTTTGGCCTAAAAGTCCCGACCGTGACCCACTGCTCATTCATGATAGTCCTGGTGGGTAGGTCTATGTGATCCAATGCCCATTAGATAATGTCATAATATGGGAGCAACCATGGTCTGGCTACTACCCTGTGCATTCTGGATTGGACAACTATCTTGTATTTAGTGTTTAGATCATCCTTTTCATTGTCATCTGAGTCTGAATAATTCACCAATTCTGATTGCAGAATGTCTGAAACAAATGACCAGCTGAGGACCGAGTCGACACTCCGGGGTGAAGTGTCAGAAACATTGTCTGAGCCTTGTCCTGCGACCTCGACATTCGCCTTAGCTTCTTTCCATGGAGCCATAGCCGAAGCTTGCGTTTTCTCCCTTCTGCGATAGAACTGCGTATACATGCAGAAATTAGTTCACTCAGAAATGATGAGCTCTATGTGCTTATGAAAATACGTTCATTATAATGAAAAGAAACTCTTATATATATTTGAAAACTCAGTACTTTTCAAAATAACCTATCAATTCGTAATTAGAAATAAATTCATTGCATAAAATCCGATCTTATATGCATAGATTTACCCTATTTCTCCATAAATGTCATAAATTTTTGGCGGTTTGACAGTCAGTCAAAGTATGGAGAGAAATGGTTGTCTTGGGAAACATGCAAGCCTCGAGGCGTGGGATATATCTTGCTTTATCTTAATTAATCCAATCCCGCCAATGCTAATCAATTTCTTCGCCATTCGTTATATCGTGGGATTTCTTTTAACATTTTGAGTCCCTAACTCCCAAGACCGCGAGGGCTGATTTGTCTTAATTAAAGGTAATTGTGATTTGGAGGCATAATTAATTTTATAATCATTTTATTCGCCATATCGTAACTCAGAACTTCGAAAACAAGTTTCTGGGAGATTAGTATGCCGAGTCGCGAAATCGCGAGATGGCGATAATTAAGACTCAATTAAAGGGAATAAAATCTTGGATTAGGCGATTAATTAATCATGTTATAATTACATCGTGCCTTCATGAACCGGGGGTTAGATGCTGTGACTTTTGAAAAATTTAGTGCCGAGTGGCGAAATGTTGAGAACGACATTTACGATAGTTAACTTTTTGCCTTTGATCCTTGACATGGGTTATCCGGATATGACTTCGCATTCTCGGCTCTCAGGGCTGTAAAAATAAAAATTCAGACTTGGCGAACGCCGAGGCGTGAAACCCCGACAACGTCTAATCATGAGTTAAAAGATTCTACCCTGGTTACTGTCTTGAGTGAAAATCTAAAACGACTTCGCCATTTCGTGACTCGGGACGTGTGAACTCATGGATTATAGTATCCGACTTGCGAGATCTCGAAGTAATAAAAAAGGAGCGAACATTCGTACGACAGTGGACTTGTTTCGAGAGTAGAGAAGCATCGCCGCTCACGTGACCAGGTTTCATAGGTCTCATCATCTCGGAAGGAAAAGACAATCAACTTTAGATTTCAGGTATCGAATTGAAAATTGTGACAGGCCAAAAAACAAAGGCGGCTCCAACAACGTACAAGGTTCCTATAGAAAGGAGCAGAAGGCTGAGACACTTCGAGGTCCAAGACACAGAAAAGCTCAGGAGAGATAGCATGAAACTGCACATAGAGCACAAGGAATGTGCTAGGTCTGGGGTCAAGTTTCATTGACAAAAGCCCAGGAGGGAAAGAAGAAGTCGAGAGCCAATAGTCAGGCTCGCAGGAGGACAATCGAAGGCCAAGACCATCAAAATGTTGGAAATATTCCAAGTCTGGGAAGAAATCCAAAGCTCAGGAGGAGGAGCGATAGCTATCGTGGGATCGAGCAACGGAAAATATATAGACTATTGGAACCCACATCCAGACAATGAGAAGCGAGTGTAGGAGGATATCATATCTGGACCGTTGGATCTGAGTGTGTGGATCAATAGTCGTTGATCTAGAGGTAATTTGCACGCACCTTAACCATTTGAAGGCAGATAGGAGAGTGGACTTTGCGAAGTCCCGAAGTTCGAAAACCATCAGGACCGTCCATCGTTGGGAGGAAAGGTGGTAGAAGATCTGAGCATTCTAGGATATAGACCTCGGAAGGTTAAGCTAGCAGCAGAGCACAAACTTGTGAATTGCGAAATCATGAAGTCACTCTGGACAATTGGATTTAGAGGACGCGTGGCGGAGATCCGCGTACGTCGGAGGATCGGGTATTGGAATATTAGCAAGGAGAAGAGGAGAAAATACCCAAGGAGACAAGAGCCACAACAATCCTAGCCATCCATTGAGAAGGGATATGTGGTGAGAGATCAACATTTCACTGACTCGCAACTTGAGGAAGTCAAAGGGAAGACTTGTGATAATTTGTGAAATCAGAGTTCATGATTTGATCTGAGCCGTCGGATCAAGAAAGGATATGGGCCATCAGATCTAAAGCATCAAGAGTTTGGACCTTGGGATAATGGAGGTGAATCACATCGAGAGTTCCTGATATGCGAAATCCCGATGCGCTCAAAAGATTTAACCCCAGGTCATAGCGAGGGGTCACATCAGGGAGAATTTAAAGGAGGAGCTAAGGACCGTTAATCCCTATCTCAGATTTTTGGGAATCAGAGGAGTCAGGGTGACTCGTAGTAGAAGTCTCGAAATTGTGAAACGCGAAGTGCCTTTTGGTTAGGCTTGTGGTCACGTGGAGGGAAGTCATGCCCAGTTCTTGTTTGCACGAGCGGAGCATAGAAAAGGACCTGTGGTCTTTAAGTGTGAAGGTTCCAGTAGGGAATCGAAAGAGCTAATCCATCTCAAAGAATTAGAACAATCCTTGACCAGGAGGTCAACAGACCCTACCAAGGTAGGGGGTCTACACCAAAGTGGTATTAGAGTTGATTTTTTCGTCTGTATATTTCAGGCGAAGGAGGTAAAGGAGATAGTTTGATATGGTCAGTGGTATCAGAAGATGAATATAGGGTGTTGATGCTCTGTATAGATCTATTTGCATGTAGGAAACAAACATTTGACAACCATGCGAGCTATAGGAAAATATGGAGATTCTCGCAGTTGCGGAGTAAACAACAGACTTGCCAGGAGGGTGGGTAGAGGAAGAATATGGCTACTGAAAGCCATGAATGTGGTCCAAGAGAAGACTTTCAGTAGAAAATCAAGGCTGAGATAGACAAATATCTCAACGAGATAAGAGCACGAATGGAGAAGCTTTCATTTAAAATGCAACAGGGTGCAAAGGTGCATTAGGTGTATGAGGGGCCCATGAAGAAGAAGGTTAAGTGGTCAGTGAAGTAATTGTTTGCCAAAGGACATCAAGTTCTGTTGAGAGTGTGGAGGAGGTTGTTAAAGACTCATAGGTGAAGAGGAATTGGTTCACATCTATGAGCCAAAAACTAGGAAGAGTCTCAGTGATGATGAGGAGAAGAGGTCATAAAAGGGTCTCAGAAACTGCCAGGTGGGAAGTGATGAAATTTCGAGTTTCCAGGTGGGAAATGAGATGTGATCATTGGAGGATCTCATAGAATGCCAGGAGGGTAGGGAAGAAATCTCAATTTTTTAGGTGGGAAAGGGAAGTGAGATGAGATTGGTTGAGGGTCTCATGAACTCAGAGGTGAGTTCAGATCAGCAAGGAGAGATGATGGAAAAGGATCATAAATACTTTCTGATCATTGGAGGAATTGAGATATTCCTGCTAAATATCCTAGTTGAGGCCAGAGCATGTTTTGTAGGTGCAACAACAGAAGGACAATTAGCAGATACTGTCAAAGAGAAAGAAGAAATGGAGAAGACATCAGAATCTTCCCCAGTAGAAGAAGAGCATGTAGATAAGGTGCTCACTCCATGGGAGAAGGAGTTGGATATGATGGAGGATTGGTTGAACAATCTAGAGCCAATAGATGAATTCCATGAGCAGACAATCATGCATATCGTAGGAGAAGAGAATTCGACAAAATTACTCAGAAATTTCAGCCAGGAAGATGAATAGGAGATGACTACAACACTAAAGCCTGCAACAAAAAATGAAGAAGAATTCCAGTCTAGGGAGTAGCTAGAGGAAGCTGGAGATGAACTAGTAGGAGAACTAGCAGAAGCAAAGCTGTCAGAAAGAGAAGTTGAGCAACAACTCAGTGATGAGACTACAGAGATGAACTTTGCAGTAAAGTGGCAAGTTAAGGCCACAAGAGATGGAGATAATCACAAGGGGGATCAAGTTGATCTGCCCATCAACGAGGAGGGAGTGCAGCGGAGCATACTGGATAAAGAGATATAACCATTGAAACAACTGGATAGGGAGATAGAAAAAATCATAAGGTTGATGTTGAGGCCAACACATGAGACTACCAGTGAGGAGAAGCTGAGTAGAAGGAAGCCTGCAAGCACAATAGGGAAGTAACAACAACATCAGCAGCGACAAAGCAGTGGAGCAGATGGACAACTCTAAAGGATAGTTTGGGATCTAGGTGGATTTCAATAGAGCTGGGAAGCTCATGAAGTTTTCGCAGCAGTGGAGTATGATGTAGGAGCATCGCTCCAACCTAAGCAATGCGCCATCTAGACAACAGATTCAATGTGCATTCAATGGAGGAGAGAGGGTCCAAGCCTCTCATTTTAAAAATTTGAAATTGTAATTAAATGCAATTGAATGTTTGTAAGGCTAGAAGATCCAAATCAATGCCTTTGTGTAGGTTGTAGGTAGAGTCATCTTTAATGGATGACAGGCTGAAGATCTAGATTTGATTCAGACTAGACAACCATTGATTGTAATTCAATGTAATTGATGAGAGTATGTAGCTTGGAGGGAAAGGCTCGAGGAGCCCCTTTTTTGTAAAAGATCTTTGTACCTAGATTAGTGAGTTTTTTAGAGACAAGGATAGGATATAGGAAGGAGAGAGGAAGAGAGAAAATATCTAATATTTTGTGAAGCTCTTCCAGGAGGGCATTGAGCGAGTACAAAGAGTGCACAAGAAGAACTCTATTTTGATTTCATAGATAAGGGAAGTGTCTAGGAGAAGACACTCAAAGAGTTGTTGAACACTCTGTAGGCTCAGCAAGGTGTGCTTTAGTAGGAGTCTTGAAGAGGACACAGGTGACCTTCGAGGAATAAGAGGATCATGTGTTTTGAGGTAATGCACATTTCATAAACAAGTGTGTCCCATTGGGAGTGAGTTCATTGTTTTCTGAGTGTGCCGTTCAAGCAACAAGTGTTCCCTCTTGGAAGTGAATTCGTTGTTTTTTTGAGTGCACCCTTCAAGGAACAAGTGTTCCCTCTTGGTTTGCAATCACCGAACAAATCAATTGGTATTAGAGTGTCCTCCTTGGGGAAGTTTCCACAAACAGATAAGAAGGAGAATATGGAGAGAACATCCACAAAATTAACATTTGTTTTTTGTTCTTCAACTAATTCTCCATTATCTTTCTCAGAGCATCTTGATCTCCCTTCTCAGGGTTCTTCTGCAACTCTACATTGGTGCAACATTTGCACCCTTCTCAGGGTTCCTCACATGCCCTCCTCGGGGTCCCCTTTGCCATCTCACACCTCTTCCTTCAAGAGAATACGCTCCCTCTCTTCCGTGATTGTATACCATGTCAACCCGAAGAGACGTCTCTAGTGAGGAGTACAATGTAGCCACATCAACTCTAGTTGAAGAATTTCCACTGGCTCTCCATGAATTAATTGAATCGATTTGCATCGAAATCCATTGACCATGAAGCTAGACACACACTTTCAGTTAACAAAGTTCATTAGGAAAATGAATGGTGAGACGGTCCATTCCTGGATCCATAGCCTCTCCACATACTTCAAGAGTTCCCCCAAGATGGAAGAATCCACTAAATTACAGGTCGCCAACCTGCATCTCGAAGGGATAGCTCAAACTTGGTGGGACAGTCAATTGGAACAATTTGAATTGGTCATGGATCTCGGTACACCACAGCCTCTGACAACTACTTGTATTACTTATTGGGACACTTTTTTTCATGCATTGCGTGAGCACCTCTATCCCCAAGGATATCTCTAGAATATTCTTGCCAAGTGGTTGCAATTCCACCAAATTTCAACTCAGTCCGTACAAGGCTACATTGACATCTTCTACAAGTTGCACATACATCTCAATAACAATGATCTCGATGAGGTATTAATCATCAAATTTAATGTCGTCTTTTGTTGCCTCTTCATCGTGAAGTTGATATTTTTAAATGTTCCTCCCAGAACAAGGAATTATTATGGGCCTTGGCCGTAAAATGTAAGATAGCCCCTCAATTTTGATATCCTCTAAATCGAACCTAGTCTACAAACCCGCATCCTTCTCAGCCTCAACCTCACCTTTTTTCCTCGTCGGCAACCAAAACTGTGGTTCGGTGTACTTTTCATGAGACCAACTCACACAACTCTATCGACTGTCGAGCCATAACAAATATCCACCCCCATCAGAACTTGGTTGCAGAGGTGACACCCACTGAGTTTATCAAACAACTAAAATTCATCTCTCTCACCAACCCACCGAATCCGACCCATTCCTCATTCTCATGACTACGCCCAAACCGGGTCACACTAACGTTCCCCTCTTTACACATAACTGCCAAATTAAACATCAACTCACCACTCTCATTATGGACAATGGAAGCCAAAATAATCTAGTCTCCCAAGGCTTAGTCCAACATCTACAAATTCCCCCCACCCCGCACCTAGATACTTATCAACTTGGTTGGGTACCAAAGGGAGGACCCTGCATCACTATCTCTCAGTGTTTCATAATAACATTTTCCATTGGCCCATTCTGTGACACTCTGTTCTGCGATGTTTCCCCTTTATACTGTGTTGACCTCTTACTAGGTCTCCCATACCAACAATACCGACAAGTCGTGTACCATGCCAAATCCCATCAGTACAATATTCAACATGAAGGACCCACCTATGTGCTTACTTCAACACCTCACACTTTCCCTCGTCCATTTCATTCACCACAAAGATGTTTCTCTGTGTTTGACTTGCCATGTCAAGCCCGAGAACCTCACTACTCAGTCTCTTAGTCTCCCACAAGGCTCCCACCCTCTCAAGCCATTGCACACTCCATCAATCTCATTCATGATGCATCATTACCCAATTCCCCATCATCTCAACCTATTACCAAAAAAAATACTGAACTCTAAGGACAAATGGGTCAATTCCCCGAATCTAGCCATCGTCAATCCTCCTGCTCCCCTTACGTCGCTCTAACTTTAATTATTCCAAAGAAGGAGATTACTAAATGTCCTCTCATTACCACTTACCATGCCCTCACCCAAGACACAATTAAATATCGCTATCCCTTACCCCATATTGCATCTCAGTTTGTTATTGGAGCGTTGCATAAATAGGGAGGTCACCCGGTGACTTACCACTCCGAGACCCTTTCCATAGCTAAATTCAATTACAACAACTTGATGTAGCCCCCCCCCCACTCTCTCGTAGGGCTGCATGACCTCCTGGTCTTAGATCTTCGATTCTAGAGTCCGGTGACTCTCTGAAGCCATAATGGTTTCCTTATGTGACTAAACACAGGCCCTTTCAGCTTCTTGTTGCAAGTTTTAATGGCACCCGCAACCCTCCCATTTGCTTTCTTTTGAAATCTCAAAGTGTTGGGAATTAGCTCTTTTTTTCTGATAAGCCTCCTTTTGATGTGACCTAAGCGATAACCATGCAATTGAGGGTGTAGCTACAAGAGGTTTGAATTCAAACTACGTTTGGGCCCACAATCCTCCTCAAGCCTCCATGTGTCCTCTTGACGAAACCATTGTTCGGATTTTGGTGTGCCCTCGATATTTTAAACTCCACCCAATTCATGTTCCCGCAATGCTACATGATCGTCGATCTCACGATATTGACAATAACGTATGAGATTGATCTAGTCCATAGTCAAGATCATGCACTTCACTTTGATCAAACGGTTGTTGATATTTTTCACAGTGATCCAATTGCCATTGTTGCTTCTCCTCCTGAGCTTCTGATTTTTCTGTGACTTAGAAGATTTTATAAGTGTTCAAAGGTTTCGAACCTTAGCTCCTCCTATGAGTTCGACTATCGGTTGTCTCTGACACTTTATGGAAATTTCTATCCCTTATGATCAAATATTCAGTCCATGGGCTTCTGTCTCCCAATAAAGGATTCTTGCATGCCTCATAAGCTTCCTTAAAAACTGCGTCATCTTTATACATCTCTTTGAGGTGTTGAAACCCTAACTTCTCCACTTGGAATTCCTGTACAATCTAACTCCTCCTACTCAAAGCATATGCAACTTTGTTAATAGTTCCAACAAAGTGCTTAATAACAAAAGTAAAATTTTGCATAAATTCTACCCATTTTTCATATTTATGATTCAACTTTTCTTGGCTAGTAATAAATTGCAAAGATTGGTTATCACTGTATAAGACAAATTCTTTGGGAATTATATAGTGTCTCCACTTCTTCAAATCTTGAATCACTGCATAAAATTCTCTGTCATATGTGGAATAAATATTCTTGGCGTCATTGTGTTTCTCACTGAATAAGAAATTGGCCTATTATCTTGACTCAAGACTACTCCAATAGCTAATCCACTTGCATCACATCTCACTTGAAATGTTTTTCCAAAATATGGCAAGACCATAATTGGTTGTTCTGTGATATTCTCCTTCATCACTTTGAAACCTTTTTCAGATTCCTCTATCCAACTGAAGGACTTGTGTTTCTTCTTCACAATGTCCAACATGGGTGTACATATATCACTGAAATTTCTGATAAACTTTCTATAAAATATTGTTAACCCATGAAAAAATCTTACCTCAAATATATTTCTCGGTGATGGCCATTCTTTGATTGATATTACCTTTTCCGGATCCATCTTCAATTCATTTGAAGATATCACGAAACCCAAATATATGAGTTATATCTTCATAAAAGAACTCTTCTTCAGATTTATCAACAATTTTTCTTGTTGCAACTTTTCCATCACTGATGTAAAATGTCTTAAGTGTTCTCCCTTTGTCTTACTTAAGATAAGTATGCCATCCAGATATACTATGAAAAATTTCCCTATGAAGTCTTTCAACACTTCATTCATCAATCTCATAAATGTGCTTGGTGCATTTGTCAACCCAAATGGCATGACCAACCATTCAAACAATCCTTCATTTGTCTTGAATATTGTTTTCCATTCATCTCCCTCTCTCATTATTATTTGATAATATCCACTCTTCAAGTCTATCTTGGAAAAATAGCTTGATCCACTCAAACAATCCATCAAATCATCCATCCTCGGTAAAGGAAATATGTACCTAATGGTTATCTTGTTGATGGCTCGATAATCTATACACATTCTCCATCCTTTATTCTTCTTTGGACTTAACATAGTTGGTACTGTTCATGGGATTAGGATTTCCCTAACTAAACCTTTATCCAAAAACTCTTGGACTTGATTTTTGACTTCCTCATTCTCTCTAGGTGTCAACCTATGAGCTGCTTTGTTTGGTAAACTATCTCCTGGAATAAGGTCAATATGATGGATTATACTCCTAATGGGTGGAAATGAGTGAGGTAAATTATCCACTACTATGTCAACAAAGTTTTCTAACAGTTCCTGGATTTCTATAGGCAAATATTCCACATAAGTACTTGTAAGGATAACTATAGGCTTCCTCACTACAACAAACTGCATTTCTTTTTCCTTCTTGACTTCTTTCAAGAGTTCTTTCCCACTCATGAGAAGTATACTTGAAATAGCTTCCCTTTTTTTCTCTTTGTCTTCTATTGGTAACAACATATGTTTCCTACCATTCTTTTCTAGGGTATAAGTATTCTTTCTCCCATCATGAATAATTTTTTTGTCAAACTTCCATGGCCTCTCCAATAAAATTTGACAGACATCCATAGGAATTACATCACATGATATTTCATCCCTATAAACTCATATTTTAAATTTAACTTAGCATTGTTGACGTACCATTACTTGATGTCCTTTCTGCAACCATGATACCTTGTATGGGTTTGGATGTGCAGTTGTCTTCAGCTCCAGTTTCTCCACCATCTCTGTGGATACTAAATTTTCAGTTCTCCCACTGTCTATGGTCACCTTACAAACTTTATCTTTCATCTTGCAAGCAATTTTGAACAGACTTGTTCACTGAACTCGTTCCTCCATCTCCTTCCCTAGTTTAAGAACAATCTTCCTCATCATGAGGTTCTTTCCTCCTTCTTCTACTTCTTCTTCCACATGATTCTGTGCTTCAACAACATGTGCTTCACCTCCTCCTTCGTTCTTTCTCTCAGGACATTCCCAAGATTTGTGTCCTTTCTTTCCACAGGTATAACATCTAACGACACCTCCTCTAGCTCTTCATCTTCCTCTTCCTTTGGAAAACGAACTTCTTCCACCATGTTGTCCTTCCTTAGAACTTCCACCTTTCTCATGGTGACTATGTTGTTTTTCATATTCATTCTTTTGCTTATGGAAATTCTCTCTAGTAGTTCCCTTACCTCTGCTTGCGATTCCTCCTCTACTTCGTTGGCTTTTTTTCCTCGCCATTTTTTCTTCATCTTTCAAGGCTGCTTGATAAGAATCCTCAACTGTACTAACTGACATCATGATGATATCCTCTTGTATTTCATATCTCAACCCATTRATATACCTGGTTGTCTTTTCATCCTCATTTTCTTTCTGTCCAGCCCTAATGTTCAGTCTATAAAATTCCTCAATGTACTCATTCACTGATAAGATTTTTTGTCTCAGGTTTTGCAATATTCTGAATATATTGATTTGAGACTCCTTTGGGATGAATTTTTCCTTAATCTTGGCTACCATCCCATCCCATTTTTTATTTTTCTTCTTACCATTTCTCATGCGTTCGGCTTGCATTTCATACCACCGTAGTGCTGCATGACCTTTCAGTCTTTTCACTGCATGATTCACCATCTTATATTCTTCGATATCTTCATAATTGAAGTATTTTTCCATAGCAAGTACCCAATCTAACAATTCTTCAACTTCTAAATTGCCTTCATACATCGGTACCTCTATCCTTTCTCTGGCTCCTATTTTTGAAACAAATTTTATTAAGCGATCTTGTGAAACATCCTCTGTACATTTTCTTCAACCTCTTCTTCTTCACTCTCAGCTTCACTAATATCTCTAGTCTCTAGTTCTCTCCTTTGTGTTGTTTCCATGGCGTCTAGTCTCATTCATAGTCACCTTATTTCTTCTTCCATTTCTGCATTCGATCTATGCCTTCTAGGTGGCATGATTTCACCGCATCACCTACAAACATAAATAAAATTATTAATACCAAAAATGATATCAATTTACCTCCTTTCTCCTTTTGCCTATTGTCTACAAACAAACTCAAAATCATCTCTTATACCATCTGATGCAGCCCCCCCTACTCTCCCGTAGGGCTGCATGACCTCCCAGTCTTTGATCCCTTATTCTAGAGTCAAGTGACTCTCTGAAACCTTAATGGTTTCCTTTTGTGACTAAACACAATCCATATCGGCTTCTTGTTGCAGTTTTTAATGGCACCTGCAACCCTCCCTTTCTCTCTCCTATGAAAGATTAGAGTGTCGAGCGTTAGCTCCTTTTTTTTGATAAGCCCCCTCTTGATGTAACCTCAGTGATGACCACGTGATTGTAGGTGCATCTACAAGAAGTTTGAAGTCAAACTACTTTTGGGCCCACAATCCTCCTCAAGCTTCCATGTGTCCTCCTGATGAAACCACGGTTCGGATTGCGGCCCACCCTCAATATTTTAAACTACACACAAATCTTGTTCCCACAATGATGGGGAATCATCGAACTCGTGATCTTGATGATAATGTATGAATCAATGGTTAAGATCTGCACCTTTCAGATCTATAGACTAGATTCTCCCCTCCTTCAATCAACGACTGCGATCTCCTTCGCAACTCTAGACTTCAGGGTCTTGAAATCTCAAACCCAACTTCCTTATGTACTCAAATCTTCTGGAACTCACGATCTATTGACACTTGTCCTACTCGATCAAGGGTTCTTCACTCACTTCAGATTTTTTACCTTTCAACTCAGATCAATGGTCCTGAGAACATTTTCTCGATCGACAATCGATATCTCCTCTGGGTCTCTGGACTTTTGAGATCTCAATTATCAAACTTATTTTTCCCAATGGTTGTTACCCAGAGTCTTTGATCCATTGACATGTGTCCTCCTGATCTAATGATTGAGGATTTCTTTGGGTCTTTACTCGGAGATCATATATGTGTGCCACTTCTCCTCCAAATCCAATGGATATGAACCACTCCAAGACCTTACCCGAAGTTCACGGATTCAGGAAATGCCTCCCTTAGATCATACGACCCAGATTTTACTTCGGGTCTTCAAGTCTTCCCACTTCGAAAATATCATATCTCAAACTGAAAACTCACTTCAACTTTCCTAGAGCTCATGATCTGTTGAAAAGTGTCCACTTATAGATCGACGACTCTCGTCTTTCTGGGCTTTGGGTGTTTCAACATTTCGACCTTCGCCTTCCTCTGGATCCTCCAACCTGTTGATGCGTGTCCTCCTGGATCCAACGGTCCAGATTTGTTCCATCCCTTTAGCTCTTCGTGCTTTGGAAATATTAAATTTCAAACTCACCTCCTCTCGGACTCACTGTATCCGACGGATTAGATTTACTTGGGCGATATGACGCTTGGAGTTTTCCTCGAACAATCTGATGGTTCAGATATGTTCCTGCTAATCGGGTGGCTGAGATTCTATTTCAGATATCTAACTCTTCGGGCTCTGGAAATCTCAGTTCTCAACTCTTGTGAGTTTTCTCTCTCCCCTGTGTGTGAAGCACTAAGGTTCGTGCACTTCAGTCTGATCAAATGATTATTGATCTTTTACATAGTGATCCAATGACCATTGTCACTCCTCCTGAGATTCTGAGTTCTTTGTGACTTAGAAGATTTTCTAAGTTTTCAAAGGTTTTGAACCTTTGCTCCTCCTACAAGTTCGACTATCGGCTATCTCTGACACTTTATGAAAAGTGATATCCCTTCTGAGCTTAATCCATAAAAGGATTTTGATTCCCTATGCACACCTTACATTCTCGGAATTTCAATAACTTAGACCAAAGGATTTCTTGAAAACAAATTCTTCTTTCCCACTTGGCATTACTCTGGTTTGGTTTCTTCGACACTTTCTCGTTTCATGACGCTGTGCACACCTTGCACCCTATCTAAGTTCCCTTTTTTCTCTCTTTGAACTTCTCTTAGTCACTCTGAGACTTAGTCGACACACTACTTGTGTTCGAGATGCACACCTTGCATACGAGTGTCATAAGAGAAACAATTGAAACTCATCCAGTTTCATCATGAACTCATACAGTCAACCTCTCAAACAATCATACAGGAATGGAAATGAAAATAACCAAACACAGATAATATCACAATCATTCAATGACACGTTAAATGAACATAGTCCAAGGATTTGGGACAATTTTGTCTGTTCTATTCATTCATGAAAACAAATTACATAATGTTTCTTCTACTCTACTCTATTATATTGATCCCTCTGATCTCTTAAAATACTCATACATTCTGATCTATTACAATGCAACAATAAACTATCTAAGGATTGGCTCCATGAGCTCTCTCGGCCTGTATGCAACTTATCTTATCAAACTCTTAGTGGTTACCTACTCTGTCCTATTACAATAACTAACAGTTATTGCCAGATAAGAGTCAACACTTAATATCTGCAATCCCTTACAATTCTTCATGACTTTACAAACAAGTTTCATTTTTAAAATGTTGCTTACAAAATATCTCAACAACTCGATTTAATTTTGAGTTAATTTCTGAAACGAAATTTTGTCATCACTGAGATGTCGTTCCTTTTCCTCCACGCTTGCGTTTTGACTTTGAAGGCGATTCTCCTACATCACAACTACACCAAGAGATCTACCTCATGATGTAGGCTTTGCATAAATGGAACCCTTACAACAGGGCCATGCACTCTTCCATTGGCTTCTCACTTTTCAATTTCTGTCTTGGATTTTAGTCTCTGGTGCCCACAAATATGCCTCTCATTTTGTCTTTGTCAGGATTCAGACATCAACACCAAGAACAACAAGCTAACCATAGTGGCATTCATAATTTATCACAACAACACACTCCGGTTTCAGCTGCCTTGCAAGTAACAACAGATCGTTCCAAGCAACATCATGCTTCATACCTGGTTAGTAAACAATGCCAAACTCCAGCGCAGGCCAAGTGGATGACAATCAAGACAGTGCAGCGAAAGTTCCCTTAGTTTTTGGCGGAAGCAGTGATGCTTTCAGATCTAAATAGGGAGAAATTGGGACACCTGGAAGGGAGTCCCCCTTCCTTGGCCAATTTGTAGAAGAGGATCAATATTAACTTAGAAACTTCTATTGTAATCTAATATCGCCATTCCTAGAAGCAAGGTGTTCTAAAAGAATGTACTATGTTAATTTATGATCCATGTTGGTGTTAGTCAATTTATATATTTGTAATAAATCATTCGCTAGTGTAGTGAGCAAGGATATATCTAAAATAAGATGTTAGTCGGTTTGTTTTATTTCATCACTGCAGGAAACTACTCTCACAGTCTGAATGTGAAGAGAATTGCAGAAATAAAAGCAACAACTACTATTGTAAGAAGTATCCCTACGTTATTAACGAGGACGTTTTCTCTCTAATGGATTTGATGAAGCTCTTTCAAATATTCTCTTCTCTTCTCTGTGTTTTCATTTTGTTGTCTGAGTGTGTGAGGTTGTTGCGCACAAAGGGACTGGTGCGCCCTGTTCATTTTTCATTTGTTTACTTCTTTTTGTTTTTCATTTTTGTTGTGTGAGTGTGTGAGGTTGTTGCACGCCAAAGGACTAGTGTGCACTATCCATTGTTAATTTGTTTCTTAGTTGGGTCTGCATTTTTAGGTAATGCACATTTGGTAAATAAGTGTTCCCTCTTGGAAGTGAGTTCAATGTTTTGTTGAATGCACCCTTCAAGCAACAAGTGCACCCTCTTGGAAGTGATTTCAATGTTTTGTCGAGTGTTCCCTTCAAGCAACAAGTGCACCCTCTTTGTTTTCAATCTCTAGACAAATAAGCTTATTTTCACCCATGCAAAATTCCTATGGGTCTTGGGAAGTTACCATGTTTCCTTTTGTCTGAGGAAGACGAGCTCTTAGTTAATCAAAAGGAGTTTTAAGTTTTACTCTAAGACCAAATGGCAGTTTCAGTGCCCTATAGTATCCCCAAGATACACAGTATCCCCTGTTCTTCATCATCACTGAGGATAGGGAGAGGTCATGTGGTATCACATATCCACCTCAACTTATCCATATACATGAAGCTAGGATAATCAAAGATGTTACCTAGTACTTAAGAGGTGTTTGACAACTAAATTATGATATGGTTTTAAATCTTATTCCAAAACGAGAATAAATAACAATAATTCATTTAANTTTTAATTGGTTAAAATTGCGTCTCCCTCAAACGTATATTTAACTGGCTAAGAGCTTGTCTTCTTCAAACTGAAGGAAATATGTTAACAATCGAAAACATAGAGACATTTAACAAAGGACTGCCATCAAAATAATGGGGAGATGAATATATCCACCAATGATAATTGTTCCCACTATCTTTTAACAACTGAACTACAACAGGTTTTTCCACCTTCAAAAAAGGAAAATAAAAAATATGAAAAAGAAAAGAAAAGAAAAGAAAAAGATTGTTGCTACTAAATGTAAATTGAAAACTATTAAATCTTTTCCCTTTATGTGATAGTGTGTAATACGATAAAAATAAAAGTTTACTTATTTGAACTAATCCTAGCGGTTAAAATATTCTAACATCATACAAAAGTGTTTTTGTGAAACGAATTTGTTTTCCAGTTTAAAAAAGATTTGCAACTTTGTTAAGTAGTCGAATTTGGATTCCAAGTCGGATAGGCGTTGGGATTGTATCCTTATTGAAGTGGATTTTAGATATGGTTTGGTTGGAGAAATGGACTTGGTTTATGGGAATTTCACTTGGAATTAGAAAATCGACTATTGGAAGACTCTATTTTGGTGTTATGCCTGTCATGAAGTCAACCATCTACAAGCCCAACGCAAAATTTTATTTCGGGTCCCAGTGTGCAGAAGGAAGGTATGGGTGAAGAAAACTAGCTTGGAGAGGCCTAAAGGTTGCCAGACATCATCTATGCATGAGGCAGATGAAGGTATTCTTGCACGCCCAAGTCTTGAAGTGGAGCATAAGGAGACGTCCTCGGGCGAGCCAACAAGCCGCTCGACTCCCTCTGCTATGTTCCTCCTTGGATGTTCCTCTTATTTTTCTCCCTCTCCTATGGTTGGATTAATTCTTGAAGGTGATAATGTTTCTTTCTCCCCGGATCCTCAGTGAGGCCCATTGGCCTTCGTCCCTCCGCCCGTTATTCATTTCCCTCCCCCTTCATTTCCTCTCATGCCATATCATCCTGTAAGAGTCTTTGTTCCCATTCTATATCTAGGATCATCAACACCTTAGGCATGCCCTTTGATCAACATCCCTTTGTTCGACACTCTTCTTCAGTCCCCTTTGGTTTCTCCTATTCCAGTTCGACCTGTAGGTATCTATTGTCCCATTCACTCCCTAAGATATTTGGAGGAAGGTGTAGGCCCATTGCCTGAGAAGAAGGAAGCATTGTCTCCAAGTAAATGGTATTCCCTTATGCCTCACTCGAACTAGAGGGAAAATATCTCCTCTTTCAAAGGTTTATCCCTCGCCCCTTTATAGAAAACTCAAATGGGAAGAAAGTCTACCCTTATCAAAGCTCAACAAAAATCCATTGAGGACATTAGAAAAGGGAAACAATATACCATTCATAGGGCCCTTGGAGCAGGAAAATCCCTTAAGAGGCCTTCCCCATGATTTTCCTCTCCTTCAACGTGAGAGGGATTGGGAGTGCCCAGAAGCACCTAGCCCTCAAAAGGATCATTATGAGTCACAAACCATAAGTAATTATGATCCATTAGACTATGTGTGAGGGTTCAATTTCAAGAGTTATTTTGTATCTTTGGCTAAAAGGGTGGTATTTTTGTTTTGTGGATGCAGTTGGTTAGCCAGGTGGCCTAATTTTGGGATGGAGCCCAGAATAAAAAGCTCCATATACTTCGTTGCATAACTCAACCATCTCCGTGAAACTAGATTTTAATGAACTTGGTTTTTTCTTCAATATTTTAAATATATGTGGGCCATATTCATACAAAATCAACTATTGGGAACAATTGGCAGATTCAGGGGCTCTTAGTGACTCCCTTTTTTTTCTCGGTGGCGACTTGAACCTCACTTTATCCTTAAGGTTAGTATGGTGTCCAACCCTCGGCAGTGTAATGACCTCCTCGTTACGTCGACAATCCTCTTAAAAGAAGTGCATTTTTTTTTTGTTACAGGTGTGTGCGCGCGTGTACAAAGGAAATAAATACATTTGACTCTACATCGCCACCCGACGACAAATAAGATGCAACCACTCAATAGTTTACATCAGCATTCCTTAATGATCTAAACTTATAATTCAATAGACAATAATTAGGAACCAATGATTGTAATCAACAACGTCGTGATCATAAATCCATAATTGACGCAATAGTCGAAAACTTTTTCACAACATAATAAATTCACCTTAACCTTAACTCACTGAACTCAATTTATAATCGGGTATCCAATAAATAATGCAACATCACAACGATTATATATCCATAACTGATGCTAAATCCTAAAACCATGTAACGCAACATTATAAATATTCATTAACATTAACTTAAACGATGAAATTACTAAAGAAGATCTGAAGAAGTACTTTTATCTCCAAATGACAAATGTTACAAGACCATTCTCCTTCAATTAGATTATATACAATATCAAGATTTTATGGAAGGGAAATAGAACTATTCCAATTTAACAATAGAAGACAAGACGACTATATGTATAACCAACCAATCTCACCAAGAATAATCAAGTTACAAGTGAGGATGGACAGGTTGATCAATCTAGATTATCATAAATTCCGTCCTAATTACTAGTAATTAGAACAATTATTTTATCTTGAAAAATTACGATTAACGCAACAAGTACTGAAGGCCTTGTGAGTAACAAATTATATATCTTAAAGAAGGTCTTGTGAGTAAAAAATTTATATAACTTTAAAGCCAATGCAGGTAAAGTAATTACATCAAGGACCATTTTAATTAAGGGTGTGTCAAATGCATTTGTTGATTATATTCTAAAATAAAAGGGTAAAATTGAGGGTCTCACATAAGGTAAATTGTCCAAAATCCATCCTACAGATCTCTTAAGGAGCAATTGTTAACTTACCAAGCATGACCCCAAGATTCCCTTACCTCCCCAAGAGTTATCCTAGTAAAAATATATTCAGAGACGAGACTTAAGGGTAGTTCAAGGTCCAAGGAATTATAACTTGATTACTTTTATATGTTTGAAATTTTTTACATAAGGTCATTCATTCCATATTCAACCACTTGGTGAATTAAAATAAACCTTACGTCAGAACGCTTCACTCCATGAACTTAAAGAATTAATAAAAATCTTAACATGCATTGCCTAACATCTAGGTACACGTAAATCCTCATGTAAGTTATGGTATAAAATGAAATTATAAAATGAAATAAAATAAATCTAAAAATGGAAGATGCCCAGGTGTGTAGATCTTGTCCAAATTCAGTAAGAAGCGCGCTGTAAATGAGGTCTGAGAGTTTAGGGTTAAAAATTTCCTGCAAAAGATCTTACTGTCATTTTTTATTTATGACGATCCCAGCTAGCATTTAGAGAATTACAACGATCAACTGTCATTTCCAACAGTCATTAGATTTTCATTAAATAAAAACAAGGCTAACAACGGTCACCCATAACATTCTGCCAGTTCACATGCTGGAAACATAAATTTCTAAAAATCAGTGCAACAACTATCTGCAGTGTCTACCTAACCCACTAAGCAATCGAGCAAGAAAAACAGTTAGCAGAACGGGGTTCCCAAAATTAGAACAACGCCGACAAACTAAACAAAAGGGGTCGTGGGTAGCTACAACCATCAAGGCGAAGGGTAGCCAGTTTAAAACACTGTGGCAGAGGCAGCAAGTCGGTTCCACACCATGGCAGGGAAATGAAGTTTTAAGTTAATTTTCCAATCCAGTGGCAGCGAGAAGTGTTCACCAGATTTGCAGGGTTGGGAGTGGTTAAAACGCGTGGGTATCTTTCCCCACTTCGCACGGAATTAAGGCACCTATCTGCAGATATTTAGTGGTCATAAATTGAAGGGGGGTAGCCTCCGCCAATCATAGAGGATCCATAACACCAGGCGCAAGGGTTATAAATAAAATGCAGAGCATTTACAATAGTAAAACGCAACGAAAAATTAGCAAACAACCGCAGTGATATCCAAACGACGCAGGGAATTTCTCGAAGTGAAAACACAGAGGTAAACCACAATCGCAGAGATTTTGTTTTGGCCAAAACGTAGAGAAAAACATCAGCAATGCAGAGAAACAATCGACAGTACCCACGCAAGGAACAAAGGAGGCAAAACAAATTCCACACCATGAAATTCCGTGCCACAAATCAATTCCAGAATGCCACACGAATCTGGTAAATACCAAAACGAAATTCCAGTAAAGCCCAACGAAATTCATCACCGCGAATCCCAATTCATAGTTCAATTCCAAAAATAACAGTGGTAATAATGGTAATTCAAGATAGAACGGTTGCCAACATTACGGGGTCGAAGTTCTGGCAAAAATTTGGCAGAGGAAAGGAACAAACTTGCACGACAATAGTCAACGCTGAGCTAGTGCAGAAAAAGAAAATACACGACATCTACAAGGTTTGAGGCCGAAAAGGGGCTGAACGAGATCATTGTTCCTTTTTTTTCTAATAAACAGGAGAAAATAAAAATTAAAACTTTGTTTACAGAGGCATTTAACATCAGTAACCAATTTCATTATATGAGGTTTCTCAACAGCTAATAGTTGTAATTTATTCCCCAAAAACCCATAGAATATAGATCTGTACATGATTTCAACCACGATACCTATCACGAGAGAATTAAAAATAGCAGTTGCAGCAGCTTCACTTATAATCGCCGAGTAGAAAAATATGACAGCCATTAAATCCAATCACAACAAATATTTTGATACCAACATATATCATAATGCATCCTATTCTACCAAATTAAAAACAAAACCATACCGTTGCCTTAACTCCGTCCTCGAGTGTCGTCCACGCGCTCCGTCCCGCTCCTGCTCGCCGACCGTCGAGACCTCACCGGTACCTCCCAGCCAATCGCTAGGGGTACTCTGCTTCCCCCTTATCCCCCCCAAGATGCAAAGGGGCCACACACTATCCATATGGTAGTCTAGCTTCCCAGCTCGCCTCGCAAGGCCGAGCTACCACTCCTAACCGAGATGGAAAATCCCAACTCCTCACAAGCAATCAGTCAAGTCACAATCCGACAGCGTAACGTTACGCTAACAGCTGATCCCCTTCTTCCTCATCACCCCTTTCTTTTATAGAGTTTGGAGACCCACCAACTTTCCCTAAATCACATTTTAATTAAGTTTCAATAAAAGTTTTTTGAATATTCTCCTTCGCACAAGTGTCGTCCATCCCCCTCTTTCCTCCAATAATTACTTTCTTTAATTTATTAAATGACTCATTTCCCTCACCCACCTAGATTTGCTCCTAAACTTACTCCTCGGTGTTCCTAGATCCCCTTACAAGTTTTAAATACCTTCCCTTAAAACTGATATTACTAATTTAGCTCAAATTATAAGGTTCTTAATTGCAGATTCCTTACTATGTTGATCTCGTTTTTTTTACCATAAGTTCAATTCTTTCCTTAATTATGTTCTCCCCATTCCTAATTTTCCTAAATTTTATTTATCCCCATCTTTCCCCTTTTCATTTGAGTCAAAAATGGCAGTTGCGCTATTTACTCATTCCTTTTATGATTAATTTAAAAATCTTTTTATACTTCCACAAGTTAACTAATTAAATCCTTCTTTTCAAATTTACAACCATGGATTTGAATTAATTTCTTATTCTCTTTATTTTACCCTACACACTTTATGAAGACTCAAACCACAGCTTAAGTGGGTTTTTTTTGTTTATAATTTTATTTTTTTTATTCTTAGGGTCCCCCTTTTTTTTTTTAAAGGTTAGACNGATTGGTAGACATCTATAACCCCTGGAGTCAACACTCCGCCAGGTGAACTTGTGGGAGACTAAGGGATCTAAGGAATAATGCCCCCGCCTTATTGCACGCCCTTTAGAATCATCGTGAGTGACTGTCATAGTCTACCCTCACAGCATCATGGATCCTCTCGAACTAGGTAATCGTTAACATACAGTTCGAGCCACGACGAGAGTGCTAGTAGGTTGTGGTAGGGCTGCTGTCCACACCTCTCCCTCAACCTCTCTGGAAATCATGTGTGTGGCCCCTTTACTCCATATGTGAGTTTGGTCGACAAGCTATCATCAGCCTGCATCATCAACAATCGTGTCAGAACATGTCCACATCATATCATCAATCAATGAAATATCACAGTAAATAAATCAACCCAAATAGCACACTCCCTGACTCAATCCAGAGTCCAAGGGGTCCCATCGATGCCTCTGCATCCTCAAGGTCCAAAACCCTGCACACTCAATAAAACTGAGTCAATATCACCTGTCTATGTCAAAGAAGTAAAACATCTTGTCATCTATCATAACGCATCATCATCAAGGATAAGTGTTTTATCATCATAAAAGTCCATATCACTTGCGAGTAAGTGTCCTCAAAGAATAAGTTTTCTCAGTGCGCCATAGCGGGATGTTACAGGTAGGACCCAGAATGTAGTTTTTTTTCCTGCTTGTTTTAGAAGCACCACATGATTGAATGTGAGCCTATGAATTTGGTCCCTACTTGGAAAAACTTAGGCTTAAGGAGGGTGCAATGTCTAAAAGTCTAGATAGATTTGTAGTCACATAATCTCTAATGTACAATTGATTTGCATGCTAATGGAGACAAAAAGGAGCAAGGAAAACCCTCACAAATCACATCCCTTTCATCATTGGATCCATTATGGTTTAGGCACAACTCAATATACCACTTATTCCAGTAATCCTTATGCCTTGTATTGGAGTTGTGATGTGAAAGTCCTGAAGAATGGTTGGATCATTGCTCGTTGGTGGTGTTGTGGGATTGGAATTCGATGCTTGGGGTTGTACTTGAAATTTGTGGAGGGATTTTATGTCATCCTTTTGATATGCCTGGTGTACGTGAGTATCGATCCAAATGTTTCCTTGGGTAGATGAGGTCTCGAGCCTTGGGGCTCTATATAGACTGATAGACTTTAAGCCTGGTTCGAAAAGCCAGGCAGGATGGATAGATAATACTCGCGCTTCCCCAGTGTTTTGATGTGGAATTTTGATTCCTATTGTAGTCACTTCGGTGTCTTTATACTAGTCCAACAGAGGGTGTTGTGTAAGGTACAGGAGCTATTAGAGGGTGTTTGTGGTGGGTATGGTGAGCTAAAAAAAAATATAAGTAACATAATCAAAACTATCTTCAGGAGAAAGTTCCTTGAAGGAGGGGCGTATTCCATGCCCCACATTATTATTAGTATTATTATTTAATAAAATAATAATAGGAAGTGTAATCATTATTCAAAAAGGATCGTCCCAATATTGATATTAAATAACAATAATAATTATTGGAAAGGGTCATCCCCATATTATTATTATTATTAAATGAATAAGTACATAATTAAAGAATAATAATAAAGTACTTATTAATGGATAATCAGGGTAAAAAAAATAACGACAATCTGAAGATAAACCCTAAAAATATAATAAATAATTCAAGTGGATCCTAAAGATTGAGTTCTGGGATTCTATATAAGGAGGGAAGAAAATAGAAAAACACATCTATCTTGGGATGAAGCTATAGAGAGGGAAAGGATAAGGATTCTTTGGCATGGTGGTATATTGAGGGCTCAGGGTGACCTGCTTCTAAGGATTAAAGCAGCAAGGTCTACGGTTGGGTGGAGAGTCATGCACCACCTTTTGGTTGCGTTTTTCAGGTCAATGATCAAGGTATGGCTACGTTACTCAAGTCACTGGGTTACAGGTAAGAGGGGTTCTTCACCACAGGTAAGTTCCTTACTTCTCACCATTTCTCTAAATAAAAAATTCAATTAAGGTTTAATGGTTATTTGGATAATTCTATGGTAATTTTGTATTTTCTTTAGTAGATCCAACTATTACATGGCTACATTTTTGTTGGTATAATTCTTTAGTAAACTAGGCTATTACATCACTATTTTGCAAGCTAATCCTAAAATAATGTGATTGGTGATAATAACACTTAAATTAATATTCCTAACATCTAACATGTTTAGCAAGGTGAATATTAATATTTAACCTCTACATTATATATATTGAGCATGTCTAATTAATTTATATTGAATATGGAGAAATTTATGTTTACATGAGATCTTATCATTACATCAATTACAATTCATGTTACCTAGTAAATTGATGATACTTTTGAAATTTGGATATATAAATATAGGCAATACTAACGTAAGATGTTAAAATTGAACATAAATTGGCCCAATACTAATGAAGTAAATATGAAACTAAGTAAATATGAAACTATATATATATATATATATATATATATATATATATATATAAAGGCTGAGTTTGCACCCATTGACAAGAAGGGTGTGATTATGTACCTAAATTAAACAACATTAAATGTAAGATGCTTCCTATAAATGCTTCAAATTCGAATATAAGTCACATGAAACTTAAAAGAGCATGGCATGAAGATGTTAGTTATTCACCAAAATTCAAAAAATTATACATGAAATAGTTTTAAAAATATCAAAACATTTTTCTAAATTTTTAGTGTTGACGATTGTGAAATATTGAGGTTCATAAAATAATTATAAATTCAATATATATTATAAAAAATTATTTCATATATAATAATCAAATAGTACAAATCAAAGCATCGAGTGATAGATAAACAAATGATAACAATGGGTTATCCAAAAACACTATAAATCTAGATCATATACCACCAACCATGTGACCATCACCACTACCATTGTCTCAAGAACTAGGCTTATCATCACTTGTTGGAGCATCGACATCCATATAACTCATAAAACTATTAACCATAACCACCTTTGAAATTAAAATTTAATTAAATAAATCTTAGTCAAATTTTACATTGATAATATATTCAAAATCCAACAAGATGGATCAAGATACCTACCTCTCATCAAAGGTAAACTAGGTATATGGGGTCTTAATCTACACACCCATCATAGTCATTCCCTAGTTGGCATGAAGATTCAATCTAGAACCTTGAAAATTCAAGACCAAATGTTTATTAGAAAACATGATTATCATTAAAAATTGAATGAACCTTTCAATTTCAAACTATATACACCTATTTGTATCGATTCACACTTGGGAAATGGATCTTGGGAGACTTGATGGGAGCCCATCAAAATGTAGAATTGTTTCATTCCACTCATATGACCATAATACTATGACATTAACAACCCCCTATACTTGGACCTTTATGTGATGAATTGAAGTGTACATACTAAAATTAGTAAATACATCCCACATAAACAACACATGAAAATATGAAATTGAATGTCAAGATTGAAGGGTTCAAACCCGTAGCTTGTAAAAGAATAAAATAATCTAGTAAATGGGAAATGAATAGACACAAATGGTGAATCAATTCAAAGCATGAAAATATGGACATATAAAACTATCTCATACATGAAAGTCGTCATCTATAACCATTCAAGCATATGAAAGTCGAAGAAGATCAAACATTCCAATGACTAAGTATTTACGATGGTTCCACTGAGAAAAGAAATGAACTCTCATATAAAAAATAAAAGGATTTATCGAAATGATTAAAAGGGAGCAATATGATTAAAAGGAACAAATTGTGGGTCATCCTTGGTGTATCACCACATCAAAATACATATGCTTATATTTTATCTTTTAAACATACAATTTAGTGGCAATTAAAATATCATTTTGCACCCTGATTTTTTATTATTATTTAATAATAACTTCACCATAAGTTAGAATAAAGTGAACCATTATACTAAGTGTTTTATGATGTTATAAAAGTATATTGAATAAGTACGTAAATTTGAAATTGAAATATAAATTATTAATAAATTTAAAAATTTATTAAAATAAAAATTCAAATGTTAAAATGGAATTATCTATATTGATTTATTACTATTAATCAGTTTAACCATGTTAATATGATTAATATTTAATTTTCTAAATATTTTAATTTAAAATTTCCACAGAACATGTGTCCTAAATCTCCTCTGGGAAATATTTTAAGAACCTTCTCAAGTATAAAGGTGTAATATATGGGTGAATTTCCATGACACATAAGAAACGTTGAAGGATATTTTATCAATAATGTATTATGCATATATAATTTTATGGATAATATTTCATTAAATTAAAAAATCTTGCAAATTTTCGATGAATCCTTCATTAAATGATGAAAATTTGTAAAAGTCTTGGTGAAACTTTCACTATATCATAATCTCACATCTGTGACCCCTTGATGAAATGTTATAAGATATTAAAATAGACGATTATATCAAAAGTTACATATAACGAAAAAATTGAAATTTAAAGAGTGTTGGAAGTTGAATACCAAAGACAAATGAGATATATGTTGGAGGACAATTTAAAAAATAACATCACAAAAATAAGAAAGATATCAAGGAGGTGATTATGACCAATGGAGAGAAACCTAGAAAATAATCTTCAAGGTCAAACCCGAAATGGGGCATTGTACATTAACTGGTGAAGTTGAGAAGAGATGACGTCGAGTCACAAAGCTTGGGAAAAGGAGAATACATTGGACACATGGTTGGAAATGTAAGATGTGGGAGCACGAGGTAGTTTCAATAAATAAATGAAGATCCAACATAGACAACACATGAAAATATGAGATTGGATGCAATATTGAAGGGTTAAAAAACCATCACTACTAAAAAAACCGAATAAGCTAGTGAATATGAATTGAATAGATACAAATATTGAAGCAATTGCAGGCATAACGAGATCGACAAAGAAAACAAGCCCATACATGGAAGTCACCACCAAAAACCATTCAAGAATATGAGAAAATGAAGAAGCTCAAACATTCCAATCAATAAGTAATCACGATGGTTGAATTGATAACAACAACGAACCATTATATAAAAAATAAATGGATCCATCAAAAAGATCAGTAATAATCCACAATGCCTATTAAAGTGAATCAAATCCAAAGCTCGTGTAAGTAGTAAAATAAAAGTAGATATGGATAGAGGTCATGATACCGTGAAACACCTAAATCTTGCATGCATTTTTTTTAGTGTTTGTTAAAGCTTTTACATGTAAACGAGGTTTTAATAAAAATGAATGAAATCACTACTATCACATTGCTTAGTCTTGTTGCGATTACTTTGAGCGTCATAAATGCAAGTGTGCAAATTCCAAATGCATATCAATGTGATGACTGTATCCGTGTTAAAAGTTGTGCATGTAGATTACTTAATTATTGAAGAACAAAAGGCTTTGTGAAAAAGTGGACTATTCAATAGTTGATCACATTGTGTAGTATTAATGTAGTTGAAAGTTCTGCATGCATATTATTTAATTATTGAAGAACATAGGATTTTGTGCATAACTTGACAATTCAATTATTGACAAATAATTGTTGTTGCCACATTGTGTAGTATTAATGTGATGATTTCAAGTGTGGAATCAAAATGCGTATTTGAAAGTGTATCTATGTCAAGGTGCCTAAATTACATATCCATGTTTTTAAGTAAGATACCAAAACCCATATGCTAAGACATCATGCATGTAAATTATTTTATTATTGATAAATAAAATGTTTTGAATAATAGATTTGCATGCTAATCATGAAAATTGCGATAAGAGGGTACCATATCATTAAAATGAACAAATTGTGGGGTGAATAGAAATAGATTGTGTAAACTACATCAAAATACATATGTTGATAGTCCCCGAGGTGTAGGACAGTCGGTGATGGAGTGTGTTGTTAAGCCACTCTGTGATGTTAAAGTCATCGGTTCGAAACCTGCGGGGACAAAAAATCCAACCATGTTAAGGGTTGGTGTGGCTCAGGCCAGGTGCGATCCCCGGGTGATTTTGACGGCTTTGGCTTAGGTGCCCCAGTGTGGTTTCTCCAATACAGGTGTCAGCGTACTTAGCGGGTTCATACAAGTCTGAAACAAAAAAAAATACATATGTTTTATATTTATCTTTTAAACATAAAATTTAATGGTAATTAAAATTTCAGCCCCTGAGTCGCGGTTTCTCAAGCCACAGGTTAATCGCGTACCCAACAGGTTCCGCACAAATTAACAAACAAAAAAAAATACATATGTTTATATTTTATCTTTTAAACATAAAATTTTATATTTTATCTTTTAAACATAAAATTTAATGGTAATTAAAATTTCATATTACATGGTGATTTTTTATTATTTTTATTATTATTTAATAATAACATAACCATACATTATAATAAAGTGAAAGAGTGAAGTGGGTATTTTATGATGTTTTAAAAGTATATTAAATAAGTATTCAAATATGAAGTTGAAATATATATTATTAATAAATTTAAAATTTTATTCACATAAACTTTTATATATTAAAATGAGAGTATCTATATTGATTTATTATTATTAATATTACAATTTGAAGGCTATTTTTATCAATAATGTAATATGTATACATAATTTTATGAAAAGGATTTCATTGAATTATAAAATCTTGTAAATTCATGAATCCTTAATTAAATGGGGCAAATTTGTAAAACGTTGATGAATCTTTCACTAAAAGTTACACACTTATCATCCCTTGATGAAATGTTATAAGAGATTAAAACAAATGATTAACAAAAAAAACTAAGATTTGAAAAGGGTTGGGAGATGAATATCAAAGACAAAGGAGATATATGTTGTAACACAACTTAAAAATAAATTCACAAAACTAATAAAGATATCAAGGACATTATTATGACCAATAGAGAAAAACCTAGAAAAGGGTCTTCAACGTCAAATCTGAGATGGGACATTGTATACTAAGAGGTGAAGTTTATATAAGATTATGTCGATTAACAAAGCTTGGGAAAAGTAGAAATGTAAGATGTTGGAGCAAGAGGTACTTTGAATAAATAAATTAAGATCCACATAGATCACACATGAAAATATGAAATTGGATGTCAAGATTGAAGGGTTCAAAAACCATCACTTGTAAAAGAATAGAATAAGCTAGTGAATGATAATTGAATAGATAGAAACGGTGAAGCAATTGCAAGAAAAAAAAGATAGACAAAGAAAGAAGTTGAGATGAGATGATGTCGATTAACAAAGCTTGGGAAAAAGAGGATAGTAGAAACATGGTGGGAAATGTAAGATGTGGGAGCAAGAGTTAGTTTGAAAAAATAAATGAAAATCCCACATAGACCACACATGAAAATATGAAATTGGATGTCAAGATTGAAGTGTTCAAAACCACTTATAAGAGAATATAATAATCCAATCAATGGGAATTGAATAGACACAACTTGTGAAGCAATTGCAAGCATAATGAGTTTGACAAGGAAAACAAGCTCATATATGGAAGTCACCATAAAAAACAATTCAAGAATATGAAAAATGAATAAGATCAAACATTCCAATCAATTAGTTACGATGGTTGGATTGATAACAACAGTGAACAAATAGTAAAATTTTAATGCATGTCTACATGATGAGTCTCTCTCCGTGAAGTGAAAATTTGTTAGTTGTGTATCCAAGTTGTGAGGACTGTGAATATGTGAATAATATTAGAGTGAGGGGTAAAGGACCATGTAGTTAAGAGTTGCGCATACACATTATTTAATTATTGAAGAACAAAAATCTTTGTGTAAAAGTGATTTCAATTATTGATAAATAATTGTTACTACCACTTTATGCATATTAATGTGATTTATTTCAATGTGGAATCAAAATTGTATTTGAAAATGTATCCATGTCAATATACCTAAATTATATATCCAAGTATTTAAGTAAGAGGCCAAATCCCATTTACTAAGACATCTTACATGTAAATTATTTTATTATTGATAAATAAAATGCTTTGAACACTTGGCTTATATGCTAATTATGAAAAATTCCATAAAAAGGGACCACATGATTAAAATGAACAAATTGTGGGTCATCCTCCATGTAAAAAAAAAAATATACATTATGTGTCCACTACATCAAAATACATATGTTTATATTTTATATTTTAAACAACTATTTTATGGTAATTGTTTTTTAAATGCAATTGAATTTTTAACTAGAGTTTTAATTAAATTTTATCAATACATATATTTTTTAAATTATTATTTTAAATTATTACTAAATACATTACACAACACACTAACATATAAATATTAAAAGATAAATGAAAAAAAAAATTGAACCGAAAATTCCTCCAAGATAGAGATTCCTCCAAGATAGCTATAGCAGTGGCTATCTTTGAAGACTTTGAGAAGGGGCAGACCCCCTTCCTAGACAAAAAAAAATAATAATTTTATTAGTATAAAGTTTGAGTTGAAAAAATATCATAGAATTTACAATAAATAAATAAATATATCTATCCATTTATTTTTCATGATTTCCTGATTGAGACCCTCTCCATATCCCTAGAGATCTCCATAAGCACTCAACATCTCCCTATTGAAACATAAAAAAATGTTAAATTAATAAGAATTTTAGTTTTTGAAACAATAAATAAAAATTTATATTAAACATGTCTGTCAAGTCAAGTATTCTGCACATGAAACTTATTTAGATAAAATTTGTTTTTCAAGTCAAGTGGCAGTAAGGTGAAAACTAAGTCTTCTTTAAAGAACCTTTCACTAAAATGAAAATGGAAGGACCTTGCCAACTAGATGTCTTGAATTGCATGGTGATTATGGCAACACAAATTTGGGTAAATATGGAAGATCTTAAATGAGATAAAGGTGGTTTTGTAAGGATCAAGTGGAATGGTGGAGGGGACACACCTATGAGAGAGCCTGAGAATAATTCTAAGAAGGAATTATAGTTACATTTCTATTTAAGATAAAATTTGAGAGAGCAACCATAACACACGAGTATACACACAAATAGTATTTCTATTACCAATATTACACACAATATTACATGTATATATAGTTGGAATCAGATCCAACTATCTCCAAACATAGAGATAGTTGTTGAAAGAATCTCTCAACAACCTCCTACAAATATTCAACAGATTCAAACCAAATCCAAACCTATCTATTGTAAGCATTATTCCAACACCCTCCCAAAATTCTTACATTACAAAAACTTACAATACTCAATAAAAAATTACAATATTAATCTCTTCTGGTATAAGCTCTTTCTTCTCCACAACTTTGAGTTTCCCTTTCAACTCATTTAAGACAACAATTCTTCTAACCATCATTGACAAAATTGTAGAATTGACGCTTCTCGACCTCCTGAAGGACAATCTAAATATTGAATTATCCTATGGACACACTACCATCTGTGAAATTCCCCCGAAGAGAAAATTTCGACAGTTATATAGGACAATGTTCTGATTACTGGATATTTTCAATATCCAATCATACAAATGACCTTCTTAAACACACATACAATAATATATACATCTATAACCTATAACTGACGATCTTGAAGCACCAAAGTACAACAATTCCCACCAGCATATGACAAAAAGTAGACATAATCCATTAATAATTTGTTCTCTCGGTACCGACAAACGTTGAGAAGCACTAATTAAAAATATGCTACTATGTTCTATAATTATTTATTTATAATATAATTTTACAAAATCACAAACATCACAATCTGTTCAAAGTTCTCACAATTTTCACATCAAAAGACAAATTTCACATACATATCTGAGAAATGTGATGGAAGAAATGTGATAGGATCCAACTCTATTCCTAGTTACACTCGCTTGCAGTCTCAACACACCGTCATCGAAAACATGTGAATTCTAACAAAATTGGGAAGTGGATTCCATTCATGATTTGGATGCCCCCATTTATTCTTCTTCCAGTAATTGCATCCAATAGAACAAGAATCCCCATGTCTTCTTGTATTTCCATGGATATGCTCCATTAGAATCTGATATCAATAGAACTATGGCTCTTTTTTTCAACACTCAGTCTCTTTAAAGAGATCTACAGACATAGTCTTCCAAAGTGGGTGATTTCCTTTCAGATGTGGCTCCTCATAGAAACAAAAATGTTCTGTAGCTCAAACAAAATATCCAGATCAGCCATTCACAGATCTATAACTGTGATGGAAGTTTTCCCTACTTCCTCACAAATGACATGATATGACCATTATTCTTCATAGCGATTTTCTCCATGCCTTCAAACTCCAATGCAACAATTATCCTCAACGATAATCTAACAATGCCCTCTCTTATGAAAACATTCTTCTACATTCGAGCAGTGTTTACCTTGTGTATCGGATCACACTCTAGCTACAGTCTCTTCATGCAGTGGATCTTTATTCATAAGGAAAGAGTCTCCTTCACACAAAAATAATCACACTCAAGAAAACATGCGTGCAACAAATTATTCAACACAGAATTGCACTCATAACATACACTCTACTTTTTACAGATAATTATCTTTCTTTTCTCTCACATTTTCCTAGCTATCCTGTGAGGGAGTTAATCCAAAACAACCTTCTCTGATACCAGGATAAAATTTGAGAGAGAAACCATAGCACATGATTATACACACAAATAATATTTATATTACCAATATTACACACAATATTACATTTATATATAGTTGGAATCAGATCCAACTATCTCCAAACATAGAGATAGTTGTTAAGAGAATCTCTCAACAACCTCCTACAAATATTCGACAGATTCAAACCAAATCCAAACTAATCTATTGTAAGAATTATTCCAACAATTTATTTATTGTGTACTAAGAAATCATATTCATTACTATCTACTAAATTTCTTAGTGTCCATTAAAAACCAAGTACTGGTGCCGATTAGTTTTACCATCCATTTCCAACCCTCTATTCATTGTTCACAAATAGATTACCATTTGGTCACGAGCTAGTATCTTGAATCACCCTAATGAGTTGGGTCCACAGTGATTAATTAATTGACCTTAGGATATCTAAAAGATGACAACCATATCAATGGATTAAATTTAAAAAAAAAACTCTATTTATTTATTATGGAGGAATATCTATTTATTTGTGCAGGAATATCTATTTATTTATTTATTTATTATGCACGAATAGGATTACTATTTGCTCACGAGTTAGTATCTTGAAACACTGAAAGGATTACCAGATTAACTTCAACCTGGCCATAAGAGGATATCTAAAAGGCTGAAATCCATATCAACCTGGCCATAAGAGGAGATCTAAAAGGATGACAACAATATTAAGTTTATGAACATAAATCTATCGTGGATTCGAGTTTCTATCTTGAAACACCGTAATGAAAACTATGAATCCTTTACTCAACTTATCTAAGGATCAGAGATGAGTTATCCAACCAAGTACGTTAGGTGGTACTCCAACTATTCGCTAAAGACAACAACTGCTAAATATAGACTATAGTTGGTCTAACTAGCTATAAATCAGTGATCGAGGCTGAATGATCGAATAACACCAATTTTATTTCTACATAGAGGTTCTTTGGAGTACCCATTTATTTTCTGTAGCAATTAGGAAGGTAGAAAAACCTTTCACTAGGAAATTTTGTAATGACAAGGCATCTGTAACATTCCGCCCATAAATTCTCTAAAGGAATTTCATATTGTGCCTTGATATTGTAGGTAAAATGGCATTTGGCCAACTAGTTCATCTCCAGTATACTGGATAGATAGTTAATGGAGAGGAGGCTATAGATTATCATTTTGCTCAAGGGGTTTACCATTTTTTATTGTGTGGAATTTTAAAGTGTTGAAGACAAAGAAATAGGTAATAGAAGAAGAATATTATTTCTAGGAAGACCTATTCTATTCTTGAATCCATGGCTTCGGTAGTTCAACTCTACCATCATAGTTCTCTCCTCTATCCTTGTTTTGTTCAACCATCAAATCTACCACCACACTTTTAGCTTCCAATGAAAGTGGGAAATGCTCAGACAAAACATGTACAAAATATAGCAGGTTAACGAATGCATAAATTTACAACTTACCTGCAATATAGAAACTCCTTTGCATCTATGTTTTCTACACAAATTGATGCATCCAATACCTCAACATCTGCGCTTTATAAGGAAACATAAAATATTAATATATAAAAAAAAACGCAGATGTCTACATATGATTACAGTGGCATCAACAAGTTTACATATCAAAAGAATAAAATAGTGAATACCTCCTCTTCCTTCTATGATCCCCACTAATTGAATGGTATTTAAGTCATTGAATCCCATAACTTCTCTTCTATTTCTCTTTCTAAATCCTCACAAACCAGAGCCAAAACAAAAATGGAAAAAAAAGGAAAGAAAACAAAAAATGAAGACAGAAAGGAGCAAGGAAAACCCTCACAAACCACATCCAAAACAAAAATGGGAAAGAAATGAAAGAAACCCAAAAAAGAAGACAAAAAGGAGCAAGGAAAAATAGTGGTCCATGGCCATGCTTCAAGTTCAAAAAATGGAAAAGATAGTTAACAATAAAAATCTAAACTAACAAACAAAATCTAAATCTAAACTCTGCAATGTGCTCAACTAATCCTCTAATTTCGTCTCCCAGCAAATATGACTGCCATAATTATTCCGATATGCATCCCCCCTATTATAACCGATGGTTTAATCAACCTTTTAATTACAAACCTCAATCTTATGGCAAAAAATTGAAGATGTCGGCATATTCTTAGTCTTACACTCAAAACAATGAACGAGATTTAATGTTGATAACTTCCTCACATTTATAAATGCATGTGTTCAACCTCTTTACTCTTTCACATTTACATTTTAATATTAAGAAATTACTAATCCAAGTTTTTAATTTCCACGAGGTATACTTATACAATTAAAACCGATATTACTCAACTCTTAACGTTTACATTTTAATTAACTTTTTACATTTTAAAATAACTTAACAAGTGTGGTTAGTGGAATGTAAACCATAACATAGTTGATGCCATGTTTGGCATGCGTTTCAAATGACAGTCTTCTTTTGGCATTTGTTTCAAATTCCACCCCGCGTTATGGATTAATGGAGAGCATGTGTTATGGATCAATGGAGAACCTGTGCATTTTTTTTTTTTTGTAAGTAAGAAGTATATATTATATTTAGTGCCTGCTAGAGCTTAAAAGAGTTGCCAAAATACAGTAAGATACTGGCTGTAGTTGCTGGACTGCCCCAACAGAGGGGAAACCAGTCCAGCCAGCCCCCAATTCACAAGTCTGAAAAAGTTGCTGGTTCAGAAAACACACAAAGATCATACTAGCTGCATCTAGACTAGGAGCCTATTGAAACTAGATGTTCATCAAAAAGAAATCTAAACACCTGTCTAATATCCTATCCACGTGGCTCAGAGGTCCTCTATCCACAGTTCTGTCTCGAAGTTGGTCGGCTGGTCATCCCGGCGTTGTTCCTTTCGCTCCACATGCTCCTCATTCTCAACTGGGCCACTACGTTCCGCTTCCTTCTGCCTATCCGCTGCCGGTCACCGCATGCTATCCATCTCAATGTCAGAGGCTTCCCCCGGAGAAATGCCAGCTGGGTCCGAGGAGAGCTTTGATTGCATAGTTGAAAGGATATGAAGAAAGGTGGCGACATTGTCTTCTGTGGCCTGTAGTCGAAACTTGAGGTCCGCCATCTCCCTCCTGAGCTCAAAGACTAAATCATACAAAATGCCCAATCGTTCTTTGAAGTTCTCACTGTCGAGATGGCCCGCAGGGTGGAGACGCGCTCGCTTGGACTCTCCAAAATCCATTGGTGCACTCCTCCAGGTGCTCGAGGATCTGGGGAAGGACATTGTCGCTATGAATTGCATCCGGGGGTCCTGAGGAGAACGTGGAGTCGGATTCGACCCTCGCGGGATAGTAGCCATGGAGTGTAAAAGCGAAGACTACGGAGGTGGCGGGGTTATCGCGGAGTGAAGGTGTAAGGATTGCAGAGGTGGCGGGGTGGCAGCTGGGGACATGATTTGAGGGAGGGAGGAAGAACAGGTCGCCAGGGAGGCCGAAGGCGAGACCGGGGGTCTACGGGGCTTCCAGGGTGAGCCCCGCTTCGGCTTTCCTCTAAGCCTTTCTTTCATGTGTGCAAGTGAGCAGGGCTGGACAGGGTTGGACCAGTGTTGCAGCAAAACGAAGGAGATAGCCTCTGAGCAAGCCTGGTGTTGTTTGCATCATGAAGGGGGGGGGCCTTCCGACTGCTTACAAGGTGGAATACCAAAAACGACGACCCAAGCCATTATACAAACTGCGTGGGAGCAAAGGGTGGCGTAAATGCCCCTTACCTCAACCATTATGCCGAGTATAAATGTCATTACTCTCCCGGGACAGCATGGTACTGCAGCACAGGCCCGTCACGTGGCTCCGTGCTGCGGCGTATTGTGTCCGATCCCATCAATCGCCACAGGGAAGCCACTAACACCCCATCCGGGGAAGAGCCTGTGCATTTTTAACTGCGCACATTGCTTTTCAATTTCATGCCAGGTTTGGCCTACGTTTCAAATCTCACCCTGTGTTATGGTTCAATGGAGAGTCCACGTTATGGATCAATGGAGAGCCTGTGCATTTTTAACTTCACACATATCCCTTCCGACTTTGTGTTATTCCTTGCATTTGGTTGCTTTGCTATGGGGAACATTTATTTTTTTTGTCATTCTCAATCTCTTTTCATTATCTTAGATCTAGGGTGAGGGTTAGGGTTACATCCTTACATAAACACAGATTATGTCGACCATAACGTTGAAATTCTAATGTTTGAATCTATCATGCTTCCATATTTATTTCTTTTCACACTGGCAAGATGGATAAGTGAGTGCAAAAGGTCGAAATGATAGATCTTGAAGCTCATTCTTTAAATGTTAAGGCTAGATGCAAATTGCGAATTCAAATAGATGTGAGTTTCAATATAGAAAAAAAATAATTACAAAAAACAATTCTTTATACCATAAATTGTTGCGAATTGTAATGTAATGTTTTCAGAATTTTTGTAATGAATTGTTGCGAATTGTAATGAATTATGCATTAATACAGAAATTCTGTAATGAATTGTTACGAATTGTAATTAAGGCTAGATGTGAATTGCGAATTCCAATAGATGCGGATTTCTGAACAATTTGATATAATGAATGGAGATATAATTGCACGAACAACTTTTGGGAGTAGTTATGAAGAAGGAAAATGCATATTCAACATGCACTGTGAAAAAATGAGGATTGTTGTAGAAGCCTTTCAAAAATCTAACCTTCGATTTTATAGGTGAGGCATTCTGAATAAGGAAATTCATAGAGTTCAATCACATAGGTTGAAATGAATTCTCACTTAGTTAGATATATATTTTTTAATCTTTTCCAAAACTTATTTTTCATAACGTGTCGAACATAAAAAAACCTTTTCATGTGATGAACATGCCGCCAACATTGCAATATGATGGAGAAAAATGGGCGTTACAATGTGACAAACATAGTAATGTTGCATTGCGTTGAACATAGTAACATCACACATCGATGAACAATGTAAAATTGGAATTTGATGCACATAATTATGTTGCAATCTATTGAACATAGTAACGTAGCAATAGGATGAACAAGAATCGGCATCGCAATTTGACGAATATAAGCATGTTGTCATAATGTGGATTGTAACGTCGCAATATGTCGCAATCTGTTGAACATATTAATGTCTCAATCTGATGAATATAAATTAGCGTCACAATGTGACGAACATAGGTATGTTGTTAGAATTTGGATCCTAACATCACAATGTGACAAAGATAACGAGACGTATCAATGCATCACACATCACCTTCTCGTCGCAATGTGACAAAAATTTCCCCACGTTGTAATGTGACAATTATATCATGACATCGCAACGTGAAAAACATTTCCTAACGTTGTAATGTATCAAACATAGTAATGTTGCAACCTACCAAACATAGTAACATCACAATAAGAGACGAACATATAATGTTGCAATGTGATGAACATAGTAATCTAACAATGTGACAAACATAGTAATGTTGCAATTTACCAAACACAATAATGTCACAATGTGAAGAACATAGGAATTTCATCATAATGTGCATAGTAAAGTCGCAATATGTCACACATCACCCTATCATTGCAATATGACAAACATTTCCTCACGTTGAAATGTGACAGACATATCCTGACATCACAATGTGACAAACATTTGCAAATATCGCAATATGTTGAACATAGTAACGTTGCAATCAACCAAACATAGTAAAGTCACAATGTCACAAACATATATGGGTATCACAATGTGACAACATATATGAAAGTCACAATCTGACAAACATTTCCAAATGTCGCAATGTGTTGATCATAGTGATGTCGCAATCTACCAAGCATAGTAACATCACAATGTGACGAACATATAGGGACATTGAATTCTCATGAACATTTATGAACGTCGTAATTTGACGAACATAGAATTGTTATAAAAATGTGAAAAACATAAATGGACATCACAATGTAACAAACATAGGTATATCATCGCAATGTGACGAATATATCTTCATGTTGCAATGTGGTGCACATGTCCTGATGTCACATTATGATAGGAATTTCTAAATTTTCCAATGAGATGAACACAACACATTGTCGCAATGTGATGTATGCAACCCAGTGTGCCAATGTGACAAACATAAAACAATATTGAAATGAGACAAACATTTCTCGACGTTGCAATATCACTAACATAACCCACTTTCGAACTGTGACAAACATATTCCAACACCATAATCCGATAAACAAAAACCCTTTGTCATAATGTGAGAAACAAAAACCCTTCTTCATTATATTAATTATTTGATTAGATTTATTATACAAGAAAAAAACATTATTAATATATTATTACATTATATTAAGAAAAAGACAATATCAATATTAATTATTAATATTTGATTTAATAAAAAGACATTATTATTATATCACGAAAAATATATTATATAATTATTTGATTACGTTTATTATATTAAAAATAGACATTACATTTATTATTTGATTACAAAAGATATTAATACATAATATCAAGAAAAATAAATTATATGAAGAAGAGAGTCTTATATCAAGAAAAAGACATTATATAATTAATATTTGATTTAATAAAAAAACATTATTATTATATGAGTCAAAAGTTCCTATCTTTTTCACAAAATAAATACGTGTCAAACACAAACTAAACAACCCTTGTGATGTGATGAACGTGTCAAACACAAACCAACCTTGTCATGTGATGAACATGCCCCCAAATTTGCAATCTGATGAACAAAATTGGACGTTACAACGTGACAAACATAGTAATGTTCCATTGTGTCAAACATAGTAATGTCACACATTGACGAGCAAATTAATGTTGGAATCTAACGAATGTAGTTATGTTGCAATATACTAAACATTGTAACATGGAAATTTGATGAAAAAAACTTGACATCGCAATGTGACTAATGTAGGCATGTCGTCATAATGTGGATTGTAAGTTTGCAATGTGTCGCAATCTGTTGAACATAGTAATGTGGCAATATGATGAACATAAATTGGTGTCGCAATGTGATGATCATAGGTATGTAGTCATAATGTGGATCACAACATCAAACTATGACGAACATTAACAAATATCGCAATGCGTCATGCATTGCCCTCTTGTCGCATTGTGACGAACATTTCCTCATGTTTCAATGTGACACACATAACCCGACGTCGCAATGTGACAAACATTTGCTAACGTTGCAATGTATCAAACATAGTAATGTTGCAATCTATCAAACATAGTAATGCCACAATAAGGGACGAACATATAACATTGCAATGCAATGAACATAGTAACGTCACAATCTGACAAACATACTAATGTTGAAATCTACCAAACAAACTAACCTCACATTTTGATGAGCATATGCATGTCATCACAATGAGATGAACATCAACAGACGTCACAATGTGTCACACATTGCCCTATCATCACAATATGGTGAACATTTCTTCACATTTTAATGTTACACACATATGTCGACGTCACAATGCAAGAAACATTTCCAAACGTCACAATCTGTTGAACATAGTAACGTTGCAATCGACCAAACATAGTTACATCAGAATGTGAAAAACATATATGGTCGTCGTAATGTGAAAAAAATATATGGAAGCCACAATGTGATAAATATTTCCAAACATTGAAATATGTCGATCATAGTAACGTTGCAATCTACCAAACATAATAACGTCGCAAGGTAACAAGCCTATGCATACATTTCAATGTGACGAACATTTACGGACGTCCCAATCTGACGAACATAGCCTTGTTGTAGAAATTTTATGAACATGGGCCTATCATCCCAATGCGATGAATATATCTTCACGTTGCAATGTGGTGTGCATATCCTGATGTTGCATTGTGATAAGCATTTCCAAAATTTGCAATGGGATGAACACAACCCATTGTCACAATGTGACGTACACAACCCAGTGTACCAATGTGACAAACATAGACCGACATTGCAATGAGACAAACATTTATTGACGTTGCAATGTGATGAATATAACCCACTGTAAAACTGTGCAAAACCTATTCCAACACCATAATGTGAGAGAAAAAAATAAATCATTGTAATTTGATAAACATAACCTTACAATGTCATTTGACGAAGAAAATTTTATGTCGCAATGTGACCAACAAAACCTGATGTTGCAATGTGTCTAACAAAACATGATCAACATTGCAATGCAATAGTTCCATAGTAAACTATGGTTAAACATAATCAAGATGCCCCACTATAATCATATCCACATGGTCAATGAAGGTTATCCATGGGAATGGTCAACCATAATAAACTCCGACCAACCATAGCCAACCATGGTCATGGTCAACCACACTCAACCATGGTGAAGGACAACCACGATCAACCATAAGCAACCTTTCCTTTCCAAATCCAACCAACATCTACCAAAGTTAACCA
>SNQJ01S0010622.1:259111-346301 GCA_010110895.2 Picea sitchensis | reverse complement strand
ACCAGGGCGCTTGCGAGGAAAAAAAGGATGGTACCTACCACCACCTTGCAACGAAAAAAAGTATGGTACCTACCAGGCCGCTTGCCAGGAAAAAACGTATGGTACCTACTGCGCCGCTTGGATCGTTGACTAACAATTAGGTTTTCGGATCAGGAGCTTCTTCCAACCTCAATTTCCTTATAGTTTTCGGCATATTGAGTGGATCTTCTCACAATTGCCTTGCATCAGTTTTTCTCTGGGAGGTGGAGCGCTATCTTCATCTTGGGTTCGATTAAAATGGAGCCAGTATATGAAAAGTACCACGTTTTCATAAACCACAGAGGACCCGACACCAAGAAGAGCCTTGCCGTCCTCATCCACCGTGAACTAAATCGCTACGCGTTGAACGTTTTTCTGGATATGGAGGAACTTCGCACTGGAGATGCGATCTGCCCTGCAATCCGAAGAGCCATTGCCAGTTCCTCCGTTCACATCGCGATTTTTTCTAGGAGTTACGCTGAATCACGTCCGTGCTTGAATGAGCTGCGTTGGATTTTGAGTTCATCTCATGAGCGCACGATTATACCGGTGTTCTGTGACGTTGAGCCTTGTCATCTTCGAGACACTAATAGGGGGCCTTATGCCGCCGCCTTCCAAAAACACCAAGCCAAAGGCAAAGTCACCACCGAAGTTGTGGAGGGATGGAAGGGAGCACTCAAAGAAGCCGCAGAAATTTCTGGTCTCGTCTTCCAAACGAATGACAGGTGAATACATATAAAATTCTTACTTTGCACATAAACGTGAGTTGCTATATCTTGAATTGTGAGTTGATGTCACTTTCTTTATGCTGAAACGTATTGTTCTCAGTAATTATGCGATGTTTTTGGAGGATATTGTGCAACGGGTATTGGAAGTGGTTAAATATGAAATCTTAGAGGTTGCTACATACCCAGTTGGCCTGGCCCAAGCCTTGGAGGATTTCGAAAATAAAATTCTGAAACAAAGCGCCAAAAATGTAACGTTAGTGGGGATTGTGGGCATAGGTGGAGTGGGGAAGTCAACTCTGGCTAAACATTTTTTCAATTTGAGACGTTCAAAGTTTAACAGGTCTTGTTACTTGTCAGAAAAAGACGATCAACCATCTTTGCAGCGGCAGCTCTTTAGAGATCTGCTGGGTATCTATGTGGACATTCTGAGTCTGGAACGCGGTAGGAGTATGTTACGAAAGAGTCTTGGGGGGTTAAAAGTTCTGATTGTTCTGGACGATGTGAATGATGGAGAGAAATTGAAAAGTTTCCTAGTTATTGATATGTTGGGACCCGGTAGTCTTATCCTCATCACATGTCGTGATAAGGATATAATCAGAGGCTCCCCTGCAAATACTTTGTTGTATAATGTAAAGCCATTGCCGAGAAAGCATGCACAAGAGCTCTTCTGCCGTCATGCTTTCCTTCAATCAAAACCATTTGAAGGATATGAAGATATAGTGGAGGAGTTTTTGGAAATTTGTGGCGGGTTGCCTTTAAGCTTAAAAGTATTGGGGGAACAGGTTGCTGGCGTGCTTGATAGAGGGTATTGGAGGCGGAAATTGAGAAGGTTCTCTGAAGGACTGCCATTGCCGGAAGCAGATTCTGTAATAAACACATTAAAATGCAGCTACACAGATTTGAAGATCGAGGAGAAGGAGATGATTTTGGATATCGGTTGTTTCTTCGTGGGAGAAGACAGAGAACTAGCTATTCGAGCGTTGGAGGGATTAGGTTTTTATGACGACGTTCAGGATTGCCTTGAAAGACTCAATCAAAAGTGTCTTATGGAGTTTGATGATACGGTGCAGTATGAAGATGAAGATTGCATAAGCTACGAGCCGAGTACAGATCGGATTTGGGGTGTTATCTGCCGGCCGAATCATTACCACACTAGAATCCTAGAATTAGAATGCATAATCAAGCCAGGGAATTGGCGAGAGATATTGTGAGAGAAGAGTTTCGCTCAATGCACAAGCCATTACGGATTAGTTGCTCAACCGATGTTGTAAGCTTGTTGCAGGTATGCCTATTTGGTCTCTTATTTACTTGTTTATTCTGAAAAATACAGTTTCAGATCAGATTTATTTTGAATTTGAATGTGATTGCCAGGACGGATCATAATTTTGTCCGATACGAGGCATTCGCATCCCCAAAGGTCAGAATCCGCCTGAACTCCCTAATAACATTAGGGTTCTACGTCTTCTGGTTGTGGAACATGACATAAACCTGAGGTCGCTCTTTGGTTCGGTTGTCTTCGGGGATTTGGTTTGGCTCCGCTTAAGCAATTGCAAATTCATCTCCATTCCTTCTACCTTATCACTGAGATGTTTAAGAGTTTTGGAACTTCAGCGTTTCAGACATAAGGATATAGAAGAGTTTTTCAATAGCATCGATGAAGTAAGTAAATATAAACTGTAGTCACACGTGAGAATATTCATGTAGTCAGTTCGTTAGAATTAATAGACTATTTTCATTGCAGTTTCCTTCGGACTTGCGTGAGTTAAACATTGCTGCAAAGAGTACAGTTTTATCTGCATTTACTTCCAGTTGCAGGCAGCCGGTTAATCTTCAACCTGTGATGAAAATGAAAATGAAATCATCCGATACAGATATCTCTACACGTTTTCCATGCTTTTCCTGTTTTCTAGAATGGACAGGAACCTTGATGACAAAGTTGAATAAGATCGTGTTGAAAAATATCCCATTGCAATTGCTTCCAATTGATTTTTCCTATCTCAGAAACCTAAGGCATTTAGATCTATCCGGCTGCAGTAATTTAACTCATCTGCCCGAGTCCTTCTCTAAGTTATTGCATCTCGAATATCTAGCATTGAGAGACTGCATTAATCTATGGATCCCAACTCATATTTTGGGAGAAATTTCCACACTTCAGTATATCGACTTCAAAGGCTGTGCTCAATTGGTACACTTGCCATTGGGAATCCCATCTCAAAGGAATTTAAGATATTTTAATTTACTAAACACTCAGGTAGAAGAATTGCCTGGGAACATAGGGCTACTGGACAAGCTAGAGCAACTAAAAATAGGTAGCCCACGGTTACAAGAGTTGCCACGTTCTGTGACCGGTTTGATTGGCTTAAAAGAGTTGATTATGTTCAAATGCGGCCATTTACATCACATCAACATACCTATTGATAAGTTAAAACATTTGGAAAAGATAGAATTATATGATTCCCCGGTGAGGAGGTTACCAGCAGGAATATTGCAGTTGAAATATATCAAAGTTTTGGCTATAAACAGTTGTCCAATAGTTGAATTCAGTTTTCAAGACGAGGGGAATACTAGTGTTCATCACGATGCCATGGATGTTCTAAGAGAAATATTTTTGAACAGCACATCCATATCCCAGATATGCATTCCTGAACGCGTTTGCCCTAGGCTTGAAATTGTTGATCTTTCATGGAACTTTCAGCTGATACAGGTTGGAGGCTTCCCATCAACACTCGTAAGACTGAGCTTGGAACATTGCACAAAATTGAAAAGGTTGACAAATCTTTCAAATCTTATACACCTTAAATTTCTCAACATAAATTCGTGTAAAGAACTGGAAAGGCTGAATGTTGAAGGTTTGAGTTCCTTGGAAGAAATTAGAGCAGAGAGTTGTTGGAAGCTGAAGAGCATAGAAGCGTTTAGTCAGCTGGAACGGTTAAATTGCCTCCGCATTACACACAGTGGAGTTATTTGGGATGACATATTCCAATATTTTGTAAGTATGTAATAAATGTATTAATATTTATAGATAAAATAAACCAATAGCAATGAAATAAACGTGTGTGGCTTTTTAGCTTTGAATTTGAAAGCTATGCACTCAGGGTTGTGGTTGTGGTTGTGGTTAAAATTTCATTTCTGAATGTAGAAATGGATTTTGAAAAATTTATGGTTGTTGTTCAAAATTCATTTTTGAATGCAGAAATGGATTTTGAAAAACTCATAGACATTTAAATTATACAGAAATAATCACTCAAATCTATGAATCTAACAATTTCTCATCTAAAATTTAGAATAAATATCTCCGAAAAAATCTTCATTTTTATAATGTTAGGTTATAATCCTAGCTTATATTAGTATTGTTGTATGATGAAGTTGAATTTGAAAAATTTGTGCAGACATCGCCCTCTCAAATATCAGCTGCTATGGTTAGTGCCAAATATACTGATGACATGGTGGGTGTCTTATTTTTGGGAATATCAGATTTGGAAAAATAATTTTTCAAAATATTAAATTAACTGAAATGAATTGTTGTGAAAATGTTGCAGAACTTTGAAAAATGGATGCATTATATACGGAGTAGTTTTGAGCATCTTACAGTTCTGGATGTCCCTCTAACAGCCACGTCGAGATCTCCTATGCTGCTCAATAATGTCCAATCACACAGTGCAATATTGATGTGCTTCATCACCCAGGGTATTCGTTTTCGTATAAAATTTAAACCAAGTCATATTCATGCCCGGGACGAACTCTATGAGACCGTCCATGAAAACCCATCAGGAGGAAGAATTCTACAAATATGCCTTTGGACAGAAGACTCAAAATTATTTAAAGATGAAAATTTCTACAATCAGGTTGCTGTTCATAAAATTAACTGTGCTGGTCGCAATGAAATGGATGCAGAAAAGGGATGGATAGTGACGTTCGCTAGTAAAACGCAGGCTTTAGAAGTTTGCAAACAAGTAATGCGTGGGATAAGATCAATGGAAGGTATTTTCAACTGGCTAGTCCTGTTGTTTGTCATTAAATTCATGCTAAAATATCTTGCTGTAGATATGCAGTATCTGAGTGCGTATATATGGCTTTTATATGCAGGTTCAGGAAGATGTTTGGAAGCTTAAACGGAATAGCTAAACTTCGAATGTATTAGCAGAATGATTGAAGTCACTTTTAGTTATAGTGGAATGATTAATGATGAAAGCCATTTTCAAACAATGTAAAATCTGTCAACAGGATGAAATGGATTGTCTCATTGTTAGTTTCTTTGTGGATATACATGTATTTTGCAATGAAAGATGGAAGAACAGTAAGGTTGATTTCTACCCAATGTCTGGGGATATTTCTCTTTAAAATATGGAGAATAAATTTGTTTCCTACTGCATTTTAGCGTTATGTGCTGGAATTTTGCTGGGGACAGGAAGCCGAGGTCTTCTGTGCACTGCCAACTTCCTATAACTTGGTTGGTGCGGTGCTTCGGAGGTAGTGCGCGCCAATGGCATCGTAGACGCTGGGAGGAGGTCCCTTCCAGAACATTATCTTCCAGCTAACTTGGCAACTAGTTGTTAAAAGTTACTAAGAAATGATGATTTTTGCCTTTGGTTTTTTGAACATGCTGAATCTATTTCTGTATTCAAAAATGGATTTTGAATAACAAAAAATAATGATTTGTGTAAACTTATATCCTCTGTTTCCCTAAAAAAAACACATTTCTTAGAACAGCTATACAACACCCTAAGTGTTTGTTAGATTTATTATTATAGTTGATAGACATATTGTGTTTATTATTGTAATTATTTTTGAGTAAAAAACTTTTTACTTTAATTAATTGGTAAATTTTTAAATCAATTTTCAAAGTTTAACATTTGAATCTAAAAAACAATCATTTTAATTGTATTATAAAATTATTTATTTATTATATTGTTAGTTAAAAATGTTGAAATGACAATTTTTAATGTGGTTTTGGTACTTTTGTTGGATCGAAAATTAAGAAAACACCATTTCGCAGAATAATGATACTATTAAAAATTGATAAAATGGGAGAGTAGAGTGATATGCACAAATATTCAATTACCTTAAATATCAATACATTAGAATCTATTACTTTTTTACTTTTTTATTGAGGTCCATATAAAAATAAATCCATCTACTGGAATATATGGGTCATTAGTGGTTGTCACGCTAGTTCTCTAGGAATCCTTTTAAGCTACATGTTTCATTGAAGGATATGAAGATATAGTGGAGGAGTTTTTGGAAATTTGTGGCGGGTTGCCTTTAAGCTTAAAAGTATTGGGGGAACATGTTTCTGGCATGCTTGATAGAAGGTATTGGAGGCGGAAGTTAGGAAGGTTCTCTTAAGCACTGCCATTGTCGGAAGCAGGTTTTGTAATAAACACATTAAAATGCAACTACACAGATTTGAAGATCGAAGAAAAGGAGATGTTTTTGGACATCGGTTGTTTCTTCATGGGAGAAGACAGGTAACTAGTTATTCGAGCATTGGAGGGATTAGGTTTTTATGACGACGTTCAAGATTGCCTTGAAAGACTCAATCAAAAGTGCCTTATGGAGTTTGATGATACGGTGGAGTATGAAGATGAATATTGCATAAGCTACGAGCCTAGGTACAGATCCTATATGGGGTATTATCTATCGACCGAATCATTACCAAATTCGAGTCCTAGAATTCGTGTCGCAGACCCCCTACCCCTCTCCTTTTCTCCTTCGGGGCTGCTCGACCTCCCGATCTAGGATCGTTTAAACACTTGAGTCGGATTGACTGTTCGGCTCCCTGCTGGAACCAAATGTACTTTTCCACAGGTCCTTCTTCCTCCGAAGTGCGGGTCCTCTTACCCCTTCGAAGAAAGTTGGCGGCGACACTTGCTCTTCGTACCAAGCCCTTTCTATCATGTGACCTCGAGCTGTGTCCCGGGGCCAAACTCTGACAAGTGCTTTGGGCTTCGGGCTTCGACTTGTCCCATGACAACCCACTCCTATGTCCTCGAACTCCGAATTGACAAACTTCAAACAACACGAGGATCAATGGTCCCCGTCCCTCCTTCTGATCGACGACTACGATCTACTCCAGACTCCGACCTTCGGAAGTCTCTCGCTTTCCTTCTCCGATATCTCTCGGAATGCTACTCCTCCGAAATGTGCAGATTGCTTCCACGTGTCCCTTCCAGATCTAACGGTCTGGATTCAAACCGCTCTTCGCGATTTCACGAAGATCTCTGTCTGCTCTTGGCAAACTTCCCGGAGCTCCAAATCCTGGATCTCCCGATATTTTCCACCTCTCTCCTCCCGACGATGGACGATTTGACGGTCTTCGAGACTTCAGCAAGTCCTAGACCTTCTTGCACACTTAGAGCAAATTTTTCCGAGACTTAGACTATTCTTGGCCTTCCCTCTGCAATCCTTGCAAAGTTCTATGTTGGTTCTTCTGAGATTTTTCTCAGCTTGAAAGCTTCGATGTTCTCAGGTCCTCTGCGTCCTTCAGTGGACTTTCTCATGCCCTCCTGGAAACTTAATGCCCTTCCTCCCGAGCTTGTAAGATGAACTTATTGTGACCTTGGCACACTCCTTGCACTCGACTAAGATTTTCGATGGCTTCTCCGTAAGCTCTTCCACAATTCTTAAGGCATCTCCTTTTCTTTGTCGATGCGCTCTTGCAAATCCTTCCTTCACCAGAGTGTTCAACAACCATGGGATTCTCTAATCGACTCCAACACTTCAGAATGTGTTTCTCTCGTACGCTCTCATACTTTCTCTATGCCCTCATGGAAGAGTATTACAGAGTCTTCAGTAACTCTACGTTGTGCTTCCTCCTACACAGTCTTTCTTTCCAAGGTACCAAACCACCTTGAAATTTCCCTTTGAGTCTGTGAATTATCCTGGTGTTCCCTCCTGACAGCTTCTCTTATGACTTGAATGAGTTCAGACACATACTCCTTGCATCGTCTCACAAAGTTTCCACTCTCTATCGCCCACTCCTTGCACTTAGCCTCGAGAACCAGTCTTAATCCAACACACTCATAGATAGAATATTATAATTACATCTCTGCAGACGATTTCTAACATACATCTACAATTCAAACGCATACGAATGACATTCATAACCAAATATCCATTACATAGAAATTGACAAATAGGAAAGAATGTTCTTTTCTATTAATGGTGGAATGTCCATTACAGTATGTGAGTCTGAACTACTATCGAGTCTCGACTCTCTCCCCTACATGCATACCTACTTCTTTTATCTCTGCATCTATTCACTACTGGCAACATTACAAGAGTTTATACAAGAGGGGCTCGATGAGCTTTCCTCCGCATTACACACAGTGGAGTTATTTGGGATGACATATTCCAATATTTTGTAAGTATGTAATAAATGTATTAATATTTATAGATAAAATAAACCAAAGATTTTTAGTTTTGAATTTGAAAGCTATGCACTCAGGGTTGTTGTTAAAAATCCATTTCTCTGAAAAACTTATGGTTGTTGTTCAAAATTCATTTCTGAATGCAGAAATGGATTTCAGAAATGGATTTTGAAAAACCCATGAACACTTAAATTATACAGAAATAGTGACTCAAATCTATGAATCTAACAATTTCTCATCTAATTTAGAGTAAATATCTCCAAAAAAATCTTCATTCTTATAACGTTACAAAGTTAAGTTATAATCCTAGCTTATATTAGTATTGTTGTATGATGAAGTTGAATTTGAAAAATTTGTGCACACATCGCCCTCTCAAATATCAGCTGCTATGGTTAATGCCAAATATCCTGATGACATGGTGGGTGTCTTATTTTTGGGAATTTCAGATTTGGAAAAATAATTTTTCAAAATATTAAATTAACTGAAATGAAATGTTGTGAAAATGTTGCAGAACTTTGAAAAATGGATGCATTATATACGGAGTAGTTTTGAGCATCTTACAGTTCTGGATGTCCCTCTAACAGCCACGTCGAGATCTCCTATGCTGCTCAATAATGTCCAATCACACAGTGCAATATTGATGTGCTTCATCACCCAGGGTATTCGCTTTCGTATAAAATTTAAACCAAGTCATATTCATGCCCGGGACGAACTCTATGAGACCGTCCATGAAAACCCATCAAGAGGAAGAATTCTACAAATATGCCTTTGGACAGAAGACTCAAAATTATTTAAAAATGAAAATTTCTACAATCAGGTTGCTGTTCATAAAATTAACTGTGCTGGTCGCAATGAAATGGATGCAGAAAAGGGATGGATAGTGACGTTCGCTAGTAAAACGCAGGCTTTAGAAGTTTGCAAACAAGTAATGCTTGGGATAAGATCAATGGAAGGTATTTTCAACTGGCAAGTCCTGTTGTTTGTCATTAAATTCATGCTAAAATATCTTGCTGTAGATATGCAGTCTCTGAGTGCGTATATATGGCTTTTATATGCAGGTTCAGGAAGATATTTGGAAGCTTAAACGGAATAGCTAAACTTCGAATGTATTAGCAGAATGATTGAAGTCACTTTTAGTTATAGTGGAATGATTAATGATGAAAGCCATTTTCAAACAATGTAAAATCTGTCAACAGGAGGAAATGGATTGTCTCATTGTTAGTTTCTTTGTGGATATACATGTATTTTGCAATGAAAGAACAGCAAGGTTGATTTCTACCCAATGTCTGGGGATATTTCTCTTTAAAATATGGAGAATAAATTTGTTTCCTACTGCATTTTAGCGTTATGTGCTGGAATTTTGCTGGGGATAGGAAGCCGAGGTCTTCTGTGCACTGCCAACTTCCTATAACTTGGTTGGTGCGGTGCTTCGGAGGTAGTGCGCGCCAATGGCCTCGTAGACGCTGGGAGGAGACCCCTTCCATAGCATTATCTTCTAGCTAACTTGGCAACTAGTTCTTAAAAGTTAAAATTAGGGATAAGTATTGTCTTATCCTATAGGGTTTTTTAACATGCTGAATCTATTTCTGCATTCAAAAATGGATTTTGAATAACAAAAAATAATGATTTGTGTAAACTTATATCCTCTGTTTCCCCTAAAATAAGCATTTCTTAGAACAACTATACAACACCATTTTGGAGAATAATGATACTATTGAAAATTGATAAAATGGGAGAGTAGAGTGATATGCACAAATATTCAATTACCTTAAATATCAATACATTAGAATCTGTTACTATTTTTTGCTTCCTCTTGTACTCGCATCTAATTATTCACGTCCATATAAAAATAAATCCATCTAGTGGAATACATGGGTCATTAGCCGTTGTAACCGCTAGTTCTCTAGGAATCATTTTCAGCTACATGGTTCATTGAAGGATATGAAGATATAGTGGAAGAGTTTTTGGAAATTTGTGGCGGGTTGCCTTTAAGCTTAAAAGTATTGGGGGGACATGTTGCTGGCATGCTTGATAGAAGGTATTGGAGGCGGAAGTTGGGAAGGTTCTCTCAAGCACTGCCATTGTCGGAAGCAGGTTTTGTAATAAACACATTAAAATGCAGCTACACAGATTCGAAGATAGAAGAAAAGGAGATGTTTTTGGACATCGGTTGTTTCTTCATGGGAGAAGACAGAGAACTAGTAATTTGAGCATTGGAGGGGTTAAGTTTTTATGACGATGTTCAAGATTGCCTTGAAAGACTCAATCAAAAGTGCCTTATGGAGTTTGATGATACGGTGGAGTATGAAGATGAAGATTGCATAAGCTATGAGCCTAGGTACAGATCTGATATGGGGTATTATCTGTCGGTTGAATCATTACCACATTGTAGTCCTAGAATTAGTGGCGCAGACCCCCTACCCCTATCCTTTTCTCCTTTGGGGTTGCTCAACCTCCCGGTCTAGGATCGTTTAAACACTTGATTTGTATTGACTGCTCGGCTCCCTGCTGGAACCAAACATACTTTTCCACAAGTCCTTCTTCCTCCAAAGTGTGGGTCCTCTTAGCCCTTCGAAGAAAGTTGGCGGTGGCGCTTGCTCTTCGTGTCAGGCCCTTTCTATCATGTGACCTCGGGCTCTGTCCTGGGGACAAACTCTGACAAGCGCTTCAGGCTTCGGGCTTTGACTTGTCCCATGAAAACCCACTCCTATGTCCCCGAACTTTGAATCGACGAACTTCAAACGACACAAGGATCAACGGTCCCCGTCTCTTCCTAGCGCTGTTGAAATCCTCCTGGATCCCAAACTTTCTCCTGGAGCACTGCTTCGGCTCCTCTGCTTTGTTGTTGCTACTACTTCTGCATCTTCCCTACTGCTCGTGAAGGTTTTCCTTTTCCCAACTTCTCCTTGTTGACCGCTTCTTCTGTTGACCTCAACATTAGCCTCCATATCTCCTCTACAACTTCTTCCAGCTGCTCCATCGGCTGGTTCATCTTGTGCAGTTTTCTTGGCTGCAAATCTTCACGCTCCTCTATGGATGGATCGTCCTGATCTCTCATGTTGCTTTCATCCCTTGTGACATTGACTGGCCACTCTACTACAGACTCCAATTCCACAGTATCCTCTCTGAATCGTTGTTCAGTCACCTCCTGTGACAAATGAACTCCTGTTAGTTCTTCGACTAGTTCCACTCCATCTTCCTCCAGCTGAAACTCATGTTGGTAAGTCTCCTCTGGCATGGCTATCTCATGGCAGACACCTTCTCGTTCCGAATTGTCCAACCAATCCTCCAGTGCCTTTAAATCCATCTCCCACTGAGTGAGTAACTCAACTGGGTGTTCTTCTCCTGTTGGGACAGACTTCAGTATCTACTCCTCCTCCTCTATGAAAGTCTCCACTCGCTATCCTTCTATCTCCTCTGCAACATCTCTGTTAACCTCTAATATCTCGACTCCTCCAATGACCGGAATTATCCTCTGATCCTTCTCCTCTGTGATGAAAGTTTCCAACTTGTCATCATCTTCATTCACACGGTTTGCAGTTCTGCATGAACCTTCATATGGATTAGGCCTTTCTTCCTCATCCTCTCCATCTATCAACACCCCCTACTGATGTGAACTCTTAGTTGAGCTAATCTCTTCTCCTTTTCCCACTTGGAAATTCAAGATGTTTTCTTTGCCCTCCTGGAAGCTTATGATATCACCTAGTTCCTCCTCATTACCCACTTGGCAACCTACGAGAATCCTCCTAGATCTCTTTCCCTCACTAGTGTGGTTTTAAACATATCTCAACCACCTTTTCATCATCTGTTGTTGCCTTCGAGCCAACAAATTCCGAACATGCCACTTAGTTTTCCTCCTCAAAGGCCACTCATATCTCCAACGCACCTTTGTATCCTATTGCATCTTAAATTCCAGCCTCTCTATCTTTGCTCGGATATCACTGAGCTCTTTGTCCATCTCCGCTTTGCTTTTCTGCGAGCAAACTTCTCTTCGACCGCGCTCTTGTCTTCTAACGACCATCTTGCTTCACCTACAGACGACCTGGTTGTTTATCATCTGCTGCATGCCTTGCAACATTTCCAACAGAGTATCACACTCTGTCTCCCTTCACCTGCTATCTATAGGCGAATTCTCGCTCTAATGCCACTCTGGTATTAGAGTATCTCCTTTATCTCCTTCCTTTCGCCTGAGAGAAAAATCAGGCTCTGATACCACTTTGGTATCAGAGTATCTCCTTTATCTCCTTCCTCTTGCCTGAGAGTAAAATCAGGCTCTGATAACACTCTAGCGCAGACTCCCTACCCTTCTCCTTTTCTCCTTCGGGGTTGCTCGACCCCCCGGTCTAGGATCATTTAAACACTCGAGTCGGATTGACTCTTCAGCTCTCTGCTAGAACCAAACGTACTTTTCCACAGGTACTTCTTCCTCCGAAGTGAAGGTCATCTTACCCCTTCGAAGAAAGTTGGCAATGACACTTGCTCTTCGTGCCAGGCCCTTTCTATCATGTGACCTTGGGCTGTGTCCCGGGGCCAAACTCTGACAAGCGCTTCGGGCTTCAGGCTTCGTCTTGTCGCACAACAACCCACTCCTATGTCCCCAAACTCTGAATCGACAAACTTCAAACGACGCGAGGATCAACGGTCCCCATCCCTCCTTCTGATCGACGACTGTGATCTACTCTGGACTTCGGCCTTCAGAAGTCTCTGACTTTCCTTCTCTGATATCTCCCGGAATGCTCCTCCTCTGAAATGTGTGGATCACTTCCATGCGTCCCTTCCAGATCTAACGGTTTGGATTCAAACCATTCTTTGTGATTTTGCGAAGATTAATGTCTACTCTTGGTAAACTTCCCAGAGCTCCAACTCCTAGATCTCCTAATCTTCTGCCACCTATCTCCTCCCGACGATGGACGATTTCACGGTCTTTAGGACTTCAGAAAGTCCTCGAACTTCTTGCACACCTAGCGCATTTTTTCTCGAAACTTAGACTGTTCTCAGACTTCCCTCTACACTCCTTGCAAAGTTCTATGTTGGTTCTTATGAGATTTTTCTCAACTTGAAAGCTTCGATGTTCTCAGTTCCTCTGCGTCCTTCAGTGGACTTTCTCGTGCCCTCCTGGCAACCTAACACCCTTCTTCCTGAGCCTGTAAGATGAATTTTTTGTGACCTTGGCACACTCCTTGTGCTCGGCTAAGATTTTCGATGGCTTCTCCCTAAGCTCTTCCACAAGTCTTAAGGCATCTCCTTTCCTTTGTCAATGTGCTCTTGTAAAGACTTTCTTCACCAGAGTGTTCAACAACCATGGGATTCTCTTATTGAATCCAACACTTCATAATGTGTTTCTCTCATACACTCTCGTACTTGCTCTATTCCCTCCTAGAAGAGTATTACAGAGTCTTCAGTAACTTTGCGTTGTGCTTCCTCCTACACAGTCTTTCTTTACAAGGTACCCAACCACCTTGAAATTTCCTCTGAGTCTGTGAATTATCCTGGTGTGCCCTCTTGGCAGCTTCTCTTCTGACTCGAACGAGTTCAGACATGCACTTCTCATGTCATCTCACAAATTTTCCACTCTCTGTCGCACACTCCTTACACTTAGCCTCGAAAACAAGACTTAATCCAACACACTCACAGATAGAAGATTATAACTCTATCTTTGCAGAGGATTCCTAACATACATCTACAACTCAAACACATGTGAATGACATTCATTACCAAATATCCATTACACATAAATTAACAAACATGAAAGAATGTTATTTTCTATTAATGGTGGAATGTCCATTACAGTATGAGAGTTCGGACTACTATCGAGTCTCGGCTCTCTCCCCTACATGCATACCTACTTCTTTTATCTCTGCATCTATTCACTACTGGCAACATTACAAGAGTTTATACAAGAGGGGCTCGATGATCTTTCCTCCAAGCTAGGCTAGTGGTGTCTAATCACCATTCAAAAAATGCATGTCTAATGGGAAGATTACAATGATGGTAATATGATATGAATCAGATGCATATCCCTCCTACCATCAAGAATTTAATGATGACCTTATGTATCGCTTGTGCGGAGGCACAATTTGGCTCTTCCAACTTGTCAACATTAATTTCCTTGATCACGCTTGATATTTTTGAAGGAAAAATGAGAGGAAGATGCCTCTCCCTTCCTTGAATGCACACCAGTCATGCTATTCGTCTGGCGCGTGCTCCTGCATCATACTCCACAACTACGAAAATTCATGAGCTCCTTCTCATGAGCTTCCAAGCTCTGTTGAAATCCTTTTGGATCCCAAACTTTCTCCTGGAGCACTCCTTCGGCTCCTTTGCTTTGTTGTTGTTGTTGGTTCTACATCATCCCTGCTTCTCGTGTAGGTTTTCCTCTGCCCAACTTCTCCTTACTGACCGCTTCTTATGCTGACCTCAGCATCAACCTTCATATTTCCTCTACGGCTTCTTCCAGCTGCTCCATCGACTGGTTCATCTTGTGCAGTCTTCTCGGCCGCAAATCTTCACGCTACTCTATGGATGGATCATCCTGATCTCCCATGCTTCTTTCATCCCTTGTGATGTTGATTGACCACTCTGCTACAAACTCCAATTCCACAGTCTCCTCTCTAAACTATTGTTCAGTCACCTCCTCTGACAGATTAAATCTTGTCAGTTCTTCAACTGGTTCCACTCCATCTTCCTCCAGTTGAAACTCATGCTAGTAAGTCTCCTCTGGCATGGCTATCTCATGGCAGACACCTTCTAGTTCCGTACTATCCAGCCAATCCTCCAATTCCTTTAACTCCATCTCTCACTGAGTGAGTAACTCAACTGGGTTCTCTTCTCTTGTTGGGACAGATTTCAATATCTGCTCCTTCTCCTCTATGACAGTCTTCGATCATTGTCCTTTTGTCACATCTGCAACATTTGTGCTAACCTCTCCTCGACAGTTTGGCATGAATATTTTGACTCCTCTGATGACTAGAATGCTCCTCTGATCCTTCTCCTTTGTGATGAAAGTTTCCAACTTGTCATCATCTTCATTCACGTGGTTTGTAGTTCCACATGAACCTTCATATGGATGAGGCCTTTCTTCATCCTCGTCTCCATCTGTCAACACCCCCTGCTGACGTGAACTCTCAGCTGAGCTCATCTCTTCTCCCTTTCCCACTTGGCAATTCAGAATGTCTTCTCTTCCCTCCTTGCAACTTATGAAATCACCTAGTTCCTCCCCATTGCCCACCCGGAAACCTACGAGAATCCTCCTATATCTCTTTCCCTCTCCAGTGAGGTTTTTGGCATATCTAAACCACCTTTTCAATATCTGTTGTTGCCTTCGGGCCAAAAAATTATGAACATGCCACTTAATTGTCTTCCTCAAATGCCACTTGTATCTCCAGCACACCTTTACCTCCTGCTGCATCTTAAATGCTAGCCTTTCTATTTCCACTCGGATATCACTAAGATCCTTTTCCATCTCCACTTTGTTTTTTTGCGGGTGGACTTCTCTTCGACCGCGCTCCTGACTTCTAACAACCATCTTGCTTCACTTTCATCCTACCTGGCTGATTATCATCCACTGCATGCCTTGTAACAGTTCCCACAGAGTATCACATTATGTTTCCCTTCACCTACTATCTACAGGAGAATTCTCGCTCGATACCACTCTAGTATCAAAGTATCTCCTTTATCTCCTTCCTCTTGCTTTAGAGAAAAATCAGGCTCTGATACCACTCTGGTATCCGAGTATCTCCTTTATTTCCTTCCTCTTGCCTGAGAGAAAAATCAGGCTCTGATACCACTCTGGCGCAGAACCCCTACCCCTCTCCTTTTATCCTTCGGGGCTGCTCAACCTCCCAGTCTAGGATTTTTTAAACACTTGAGTCGGATTGACTCTTCGACTCTCTGCTGGAACCAAATGTACTTTTCCACAGGTCCTTCTTCCTCTAAAGTGCGGGTCCTCTTACCCCTTCGAAGAAAGTTGGCGATGAAACTCACTCTTCGTGCCATACCCTTTCTATCATGTGACCTCGGGCTATGTCCCGGGGCCAAACTCTGACAAGCACTTCAGGCTTCGGCTTGTACCACGACAACCCACTCTTGTGTCCCCGAACTCTGAATCAACGAACTTCAAATGGCAGGAGGATCAACGGTCCCCATCCCTCCCTCTGATTGACGACTGCGATCTACTCTGAACTCTGACCTTCAGGTGTCTCTCTCTTTCCTTCTCCGATATCTCCCAGAATGTTACTCCTCCGAAATTTGCGGATCACTTCCATGCGTCCCTTCCATATCTAACGATCTAGATTCAAACCGCTCTTCACGATTTTTTGAAGATCTTTGTCTACTCTTGGCAAACTTCCTGAAGCTCCAACTCTCGGATCTCTCGATATTTTGTCACCTGTATCCTCTCGACGATGGATGATATCACGGTCTTCAGGACTTCGGCAAGTCCTTGAACTTATTGCACACTTAGCTCAATTTTTCCTGAGACTTGGACAATTCTGCCTTCCCTCTGCACTCCTTGCAAAGTTCTATGCTAGTTCTTCTAAGATTTTTCTTAGCTTGAAATATTTGATGTTCTCAGTTCCTCTACGTCCTTCAGTGGACTTTCTCGTGCCCTCCCGGACACTAAACACCCTTCCTCATGAGCTTGTAAGATGAACTTAATGTGACCTTGGTGCACTCCTTGCGCTCGGCTAAGCTTTTCGATGGATTCTCCCTGAGCTCTTCCACAAGTCTTAAGGCATCTCATTTCCTTTGTCGATGTGCTCTTGCAAAGCCTTCCTTCACTAGAGTGTTCAACAACCCAGGGATTCTCTTATCCAATCCAACACTTCATAATGTGTTTCTCTCGTATGCTCTCGTACTTGCTCTATGCCCTCATGGCAAAGTATTACAAAGTCTTCAGTAACTCTACACCGTGCAACCTCCTACACAGTCTTTCTTTCCAAGGTATCCAACCACCTTGAAATTTCCCTCAGAGTCTGTGAATTATCCTGGTGTTCCCTCCTGGCAACTTCTCTTCTGACTCAAACGAGTTCAGACATGCACTCCTTGCGTCGGCTCACAAATTTTCCACTCTCTGTCATGCACTCCTTGCACTTCGCCTCGAGAACCAGACTTAATCCAACACACTCACAGATAGAAGATTATAACTCTATCTCTGCAGACGATTCGTAACATACATCTACAACTCAAATGCATATGAATGACATTCATAACCAAATATCCATTACATAGAAATTAACAAACATGAAAGACTATTCTTTTCTATTAATGGTGGAATGTCCATTACAGTATGTGAGTCCAAACTACTATCGAGTCTTGGCTATGTCCCCTACATGCATACCTACTTCTTTTATCTCTGCATCTATTCACTACTGACAAGAATACAAGAGTTTATACAAGAGGGGCTCGATGACCTTCCCTCCAAGCTAAGCTAGTGGTGTCTATCACCATTCAAAAAACGTTTATCTAATGGGCAGATTACAATGATGGTAATTTGATCTAAATCAGATGCAGATCCCTCCTATCGTTAACCATTTAATGATGACCTTATCTATAGCTTGTGCGAAGGCAAAATTTGGCTCTTCCAACCTGTCATCATTAATTGCCTTGATCACACTTGAGATTTTCGAAGGAAAAATGAGAGGACGATGCCTCTCCCTTCCTTGAATGCACACTACTCGTGCTATCTAGCGGATGCGTGTTGAGGTGGAGCGATGCTACTACATCAATTGGAATGCAAAATCAAGCCAGGGAATTGGCGAGAGATATTGTGAGAGAAGCATTTCTCTCAATGCACAAGCCATTATGTCTTAGTTGCTCAACCGATGTTGTAAAATTGTTGTAGGTATGCCTGTTTGGTCTCTTATTTACTTGTTTATTCTGAAAAATACAGTTTCAGATCAGATTTATTTTGAATTTTAATGTGATTGCCAGGACGAATCAAAATTCTATCCGATACGAGGCATTGGCATCCCCAAAGGTTAGAATCTACCCGAACTCACTAATAACATTAGGGTTCTACGTCTTCTGGTTGTGGAACATGACATAAACCTGAGATCGCTCTTTGGTTTGTTTGTCTTCGGGGATTTGGTTTGGCTCCACTTAAGCAATTGTGAATTCATCTCGATTCCTTCTACCTTATCACTGCGATGTTTAAGAGTTTTGGAACTTCAGTGTTTCAGTCATGAGGATATAGAAGAGTTTTTCAATAGCATCGATGAAGTAAGTAAATATGAACTCTAGTCACACGTGAGCATATTCATGTAGTCAGTTCGTGATAATTAATAGAAAATTTTCAATGCAGTTTCCTTCGTACTTGCATGAGTTAAACATTGTTGCAAAGAGTATAGTTTTATCTGCATTTACTTCCAGTTGCAGGTAACCGGTTAATCTTCAACCTGCAATGAAAATGAAATCATACGATAAATATATCTCTACACGTTTTCCATGTTTTTCCTATTTTCTAGAATGGACAGGAACCTTGATGACAAACTTGAATAAGATCGTGTTGAAAAATATCCCATTGCAATGGCTTCCAATTGATTTTTCCGATCTCAGAAACCTAACACATTTTATTCGGCTGCAGTAATTTAACTAATCTTCCCGAGTCCTTCTCTAAGTTATTGTACACATATCAAATAAACTCCACAGTATGCATAGAATACAAAGATCAATGTTAGATCAATGTTATTAATTAAAACTTGACACATTATGTATAGGCAGACATTTGAGGGATAGTTGTAGATAGTTATAGACGAACAGCTGTGGACAGTTACAGACTGTTACAGTTACACGGATAGTTGAACATAGCCATCAGATTAGTTAACCACCAAATTAGTTAACATTCCCCCCTTAATCCGAAGGGACATTTGTCATCCCAAGCATCATTCAAAAAATTTCAAATTTCTCTCGACCCAAAGATTTAGTAAAGATGTCCGCAATTTGCTCTGAAGTGGAACAATGATTGAGATGAATGGTTTTGGCCTCAACATGATGTCGAATCAAATGATATTTGGTGTTGATATGTTTAGTTCGATCATGAAATTTAGGATTTTTAGCCAATTGTATTGCAGAAGTATTGTCAACAAAGAGAGGCGTCAAAGTCATTTGTTTCTCCTGCAAGTCTTCAAGAATTTTCCGAAGCCAAAAGATTTCTTTTGTGGCTTGAGTTACTGCAACGTATTCGGATTCAGTTGTAGAATCAGCAGGCACTGATTGCTTTCGTGATCTCCAAGTGATGGTTGTTGATCCAAGATTCATCAAATAACCTGAAGTAGACACCCCATGCTCTTTATCTCCGTCAAAGTCAGAATATGAATAACCAATGAGATGGAAGTCTGAAACTTTAGAATATTTGATGCCATATGATTGAGTTCCTTATAAATATTTGAGCACTCATTTTGTTGTTGTCCAATCACCTTCACAGGGCTGATGCATAAACCTGTAAAGTATTCCTCCAACAAAAGTTATGTCAAGACGAGTAGTAGTAAGATAAATTAAACTTCCAACAAGTTGTATGTACTTCGTTGGATCTTCAAATGCACTACCTTCATTTGAAGTAATCTTTATATTCTTCTCCATTGGAGTAGAAACATGATTACAATCCTTCATCTCAAATTTGCTCAATAGTTCTCCAATATATTTCTTCTGAGAAATAAAAATGTGCTTCAGTTTTTGATCTACTTCGATCCCTAGATAATAATGTAGTAATCCCAAATCTTTCATATCAAAAACCTTTTGCAACTCCCTTTTAATAGATGTTATATAATCATCATTATTTCCTGTAATAAGCAAATCATCTACATAGACAACTAGATATACAACCGATCTTCCAACTTTCTTAACAAATAAAGTTGCCTCATCTAGATTGAAATGCTTATAATTCAACTTGAGTAGATGTTCAGTTAACTTTTCATACCAAGCACGAGGTGCTTTTTTTAAACCATACACTGATTTTATCAATTTGCATACTTTATGTTCTTTTCCTTTAACAAAAAAACCCTTTGGCTGCAACATATAAACATCTTCTTTTAAATCTCCATTTAAGAAGGTAGTTTTTACATCCATGTGATGTATTTTCCATCCTTTTTGAGATGCAAGAGAAAATAAGGTTCTAATAGTGCCCCATTTCACTGTGGGAGCAAATGTTTCTGTATAATCAATACCTTCTTTTTGTGCATACCCCTTTGCTACAAATCCACTTACTACCAATTGGTTTGATGCCAATAGAAGGATCCACCAACCTCCAAGTGCCATTTTTAATAAGAGCATCATAATCTTTTTGCATTGCATCTTTACATTCATTACAACTAGTGGCTTCTTCAAAAGTAGTAGGTTCATTAACACCAGAAAATTTTAACTCAAATTCACCATAGCTTTTTGGCATTGTCTTGGTTCGTGTTGATCTGTGTATTAATTGTTGTAATGTTTGCTCAGTTTCAAGAGTGTTTGAAATAGGTTCTTCAGGACCATTGTTATCCTCCAATTTTTCCTCAGTAGGAACATTATTATGAACATTATTATCAACCAATTGTTCTTCTACAGAAACATTATTATCATCAAAAACATTGCTATCAACCAATTTTTCTTCATTCTTTGATGTGGTCTCATTCTCTGGTGTTGTTGAAGGAAAATCCACAGACTGGTCTAGAATATGAATCCCCCCTTCAGGATGTGGGAGATCATTATCCCATTCATAATTAAACTTCTTGGAAGAGAATCTATCCAAATGATTGAGTTGCCTATCAATAGTAGAAGCATCTTTAGCAAATTCAAGAAAAACAACATCTCTTGAAACAATAAATTTCTTGTTTTCCTCATCATACAATTGATAAGATCTGGAGGTATTAGAATACCCCAAGAAAAGACATTTGCGACTTCTTGCACCCAATTTTCCGCGTTGTTGTTTAGGAATTAAAGCAAAACACGGAGACCCAAAAACTCTAAAATGTTGAACAACAGGAAGACGATTATACAACAATTCATAAGGGGACTTATTATTGATGGCAGTAGAACGACAACGATTGCCAATATAAACGGAACAAATTACTACTTCTCCCCAAAACATCAACCTGACATTCTGAAAAAACATCATTGACCTTACCATATTAAGCAAAGTTTTGTTCATGCACTCTACTACACCGTTTTGTTGTGGAGTATAAGGAACGATGGTCTGATGTTTAATACCATTATCTTGTAAGTACTTTTCAAATTCATTAGAGGTGTATTCACCACCATTATCGGATCATAGAGTGTTAATATTAAGTTGAGTTTCATTTGTAATCCATAATTAATGAACATTCTTAAAAGTTGCAAAAACATGAGATTTCTCTTTCAACAAATAAACCCAACACATCTCGGTGTAGTCATCAATAAAAGTCAATAGATATTTATTACCATTTGTAGATTGAATAGGCATGGGCCCACATAAATCAGAATGTATGAGACGTAACTTCCTGGAAGCTCGGGAAATAGATCCATAAAAAGGTTGTTTACAATGCTTTCCTAAAATACAAGCATTACATGGAGAAAGCTTTCTTGGAATAGTAGGAAGCCCTTGAATACCTTGTTGTTTCATAATCCAGATACTATCATAATTAATATGACCAAAACGAGCATGCCACAACAAGATGGAAGACAAAGTATCACTATGTTGAGCCAAAAGAGATGAATTAGATTGAAAAGAGGATGTCCCTTTAAGTTTTAAAAGTTTGTCTTCTTCAACACCAGTCATAACAATCACCTAATCAAATGCTTTTCTTATTTAAATTATACCATCAAACATATGTATAAAATGTCCTTGCTTCCTGATATGTATGCGAGACATCAGATTTCTTTTTAATTGAGGAATGTAAAGAACATCATGCAAAATATAATCATCAAGTCCTGGTAGGCGAAGTCAAATAGATCCAATTCCTGAAGGCTTTAACTGGGACTTATCGGAAAAATAACTATTCCATCAATGTGATTACTGAATGTTTCAAAAAAATCTCTTTTGAAGGTCATATGGCAAGTGGCTCCAGTATCTAAAATCCAAGTGTCTTCCCAAGAAGCAAAAGAAGTGCTAAAAACTTTATTTATACTAATATTACAATGTGCAACAATATAGTTGGCATATTTAGGTGGTTTTCCTTTGTCTGGAGGTTGTTTCTCTTTCTTCTCACTAATCCTATCCCAAGGAGCGTGACCTCTAAATGGTCTCCTACCACGACCTCTGTGACTATTGTCAAATCTAGCAGACTCTCCTCTAGGTTTCTACTCTTTCTGTGCAAGACACAAAGTCTCAACTGTTGAAGTGGAAAAAGATTCCTTGTTCCCAAAAGATTTCTCTTTTAGGAATTTTATCTACAAGTTTACCAAAAGTCGTGGCGTTCATCTGTCCACTAGCTTGAAGAGACTCTAAGTAGTGTGAATAGGTAGGATATAGGGCTTTAATAAATGCAGTGAGTTGTAAATCAACTTTGACACCAGTTGAGTCAATATCGAAAATGAGCTTTAATTTCGGAAGCTAACTTCATGGGATTATTATCTTTCAGTTCCAGATTAAACAACTTCATCAACAATTGTATAATTTCCAGATCTGAATGGGAATCATAAAGATATTTTAATTTCTCTAATGCGTTAAACGTTGTGGTGCTGGAAAGAATATGTCTTCTTACATCTTCAGTGACTGAGGTAGAAATTAAAGCATGTTCCTTTTTATATTTACTCTTCCAAATTACAAGTTGTCTGGCATCTGTCGGTTGCTCCAGGTCATTGTCATCCTTGCCTTCACAAATTTCCTCCCATAAATCATTAAAAATAAGAGTATTTTTTATTTTTTGAAACCATTCTTGGTAATTTTCTTGTCCGGAGAGCACTACTCCCACAATTGATACTAATGAATGCATTGTAAGCTAATCTCTATAAATGAAATTCCACTTGCACAAGAAAAATAAAATAAAATCTCACAACACCTTCGACCTTGGCTGCTCTGTAGACTGCTCACAACGGCTCCCATACACAAGCCCAGTGACTGGGCGCTGGAGGGCCTTAGGGCACTTGTTGTCCGGATTTAATAAATGTGTTGGACAGATGTATGAAATGTTGCCACAATCTCCAGCGATTTGTGACCCTTCTCCAACGATTTCAACTTCTAGAATGTACACAACCAGCTCCTCCAAATCTGGAGTTGCTTTGCCAATGTTTCACGCCCTCTCACGCAGGGACACAAAATAGACACAACCACTCAAAATAACATAGAGTTTTAAAAAAAAATACGTGGTTAAAAAAACCATGGATTTGATACCACTGACACAGACCAAATAAACTCCACAGTATGCACAGAATATAGAGATCAATGTTATTAATTAAAACTGGACACATTATGTATAGGCGAACATTTGAGGGATAGTTGCGGAAAGTTACAGACGGACAGTTGCGGACAGCTACAGACATTTACAGTTACGCGGATAGTTGAACATAACCGTCGGATTAGTTAACTGCCAGATTAGTTAACACTTATTGCATCTTGAATATCTAGCATTGAGAGACTGCATTAATCTATGGATCCCAACTCATATTTTGGGAGAAATTTCCACACTTCAGTATATCGACTTCAAAGGTTGTGCTCAATTGGTACACTTGCCATTGGAAATCCCATCTCAAAGGAATTTAAGATATTTTAATTTACTAAACACTCAAGTAGAAGAATTGCCCAGGAACATAGGGCTACTAGACAAGCTAGAACAACTAAAAATAGGTAGCCCACTATTACAAGAGTTGCCACGTTCTGTGGCCGGTTTGATGGGCTTAAAAGAGTTGATTATGTTCAAATGCGGCCATTTACATCACATCAACATACCTATTGATAAGTTAAAACATTTGGAAAAGATGGAATTATATGATTCTCGGGTGAGGATGTTACCAGCAGGAATATTACAGTTGAAATATATCAAATTTTTAGCTATAAACAGTTGTCCAATAGTTGAATTCAGTTTTCAAGACGAGGAGAATATTGGTGTTCATCATGATGCCATGGATGTTCTAAGAGAATTATTTTTTAACAACACATCCATATCCAAGATATGCATTCCTGAATGTGTTTGCCCTAGGCTTGAAATTGTTGATCTTTCATGGAAATTTCAGCTGATATAGGTTCGGGGCTTCCCATCAACACTTGTAAGACGAGCTTGGAACATTGCACAAAATTGAAATGGTTGAAAAATCTTTCAAATCTTATACACCTTAAATTTCTCAACATAAATTCGGGTAAAGAACTGGAAAGGCTATGTTGAAGGTTTGAGTTCCTTGGAAGAAATTAGAGCAGACAACTGTTGGAAGATGGAGAGCATAGAAGCGTTTAGTCTGCTGAAACGGTTAAATTGCCTCCGCATTACACACAATGGAGTTATTTGGGATGACATATTCCAATATTTTGTAAGTATCTAATAAATGTATTAATATTTGAAAGATAAACATGGGTGGGTCTTTAGCTTTGAATTTGAACGCCATGCTTATCCTACGTTTGGGTCTTTAGTCATTTTGTATAACGTTTATCCTACTGCTTATATTAGTGTTGTTGTTGAAGAGATCAGAACCAAATGAACACACATTAATGAACAAAAACAAATTGTATTTCTCAATGATCAACACGATTACATTTGCCTTGTATTTATAGAGGTTTTGGAAGACTCTAGAGAATCTAGAGAGTTCTTGCAGCGGAAATATCTGGAAGCATCGGTGGCTGTCAGTGGAAGTCTGGTGGTTGTTGGTAGGTAGAAATTAATACCTCCAACACTCCCCCCCTAATTTCTACTACTGATTACATCTTACATCAATATTTATAATGCCCAATGCTTCTCTCAAATAATCAAATTGGTCTTGTGCTAAAGCCTTTGCAAGTTGCTCCTTTGATGTGCAATGTCTCCTCCTTAATGAATCCATGTCTTGTCTAGGTCTTTATTTGAGTCATGTCATCATCTTCAATTTCTATCTTCATATGGTTTGGATTCCTTCAATTTGCTACTTTATTTTACTAGCTTCCCCTCATCATAAATCACCTTGGGATTTTACGGCTTACCCCTAACCATTACAATGCTTCTTCTTTTGTACTTGCATAAAATTGATTAATGCTTGAACTTTTGCATCTTCCTTTTTCACCTGTAAGCAATTGATCATTGATGTCCACACAAAAAGAGATCCATCTACCGAGATACATGGGTACTAGCCACTGTACTCTCTAGTTCTCTAGGTATCCTTTTCACGTACATGGTTCATCAATACACTAGACTCCTTTAGTCATAACTTGGTCCCAACCAACTCACACTCTAAGATTACTTAATCTCACATTCCTCCCCTTAATCAAATATCTAACTTCTCCGATCACCATCAAACTTAGATACGAGTACACCTACCACCCTCGTACCTACCTAGTGGTTAATTCCATAGCTTGATGTCACATCTTATCTTTATGCCTAAGAGGGATACACGCTACATGATCACTATAATCCATGTAGGCCTGATTCAACAAGGCTTACTAAACACCTGGGGAATATAGCTTGCCTTGCCTATGGCTAAGCTTTACAACTTTGGACCAAAAACCTTACTAAACACCTGGGGAATATAGCTCGCCTTGCCTATGGCTAATCTTTACAACTTTGAACCAAAAAAAAAAATCTAGGGTGTCGGGTACTACCGATCATGCACCCCTTACATCACTTATCATTATAACATTTTATCACAAGTACAAGAAGCATTATTAAATTCCTAAATTATAATCTCATTACATATAAACCCATTCAATATGCCCAATAATCCCATTTCTTATTATCACTATACATGTCCTAACACAACAGATGCCAAATATTATCCACTTCTATCCGAAAAAAAGGTGAGTGCACAGGCTTTGTATGCCTCTATAAAGAATGCAAACAATGCTCACTCTTAGCATCAAAAATACATAGAAAGACATAACATTCTTTGTAGGTACTGCAAGAAGTCTACCAACTCCAATTTGAAATCATACATGACTCGTACGCTTGACCTTGACTCTCACCTTAACTCAATTTCTAAGATTGAACCGCACATGACCATTCATGTTGACTCTCTTCTCCTCTTTTACGCAAACAACACATCCCCACAATAAATTTCTCCTTAAGCACAAGTGAAAATACATTCAATAAAAAAGGTGTGTGTTGCCTCAATTTGTGCGTACAAAGACCAAATTCGAAATAAAAATATCCCATGGCAAGTAACCAAGAAAATCCAGAATGAAACTTATTTTCCAGCAACATTTTTTAACTAAAAATTGGGAACATCCATAAACCAAACGTCCCTTACCGAATGTTCGTCTATTTTCTTGGCTTCAACTGTAGCGGGTTCCATCCAGAGCTAATTATTTAGCGAATAAGGAAGAGGGTGAACAGTCTCGGTCCAAAACCCTCTTTTCTTTGAAATCGGCGGTGACCACTTGATCAACCCCACACAGAACTTGGTTTTCGATTCCACAAATGCAGCAATGCCCTTTGTTTTTCTTGTCATCTCGTTCTTCTCCATCGAATCTGCGTCCTTCAGTTTGGTGTTCTTGGGGCCAACGTGGAAGATGTGGGGCAGCGTATTGGCCCCATATTTTTTGAAGCTCGCCTGAGATTCTCCCAAGGACTCGATCTCGTGACCGTTAGACCAAACTAGATCTACAAATATCCTTACTGTCTTTCTGCACTGCAGCGTCTTCTCAAATTAGATCTACAAATATCTTCATGGGATCTCTTCCTTCACGGATCCCTGCTTATTTTAATTCGTCGAGCCCCTCTTCACGAGCTTTCTGCGGAAGCTCTCTCAACACTCACAACCCTCTCTTCAACACTCACGACCTTCACTGCTAACTTGGAAGCTGTGGCTTCCTCTTCAACTCTCACAACACTGTTGGCATCTCAATGCACATCGTCCAACTCTCACAGCTCACCTCCACTTTGCTCCCTTGATGGTGCCACCGCTTCTGCTCCAACAACAAGGATACACTCCTTCACTCATTTAAGCACTTGTCTGCACTTGCTGGGTGACTCCTCTCAAGATCCTGGGCCCTCCCGTGAGGGAGTTAGCCCAGTCCTGTGCTCTGATACCAAATGAAGAGATCAGAACCAAATGAACACACAATAATGAACAAACACAAATTGTGTTTCTCAATGATCAACACGATTAAATTTGCCTGGTATTTATAGAGTTTTTAAAAGACTCTGGATAATCCAGAGAGTTCTCGTAGCGAAAATATCTGGAAGCATCAGTGAAGAAGAGTCTTGAAGTATGGTGATTGTTGGTAGGTAGAAATTAATACCTCCAATATTTGTATGATGAAGTTGAATTTGGAAAATTTGTGCAAACATCGCCCTCTCAAATATCAGCTGTTATGGTTAGTGCCAAATATGCGGGTGTCTTATTTTGGGAATATCAGATTTGGAAAATTAATTTTTCAAAATATTAAATTAACTGAAATGAAATATTGTGAAAATGTTGCAGAACTTCAAAAAATGGATGCATTGCACTCTATACGGAGTAGTTTTGAGCATCTTACAGTTTTGAGCATTCTATACGGAGTAGTTTTGAGCATCTAACAACCACATCGAGATATCCTATGTTGCTCAATAATGTCCAATCACACAGTGCAATATTGATGTGCTTCATCACCCAGGGACACGGGGGTAGTCGCTTTCGTGTAAAATTTAAACCAAGTCATATTCATGCCCGGGATGAACTCTATGAGACTCTCCATGAAAACCCATCAGGAGGAAAAATTCTACAAATATGCCTTTGGACAGAAGTCTCAAAATTATTTAAAGATGAAAAATTCTACAATCAGGTTGTTGTTTATAAAATTAACTGTGTTGGTCGCAATGAAATGGATGTAGAAAAGGGATGGATAGAGATGTTCGCTAGTAAAACCCAGGTTTTAGAAGCTTGCAAAATACTTGGGATAAGATCAATGGAAGGTATTTTCAACTGGCAAGTCATGTTGTTGGTCATTAAATTCATGCTAAAATATCTTGTTGTAGATATGCAGTCTCTGAGTGCATATATATGGATTTTATATGCAGGTTTAGGAATATGTTTGGAAACTTAAGCGGAATAGCTAAAGGTCAAATGTATTAGCAGAATGATTGAAGTCACTTTTAGTTATAGTGGAATGATTAATGATGAAAACCATTTTCAAACAATGTAAAATCTGTCAACACTAGAAAATGGATTGTTTCATTGTTACTTTTTTTTTTTTTTTTTTGGTGGATATACATGTATTTTGCAATGAAAGAAGAACAAGAAGGTTGATTTTTATCCAATGTTTTGGGGATATTTCTATTTAAAATATGGAGAATAAATTTGTTTCCTACTGCATTATAAGGATGTAAACAACCCTAATCTAGAAGATCAAAATTATATCTCTAAACATTGCTAAGATAAGAACAAATTCTCACTAGCTCCATAGTGAAACTGTAAGTTGGTCAATTCCTAAAACGCCATGGGATGATAGAGCATGTTATCCTTGTAACACTAAGAAGGTTGAACATGAAAATCATTTTCTCTTAGATCGTAGAACCTATACCCACATTAGATCTCAATGCTTTGGTCAATTCCTAAAAAGCCATGGGATGATAGAGTATGTCAGCTTTGTAAAACTAAGAAGGTTGAAGATGAAAAACATTTTCTCTTAGATTGTAGACCCTATACCCACATTAGATCTCAATTTCAAAATATTTGTCAAAGTATCAACCTTCCTAATCTTTTAACTCAACAAAACTATGGTGATCTTGGAAAGCTTCTCTTAATGCTTTTCAAACATAGAAACAAAATTCTAAATAATTGGAAGTCATCCCTTACCCTCTTAAGGTCCGATAGACCAATTTAGTCTCAGTGGACGTTAATCATCATCATCATCAAAAATGCCATGTGATCTCTCATTATTATTATTATCATTTTTTTCTGCTATTTTAATCCAAAATTTGCGTTGTTGTTCACTATATATATATATATATAATTTATGTTAAATTAAAATTGACACGTACTTGCATGACTTTACATAAAAAAAACCTAATATATAGGCGTGAGAGGACAGAGACCCCAAAAAAATAATAATATATGGGTGTGAGTGGGAAAACAACAGATGGTAGGCCACACTATTCACCATGCACTAAGCCAATGATTGGCTAGTGCAGGTGGATACTACAACTAGTACTCGATCCTACTTAAGGGTTATTGGCTGAAATTTTAGACGCACTTCTTGAAGGAGGTTAAATTTGGTGTTTCTTGGCATTTTTCTTGGTGGAATATCTTCAAGTAGGCTTATTGCTAGATTATTCTTGGTGGATGTAAGTGAATTTCTGCGATCCTTCTTTTCTTTGAATGGTTATGGTACATTTAGTTTGTATTTATTCCAAGATTATGAAATTGCTAGTTTAAAACCCTAGGAGAACAAGCACGTGTTATTGTCTGTGTCTTAACAATTTTTCACCTACTAGATTTGTGCTAGAAACCCTACCTTTGAAGCATTGTACTAGAGCCCTTCCATTGCATTACTCTAGTATCATTTGCTTCATCAAGCCATTAATTGTTTCAAGCTTGAGCTAAAGAAGAAGGAAAACCGCTAGGGCCTACGGTTACGTACTTCCTAGTAGCTTTTTTCCTTCTAAGGCTTGTTGATTGAGGCCTTGGGTTACCAACAACTCAATATTCACCCTTCTTGGTCCTTAGCTCTTACATTATCGTTTGTTTCCTTCAAGTTTTTTATAGCAAAGTGACTCCATTAGCCCTAAAAGGCATTTATTTAGACCTTGAATTTGATTGATTGATGAAACCAACCCTTAAATATTTTACCTCAAGCAACCTACTAACCTTTCCTAATCCTAGATTAGACTAACTCTCTAACCTTCTTGCTATTTTTACAAAAGTAACGTACAACCAATTATTACAACAGTAAAAGGTCTAAAAGTAATTGCAAAAGTTTATTTTTACATTGCCTAATAAGCTTTTGACAAGTGCTAGTATATTGCTATGATTGATTATCATTTTTGGTCATTGTGAAGCCTAATTTAAGGCATTGATTGTGAATATTTTATCATGTATACATTGTTGTTATAAAATTTTGTTTTCTTCATCTTGCATCAACTTATTTCTTTTATTGAAAAGTCCAAGGTTTTATGAAGCACTAACATCAAATTGTACTTGAAAAATATATTGGTTTCTTGTTGCTTTGTTCTGGGCAGGTACATCTAAGCATGTCATTGCTTCATTGATAAAAAAAATTGGGACTTTCCGATCCATGTGACTTGTGAGAGGGGATATCTTTTATCTACACTTTAACCTTTTTCCTTCTTAAACCCCCAGGTCACCGGGGACGTGTGACATCCCCAAAAATAAAGAAAATAAAAATTATTTTTAGAATTTAAATTGCTGGAAATTTATTTCCGTTTTTAGTAAATTCGAAATTGGAAAAAAATTTCCATTTATGGCAATTCCGAATTTCGAATTTTATGATTGTAATAAATGATTTTGACTGTTGGGTAGAGATCTGATTTGTCCCAACTAGATATTGGACAATGACACTTCTTAAAAAACATAATATTTTATATTTATTGTAGGAAGACAAATGGAACAACCATGTTACAAGTAGCTGACCATGACTCCATGAGTGGGGAACATGTTGGAACTACCCATGGGCTGATTTTTACAAGTGGAAAATTAGTGATTTGGCCATTGGAAGCCCCTAAAAATCAGGGATTTAGGAAGCTGCAAAAATTCCCAAGGAAGGGAAAAGACCTAGGCAAGTTACAAATAGACATATGCAAGGAGGCAGGACATTGTTGAGTATGCTGGGGAAGAGTCTATTTTGTTTTTCCTTTTCACTTGTTGTTATGAACACTGGGAGGGTGTGAGGCAAGGTGAAAGATGACTGAATCAAAGGACAGTGTTGTAGAGGGAGTTCCAAGTTCACCCTTATGGACTCATGGTCAGGCTAGGGGGTGAATCGAGCAAGTAGTCGTGGCTGCTTGGTTCTACGGTTGGGAGGAATGTGGTTGTTCCCTTTGTTTTTCTCTGCAAGTCTATTTCAGATATGTACCCTAAACTCTATCTGTCTGAAGGATGTGTTTTGTATTGAAATTATTGTTTGTGTTATCACTATACAGAAGAGAGTTCTAGTAGTTGTTTGAATGATCGTGTAACTGCTGTAAATCTTTTATGTACTTAAATATTCAGTATTCTACCCCCTGGGAACGAAATTGGTTAATGTTAATGAGTTTCTTAACGCCGGTATACATGCAAGATTCCAGACAAAGACTGTTCAAAAATTCAGTGAGTAATCTATAGGATTTAAATACAAAATTATTTTCAGAACCATTTGTTTTGAGCGAACAGAGTCATTGTACGCATATATAGATGTATATCAAACTTTAACAGAGTAGAAGGAATGCATAGAGCTATTGTATGCGTATATATATATATATATATATATATATATATATATATATATATAATATGAACAAAATCGAATAGTCAAACAGAACTATTGTATGCATACATCAAACTTGAAACAATACCATTATTTGCGCTTCGAACTTTAACAGAGTGGAAGGAATGCACAACGCTTTTATATGCGTCCATATGTTTATATATTTATATCAAATATAAACAGAATCGAATAGTCAAACAGAGCTATTGTATGCATCTATTCATATACATCAAACTTGAAATAGAACCACTATATGTGTTTTGAACTTTAACAAAGTAGATGGATGCACAAATCTATTATATGCGGCTATATGTTTACATATATATATATATATATATATATCAAACATGAACATAATCGAATAGCCAACAAAGCTAATATATGCGTCTATCAAACTTAAGAACCATTATATGCATTTCAAACTTTAACAAAGTAGAAGGAACGCACAGAGAAAATTTTATGCGACTATATGTGTATATATTAAACTTGAACAGAAATCGTTATATGCATCTTCAGACTGTAACAGAGTATAACGAACAGACAGAGCTATTTCCTATGCATCTACATATATATAAATCAAATTCGAACCATGCATATATATGTATGTTTTAAACGTTAACAGGGACGAATGAACGAAACAGAGCTAAATGCATAAGTATATATATTTTTCAATAGAGTTAAATATATGCACGAATAAAATGACTATGGGCATATGATTGTTCAAACTGTAAACCAGATCCTTTTTACAATCGAAAACACACGCATACGAATACGCAGAGTTGAAATTGGTGAGACCTCTAGAAAAACGATTTCAGTTGGGGTAAACAATCCTTTTGATAAAATAAACAAGAATCTTTTACTTCATGTTACATTTAAAGCGGAACTTGGTTAAACAAAAATGTGTTTAAACCCTCATTGATGAGATACAGAGAATCGGTGCTTGAACAGAGGACCTCTTAACTTCTGAAAGAACAAACTATGAACAGAATTTGAGAACACCCGATCTCAACAAGAGGAAGGGGTTTATTATTTGGAACCCGAGTACCTTTGTTAGGCCGAGTAGAGGTTGGAACCCGCACTAGGAGCGTCACACCTGCATTCGACCAACACAATAATACATTAGAAACTTATAGAGGAATTACATTGTGCTATAAACTCAAGAAGGAAACAATGATGATCGTAGCCTACCGAATACTTAACTCAGGGCCGAAATGCCACACCCTCCTGTTGCCATAATTCATAATCAACCCAGACGGAAGGGAGAAGAGTCCAGAATCTCCTGGTGGGTACCCTCACAACAGTAAGAGCCCCACCATCAGTACATAGAAAAACCGAATGACAAATATTCTTTTCCTTGACAAAATAAAAATGGTTGTGCGAAAATTACAAACAAGAAATCATTTGAAAAGAAAACTCTCAACGAACAAGGCAAGGAAGGCAAGGAACAACATCATATTAATCTTGAAGAATAACCTAACATCATCAAGGAATACTACTCTAAATCATCCCAGTTACAGTTTCTGAGTATAGGGTAGACAAGGATTTAACCGGGGTAATCCCATGGGACACACACACAACAAACCTTATGTATAGTTCCTAGTAGTAGAGGGTCTGCAACCCAGGTATTACAGCAAGAAAAACCTTTTACTATCACTACGAAAACAAAAGAAAAAGGACGCGTAGACTCTATGAGGGCAAGGTAAGTCTATAACCACAGTGAAGTAAACAGGGACCAACTCTTTCCTTCCCAGCTTCAACCAAACATTAATCTCTGTTCAAATCCGAGATTACGACAGTCCCTTAGAGAAACTTACCAGGCATTACCGTCAAATGCACCAAGGGTTTCTCATGGAGGCGGTAGTTGCTTCCTGTGAAAGTTGCAGATCCTCCCCTACGAAGGCGCAAGGGAGAAATGGAAACCTAAGAGGCACGATCATCATTCTTTACAACTTGTAACATACAAGACCCTGCTCTAGGGAAAGCTGGCGTATACAGATTGGAAGGAGTCAGAGGAAGAGACATCGGGACTGCGGGTCATAGGACCCTTTATTAAAATCCCCGGAAGAGTTTTAAACACCTCCTGATAGGCACATCTGCCACCTTAAATGCAGGAGATACGAAGTAAACCAAAAACTATGACCGTCCAAAGAATAAGTTGATTACCAACCCCAAAAATTATCGTTTTGTTACTCTGGCCAGCGAAGAGAGTTAGTTAGGTTCGGATGTGTGTCTTGTTCAGTTGGTTATGGGAGGGACGAGCTGTAACATAACGAAAGAGAACCATCAAAGGAAATCGCTTGGAAAACTTTTTCGATACAGTTATTAACCACATTAAAGACCTTATCGGTCACGACTTAAAAACTGACGTGACATAGTTAGGAGCACTTGAGCCTTGATAAATCCGAGACATAGCTCTATGTACATAGTGCGTTTTGATAAACACAAAGGGACTGAATTGTCATCCTTGAGTAAAGGCAGGGCGCGCACTATAATAAACCTTATAATGAAGTATATGCACTATCATAGACCTTATAGTAAAGTAAGTTTTGGACTTAATTGCTTTCGAATTTTGTGAAAGATATTAAGCCAAGGGTTTTACTTAAACCAAGTGTGTTAAGCCAGCATATTATAAGGTCATGCAAATAAAACAAAGTGTAAGTATCTGGCTCACGAGTGGGTCAAACAAAACCAAATAGCAAGTACATTACCACAGGGAAAAAAAAAAATTATGAGAATTTTTAGGTTCATTACAGGACGTCTCCTCTGGGCTATCATCCCTAAATAGAAATAAGTATCTTATTAAGATGATAGTGATAGGATAGCCTCATGTTATGCCAATTTGCCTTCCCTGAGCCTTTCCCTCTGAAACAAGTGCAAATTGCGTGATAACATGGACAATACAATATTTTTAAACTAAAATATAAGTGAAACATATAATTTGTTTTGGAAAGCCATATATTTAACACTAAAATAATCATTATGAAGACAATAACTTATTAACCTTTTCAATATGAAAACTAAATATATAATTACATGTAAATTTATGTATTAAATAATAGAATTATTAAAAAAAATATTATAAATATAATACAGTTCTTTACCAATTTATTTTTCACTGGTATTCAAAATCCAATATATATAGAGAGAGAACCAAGGTTGAAATTTCAAAAACATTTCATTGTGAAACTAACTTATTTATTCGTCCATTTAATTGTTTCCTTACTATTATATATAGATATTACTTATCAAATTTCAACGTGGGGTAAAAGAATGGATAAAATTAATTATGACAAGTGGGACAGTTGGATATTGAATGGAACAAGTCAACAAAACTTGGAGAAGAAAGCCACGAGAAAAAGAAGAAAAACAAAGGTGAGAAAAGGAAAAGGTAAGGTAAGGTATTCCAGGTAAAAATATTGAAACTTCGTGTTCCCTTAAAGTATTGATTAAAGAATGGGAAATATCCCAATCGTGATTTATGCGACATCAAATTCAGCCAAAAGGGAAAACAATTTTCTAGTGGTGAATTGATCATCACACTCCACTAACACCATATTCACAGTGCAAAGGTGTTTCTTTCACAATTATTTTGATGACAAGCTTTAGATATCCTTGTCTCCATCAACATCTTGAGGTTTAATTTTATTTTCATCTTCTCTACTAGTAAATGACTTCCTCCATTAATTACTCTATATGAGGCTAACTGTGAGCTGAACTTTCAGAATATTGTGGTTGGGTTAGGCAATGTTCTATATGAGTATTCCTTTGATGTTCCATCCTATTATTCTTTGATACGCAGGTAGCTGACTATTTTCAAATGATTATCTCTTTATATGGATCCTAATGTTAAAATGTTAAACTATTGTCGGTTTCATATCCTTATTTTGTGAAGTGGTTACTGACATATACCACCCCTTACTTTAGGGATGCTTTTATCAAGCTTATTTTTAAGGATGGAAGATTTAGGAGGTATCTAACACCTTCATGGTTCAAATGCAATCAAAACAATGGACTCTACTACAAGATCTATAACAAGTGAGGGGAAGTTGCTTCTAGATTTCTAACCAGAGGTACGATGCTAGCTTTGCAACTCAAGAATCAAAGTCTATTGTTGATGGTGAAACTATTGCCTCTCCTTCGTTTTCCTTGGGTTCCTTAACTCTTTATACCTTTGTTTTTGGTTCAGGTTCAATGAAGTCGTATGTCTCTAGTTTAGGTTCAAATGCAGACTAGATTTGGAAGTAAATTTGGAGTAGGCTCATCTTTCAGATATCCATCTTTATTTGGCTTTGTGAGCTATGCCTCATCTTGTGACTTTTATACCACTTATGGGTGCTCTATATCTTATGTATTATTTAATGAACCCTAAACCATATGAGAAATGGAAAAAATTACTCAGATACAATTTTATTTATTCTATCAAAACAACATTATTTTGGAAATATTTAATTTATTCTATAAAACCAACATTATTTTAGAAATGGTGTTTGCACATTCATTTCTATCGATTGATATATGTTTGTACATATAATTTATATTTGCATGTCCTATGCTTATTTTATAGAAGTTCTCACGTGTTAAGAATATTTTCGGTGTGGCTTAATTTGCTTTAAGGAGTATTAAATTCTTTATCATGTAAGATTGCTTGTTCAAGTGTTTGAGAATTTCATGCAACATTTTTATCATAAATAAATTACTCTCTAGCATGTAAAATAATTTTTGTTTTATATTTCAATAGAGGGTTATTTTTTATGGAGATGGTCCTTCTCAAATATTAACCATTGTAAATTAAATTATGGGCTATTTATGAGTTGTAGGTTGAGTTATTTATGAGTTGTAGGTTGAGTGGGCCCTAGGTCTAAGCTTTGAAATCAGGATCTGATATCAAATGTAATGGATATCCATGAGATGATATTGAATAATAATTGATAATTTAAACGCATGCATTAAGTGTAAATAAAACTTCATGTTTTCATAAATGGAATAACCTACAACATATTCATAAGTCTTTTACAATTTTTCCAATGTTAAATATTCCAAATTTGAATCCAATTATACGAAACTAAATAACAGGATGATATAAATAAGAAGTTGACTTTATAATCAAAATATTTAAATAGAAACATAAAAAAATATACCAAGAGAAATACATCCTCCATAGTCTGTTGAAGATGACCATTTGTATGTAGTCCTTCCAGTAGTAGGAAGATGCTTCCAAGCATTCCTCTTTCTTTCTACTTGCCCAGAGGGAAACAATGAAATCCTCCCATACAACTAGGAGCCTAGTTGGATTCCTAGCTCCAAGAAACCTTTCAACCCCTCGGTTTCTTGGTCGTCTCTTCCCGTGACTCTAAGAATAAAAAAACACATATGCTCTAAGAATACAATCAAAAGAAATATATCTTCCAAGAATTATCCGACCTCTCAACATGTGCCCCCAAAACCTCTCAACCTCCTCTCCTATTTATAAAGTTTCCATACACCCTTACCCAAGTCTTCTCAACCACCATAATTAATAGCCATCAACATCTCTTATCTACATTTTTGGGAAAAATTAAAATAAACTAAAATATAAATGACTTGCATAAATAACAATAAATAAAAATGCAAAGTCTTTATTCTCATGCTAGCTTATAAATGAAATTTGACAATTTTCCCCAAAATAAACATGACAACCCACCATACTCATTTAATTTATCATACCAACCATCAATCAAAGTCAAGGAAGATATTTAATGCTACTAGATATTTTATATTCAATATAATCTACATAGTCATTAAACCATTCAATTAAATAGTTAATAATATAGTTTAATAATTAATACATTAATTAATTCTACTAGTGTACATGTGCATGGTATGTGTACGTAACTAGCGAACACATATCGTATGCATGTAATAATGATAAACAACCATGTTTCCTCTAGTGCATAGTTCGTGCATGATCACACAAAGGTATGCAGAACATCAGTTCAAGTAAATGCATCATTTAATAATATTAACGAACAAAATTACAATAATTCATCCATAACTCATTATCGCACTTAAAACATCAAAAGGAAATCAAAAGAGAGTTTTAAACATGGTAGGAACCAAGTGAGTAAACAATAGTGGCACATTAAATCCCCAATCAGTATTATCAACTAATATCTAAGCATTCTTTCTTCCTAACCTACTTTCATCTTTCATCTGATCCTTTCCTCTGTTGGACTAAGCTGGAGCATCAACTATATTGACCTCACTCTAGACAGAACCCGTAAGAGGAAGTCTCATACATCTTGACTAAGCTTCCCCAGTAGGAAACTAGTAGTCTCCATCACACGTCTAGGGGAGTGTGACTTCACACAGCTCTCCCACGACTCCAGGTTTCAGAGGATAAATGGTGGACAATACCTCCACCCCTCCTGATACAATTATGGTCAATAAGATACTTGGTGGGTAATACCTCCACCAATCCTGATGAGACTAGGGTTAACACCCTATATCAAGTCATACTATGCAACTATTGTTCTTAGAGTCACGTCATCAAACATCCCCTTTGGGAAAGTTGTGTGTCTTAGTCAAAACCACACTTACCACAAATCATAGCAATATTTTGAATCATAAATTAAATAATAATTACAACTTATAACATACATTATATTCTTGATGACTACGACATCCAAGTTACCTCATCATTACAGTTATTTGTTTGTCACATAGCTCATCAACCTATAGGTTAGTTCACCAAGAATCGATGTCCATGCATATACATCAGAATTTCATACAAGATTCCATCTCTGTATTGACGTTCAATTAATAAATGTATGTTTATTTTTATCATGTCTTGCATGTGATATACAACCACAACATAACTTGAATTGGTATCCATGTACCAAAATTACAAATTTAAATTTGCATGTTTGAACAATTCTCATAACTATCATCATTATGAACATATAACAATAAAATAACATTATGCAACACATAAATAGGTTCATATATACATATTTCAAATATTTATATTGGTCTAACTAAGTCCAAATAGTTACTAAGAAATGAATTACGAAGATGAGTAAAATCAAAGTTCTAATTGTCTAAGGGAAAAATATGGGGCGTTACAAAAGAGTTGAGTTCTAATAGCATGTGGAACTGGATAGTTTCTTCAGCAAAATGAAGAGGTTTGAAGTGGCCCAGCTCTCATCACATGAAATCCTGTGTTTGAATAAGAAACATGAATCTCTCATTCCTGGAAGCCAACCTCATGGCACTACCTATATATAATATCATGCCCTCCCCCTTCCTTCACACCCACTCTCTATATGAGTTGTATTCTTTATCTTCTTGAGTGTACCTCTTGACTTCATTTATGAGGAAGGGAAGAGATCAACTCCATACAGTTACCGTGACACAAATTTGCACTAGCATTCTATGACAACAACTACTTCTAGAAAATATGGTTGGATTCAATGCACTTCTATGCTTTGTTTTCATCATGGGATTGATGAGATATTCCTCTCCCACACCGGAACTGGCACTGTACCCCATTGTAGCAGCACCCAAAGCATCGCCAGTTCAATCCCTAGAAATTCCATCACAAGCTTCTCCTCCTCCTATGACTCCCCCAAATGTTTCTCCTCTCTGCTTTGATCCTTATAAACTGGTCACCCCACCAATTTATCCCCTCGTCGCAAGTCCCAACTATTTCTTCACCACTGAGCACCAGCACCGAGGTTGTCTCTACCGCCAGACTGGAGAATATGGCTATCTTTGGAGCCTCCTTGCTTGGAGGGGTTTCCTTTCTTCTTTAAGCTACCTCTATGCATTATCATCTCCATCCTCATCATTATAATGATGTGAAACAACCGTTTAATGTTCTTCAAGGAGGAAATGACACGTGGTGGATTCGTCACAGATGTATGGTGATGGGATTCATTCATTTCAGTTGGAGTTGTAATTATTGTTTGTTATTGCTTGGGTAAGATTAGATAAGATATTCTTTTTCTATTTGATATTCTTTCTATAGGCTTGATAGAGTGGATGGAACCCATATTCGTTGGGCATTCCCGGTTGTATAATTTATGCACATGATAAAAAAAATTAAATTTAGAATAATTTTTATTTATTTCCTTGATTTCAGAGTGTTTTTAAAACAAATTAACACTTATATACAAGTGTCAAACTTATAATTAGGGTTTTGTGCCATGTTTGAATTTGGATCATTAACCTCACCCACTTGATTGCAGTCCGAGTCTTGTATAACTCATATTTCACGATCTTTTATTAACAATGTTTATGTGAATAAAATCATAACATAGAGGATTTTTATGTAAACTAGATTCATAATCCTAGATGTATTCAGAGACAATCGATCACAGTGTGAAATTTTTCTATTTATTTTGATAAATCATAAATAAATATGATGATGGAATAACTATGAAGAAATTAATGTTGTGTGATAATATCCACGATTTTCATATAAAACAATGTTTGGTTGTTGCAACTTTTAATACATTATATTCATAGCAATTTTTAATATGTTTATGTATATTCATAGCAATTTTTTATATGTTTATGGAAAGCTAAGTAATAAAGTATATTTACACTTCAATTAATTAATCATTATCTTATTAAGAGGTACCACTCTCTTGTCATTGTCTCATAAAGATTATATTATATTGGAATTTATGTTTTTTAGGGTACATTTTTAATTTTTAATTAATCTAGAATTGCATTTTTTTTATAAAAAAATATTTATGTTGTACAAACAATTCTAAGCTACATAAATTTTAGGTATATTTAACTTAGTATGAGATATATTTTAATAATATTGATTAATTTTCTGCAACTATTACTTTATCTTTATTTATTTTATAGTTTACAACATTTCAATGACCATTAAAAATATATCATTTTTAGTTAATATGAATCTTTTATCACAAAAGTTTAAGACCAATAAAACTACTCTTCTGACACAGGCGAGGGTAATCCTACTCCTCCAACTCACCCGCTCTCAGGATCGATCAAAAATCCCCTTTTGAGCCTAAGCGGCTCTTTAGATCCCCTGCTGGAATCCTCTGCTAAAAACCCAATCCACAGGTCCTTTCTTCTTGCCTCACGGCCTCTGCATGAACCGTGAACAATTTCCCCGACGTTAAATTTCAGGGTTTCGGGGTTTCGGACTTCCCGTTGTCGAGAGTCATTGTCCTCTCGATTCCCCGATCACCGATGAGCTCCTTTTCACCTGGCCTTAGCCCCACCTGTCTAAGCCTTCAGTCCACGCGACCGTCTCCTATATGACCACAGCCATATACTGCTGTCGGGGTTTCAGACTTTTCGATGTCGATGTGCACACACCCTTTGGATTCGCGATCCTCCGATTCCCGACGTGCTTTAGCCCTCCTGGCTAAGACCTGGGCCATTGTGACCTCTATCTCGTGACCACAACCATATAGTTTCCCATCGGGGTTTCGTGGTTTGCGATGTCAATATGCATGCGCCCTTTGGACTCACGATTCTCCGATCCCCGATCCTCCGATGACTCACGTCCATTGACCTGTCAACGGTCATTTCACCGGTCACGAAAATCTGCCACCTGTCCTCCTCGCCGACTCCTGTGTGGACCACACGCTCCTATACCTTATCGAGAAATCGCGTTTCGCGATTCTGCAATGCACAGACCCCTTGCTCTCGGGATCTTCGATATCCCGATTTCTGATGAACCAAACTCCGATGGGTCCTGCCTTTGACCTGCCACCTGTCCTCCTTGCTAAGCTCCTCTGTGGCCCACCTCCGTCACGATCGGGAAATCACGTATCACGATTTCGCGATTCTAAATGCTACGATTTCTTTGCCTCCATAGTTCACGAAGTGCCGAACTCCGACTCCTCTCGGATCCTTGACACGCGTCCTGTCTGAGATCCACGGATGTGGCCTCTTCTCGTAGTTTCGGGGTTCAACAAGCCTCGAAACCTCAATCTCGAGACTCTCGATGTGTCGACGATGCTCGATCCTTTGACACATGTCCTTGCAGATGGATGGTTCCGATTATATCGGTTTTCTACGATGAATTTCCCCGACTTCTGATCAACGAGACTGTCGATTTCCCGAACTCCAACATCTTGATATTTCGATGACTCCACCTCTTGTCAGGATTGCTCCTCTTGGATTACGAGGTTAACTCCCTCGCAGCTTTCGCAGATCCGACGGATGTCGACGATCTGATCCAAGATCTAATGGCTCAGATCAATTCTCCTGTGCGCGCTCCTCCTAGGCACCCCTGGACGTAGAATTTCAATGGTCCAGAATCTGTCGGCCCATCCGACGGTAGCTGTGCTCCCTCGAGCTTATGCACTTCCTTCCCAGCACTTGGAAGAAATTCAATTCCTTCAAGGCCTCAAACTTTATCTTATTTCCCCAACGGGCTCCCGAACCTTGAGCTTCATTATGTGTGTACAAACGATTACTCCTCCTGAGCTTTTCTTCTCCTTTCGAATCCTCAAAGGATTCTTCAACTTCTGCGCCACTGCAGAGTCTCTCGCACGTAAAGTGCTATCCCTTCTGAGCTTCAGAAAACACTCAGATCCCTTGAGGGGGTTTTGTTTTCCTTCCTTCTCCCACAGATGGAGACTAAAATTCCTTCCTAGTTCTCCTTCGCTCAGCAACCTCCTTGCTGAGTCCTTCTGGGTGTTCAGCAACCCAGTGAAGATCCTTCAGTGGATTCTTCCTTCAAGTAGTAGAACTCAAAGAGTTCTCTTCTCTTTTGTCTGTGCCTGTCTGCACACTTTCTCGACGCCCTCCTGGCGGAGTATCTTCTCTGCAGAACGTTCAGCAGTTCTGTCCCTTCTGAGCACCCTTTGCGCCTGCTCAATGTCCTCCTGGAAGAGATCTCAGAATACTCAGTGATTCTAATCCTCTTAAGAACTCACAGCAGAGTTCTTCTCCAACTGCACCTTGTGCGTATGCTCAATTCCCACTTGGCAGAGCTCCTTACAGAATCCACAGCAAAATTTTGTCTGCAACTGTGTCTCACCTACACAGCCTTGCCTCCAAGGTGTTTAGCAACCTTGAGGTCTTCTTCTCCTGATTTGTTGATTCCAGTCATGTGCCTCGGCACGTCTTTGTCTGACTCCGCAGAGTTCAGAAGTGCAACCTCTATGCACGGCTCTCAAAACCCGCAGCGTTCTGTCACACCCTCCTGGTGTGAAGCCTCAAAGACCTTCACCCGAAATCACACAAACTCCCTGCAAATTCACTAACACACACATTCACAGCATACATAAAGAACACACACATTCACAGCATACATAAAGAACACACACATACGTCCATATAACACAGAACATGTGCAGGAAAAACTGTTGTTTGTATTAAAAATGGCAAAAATGCCTGTATTTACAATGGTGTTCCTAAGCTCTCTCTGGCTCTCCTCCTCCTACAACCATACTAACTCAAAATGAGATATGAAAATATCTTTTACCTGAGGGGGCTCTTAGAGAGCTTCCCTCCAGATTCACCTACCCTATTCAATTACATTGAATGGGCTGTCTAGTCCAGAATCGGATCTAGATCTCATCCATACACACATTAAATACCTATCTTATCTACAGCCTGTGCAAAAGGCATGGATTTTATGGCTCAGCAGCCTAGACATTAAATTACATTCAATTCAAATTTCAAATGTGGCTGCGCCTCTCTTCAGCTTGAATACATGCGCTCGACGTGGCTGGTTGGTTGGCTGGCTGGCGTGGAGAGATGCTCCTGCATCATCTTCCTTAATGAATTATATTGAGAGGTGCAAGACCAATAAAACTACTCTTCGTTAATTAATTATATTGAGAGGTGCATGTCTTGTATACATTCTCTTTTACATATTATGTGGATAATTTCAATTTTATGTAGAATTCAAGGAAAGAGGAGATTAATTAATGACATATATTTGAAGTGGAAACTATAACAAGATGGTACATTATTAATCTTACAAAATCACAAGTTGTTGAAGGTTTAATTATTATCGTGGTATGTCATATTTGAATGGTATATAGTTTTATAAATTGTTGATATTGACTGCAAGTCCAAGTAGTTTTGGAAGAAAATAACTATTTGTCAACATTAGTAGGGGTAATTTTAGAGTAAAACATAGTTACGGACTTAATGAGAATTGTGACCTCAAAATGATAACTATGGCCCAAAAAATTCATATTTTTGCATAAAAATCATCAAAATCAACCCCCAAATCAAAAAACGGTGCAACCGGTAGCATGATTTTTTTAAACGGGGTCAAAATTACAACATTTTCAAACATGGCCTTCAAAACTCAGACAGTAACTCACAAAAACCTTCAAATCAACATCTAAAAAAAAGTTGTTTTTGAAAATTTTCTTTTCTTTTCAAAATGTTAAAATTTTAGATAATTTGAAATCGTATTTTTAGCACTTGGTACCATTAAAACTAAAACATCAAAATCAACCATCAAATTGAAAAGTATTTCTACCGGTAGCACCCATTCTAAAATTCGGGTATGAAAATGGCACATTTTTATAAAGTGGTAAAAGAACCCATCATTATTGTAGACAAAATCATAAAATCAACCCTTAAATGTTTACTTTTTAAATATTATTATCACTCAAAGCACAAGGTAATACATAATTCCATGAAAATATCACAATATACTTTAAAAATTCAACATCACTTTTTAATAATTTTTTTACTTATAATAAAAAAAGTAAATACCAGTTACATTGAATGAAACATAAATCATTTCTTAAAAGTGTTGTTATATTGTCCATATTCAAAATATATGAGCTAAGAAATTGTATTATATTATCCATAATAAAAAACATATCATTCATAAAACATAACAAAAGACTCGTAACTTCATATATGATAATATATGAGTTCAATGCTTATTTCTAGTTACCATACAAACATCATATGGATAAAAAATGCATAAAATGTTTCATACACTTATTTAGATTGACTCATGGTTTCTGAAATACCATCAGAGTCTACATTGTCTTAAGATGAATGATTGGATGAAGATGTATATGATCCATACTCTTCTCTATTGTCAATTAATGCACCATCTAATTCTACATGCATGCCCAACATTTCAGATGTCAAATGCCTTTTATATCTACGACTAGGTTCAACGGAATCCCAACTTGCATTTATTTATTGTGGCAACAACCTCTAGATAATATCTATTGTCTTGGAACGAAGAGTTTCTCTCTTTTTCAAACTGAATTCATAAACAAGTATGTCAACATCATCTAATTTTAAGAGGTCAGGGCGATGACGAGTTGTATTTTGACCCTTTCTTTTTCCCTTTCTATTGACATGTTTCTCAACCACCATGTCTGGCCTGTACACACCATTGAATGGATGTGTACTAGTTGCATACCAATGCAGTTCAATTGCAATAACATCATCATTTTTTTTCTCAATCTTTATAACCTTTCCAATCGAGAATGGATAACCATGTGGACCTTCAGTTGCTAAAATTGCAATCATGCTACCCTCCTTAATATCTTATACTGAACCCTTGTAAAGGTCTTCCATGGATTCATGTTGTGCATGTGGCCTTCGCAAACCAATATACATTGCTCTTTCCTCTGCTTGTGTAAACTCAATAACACCTTGAGATTTTTGTTTAACTTCAACAATGTTTGTTTTTTCAGATTCATTTGGCATATGGGCATACCCCCAATCTGCGGGAGATACCCGCATGGTACACCATGCAGGAGTCCTAATGATTGGGATCCTACATGGTGCTTAGTCTCTGCCAACAATATACATCATGTTGGTTGGTTTAAGAAGGCATGAATGCACGAAGAACAATATACAACCTACTGAGCAACAATATTGAATGTTGCGGTAGGGGACCGTTAGATATATCCAGGTGAATATATCAAGAATATCTAAGGGTGTATATACCTCATGTCGCAACATTCAATGTTGTGCAACATGTTGTATATTGCTCATCATGAATGCACAACTTTAATCCATACCAATGATGGTTTAAGAAAGCATAAATGCACAGCTTTAATCAATACCAGTGATTTAAGTCATTTAATATCTTCATGATTGCTCAACGCCAGAGGTACTATTTTGGGAGCTGGCTAACTCAGGAGCAATCTTCCCTCCCAAGTTACCTTTCCCGTAGATCCTCTGGCAGTCCCATTTTAAACTTCCAACCAATCCAGAACTCTGATTTATTTTCTGAGCATCTGGGTTGGTTTAAAATGGGGAAAACCCCTTGGGGTAAGGTTTTCAATTGCATGGAACTTTGATCCATGCAAAACTCAGACTACCCCTAAAAATATGGCCGGTCCATTTTTTTTGCTTGAAAAACAGGTATGGTTGCTCCCAAGTTATCCTAATCCCTAGTGCATTGTTCGAAGACGACTTAAGATCTGTGTTATTAGCTTTCCATCCATTTAAGTGATTTAAGATCTTCATCATTGCTCAATGCTAGAGATACTAGTGTAGTGTTAAAGAGCGATGTAAGATCTGCATTATCAGCTTCTCCTCCTTTATGTATAGTTCCTATAGAAATGAAAGTCTCCACTCGTTGTCCTTTTGTCTTCTCTGCTACATCTGTATTAACCTCTCCTTGGCTGTTTGGCAGAAATATCTCAACTCCTCCAATGACCAGAATGCTCTTCTGATCCTTCTCCTCTGTGATGAAAGTTTCCAACTTGTCATCATCTTCATTCACGCAGTTTGCAGTTCTGTGTGAAGCTTCATATGGATTAGGCCTTTCTTCCTCCTCCTCTCCATCTGTCAACACCCCCTGCTAACATGAATTCTCAGCTAAGATCATCTCTTCTCCTTTTCCCACTTGGCAATTCGAGATGTCATCTATGCCCTCCTAGAAGCTTATGAGATTGCTTAGTTCCTCCTCATTGCCCACGACAACCTACGAGAATCCTCCCAGATCTCTTTCCCTCGCTAGTGAGGTTTTCCACATATCTCAACGTCCTTTTCATCATATGTTGTTGCCTTCGGGCCAACAACTTCCGAACATGCCACTTAGTTGTCCTCCTAAAAGGCACTCGTATCTCCAGTGCACCTTTGCCTCCTGCTTCATCTTAAATGCTAGTCTCTCTATCTCTGCTCAGATATCACTGATCTCTTTGTCCATCTCCTCTTTTCTTTTCTGCGGGCAGACTTCTATTCAACCGTTCTCCTGTCTTCTAATGACCATATTACTTCACCTGCAATCCACCTGGTTGTTTATCATATGTTGCATGCCTTGCAACAGTTCCCATAGAGTATCACACTATGTCTCCCTTCACCTACTATCTATAGGCGAATTCTCACTCTGATACCACTCTGGTATTAGAGTATCTCCTTTATCTCCTTCCTCTTGCTTGAGAGTAAAATCAGGCTCTGATACCACTTTGGTATCAGAGTATCTCCTTTATCTCCTTCCTCTTGCCTGAGAGAAAAATCAGGCTCTGATACCACTCTAGCGCAGACCCCCTACCCCTCTCCTTTTCTCCTTCGAGGCTGCTCGACCTCCCGGTCTAGGATCGTTTAAACACTTGAGTTGGATTGAATCTTCGGCTCTCTGTTGGAACCAAAATTTCCACAAGTACTTCTTCCTCCGAAGTGCAGGTCCTCTTACCCCTTCAAAGAAAGTTGGCAATGACACTCACTCTTCATGTCAGGCCCTTTCTATCATGTGACCTCGGGCTGTGTCCCAAGGCCAAACTCTGATAAGCGCTTCGGGCTTCGGGATTTGGCTTGCCCCACAACAACCCACTCCTATGTCCCCAAACTCTGAATCGATGAACTTCAAACGGCACAAGGATCAACGGTCCCCATCCCTCATTTTGATCGACGGTTATGATCTACTCCAGACTCTAGCCTTCGGGAGTCTCTCGCTTTCCTTCTCTAATATCTCCCGGAATGCTCCTCCTCCGAAATTTGCGGATCGCTTCCACGCATCCCTTCCATATCTAACGGTCTGGATTCAAACTTCTCTTTGCAATTTCGTGAAGATCTTTGTCTGCTCTTGGAAAACTTCCCGGAGCTCCAACTCCTGGATCTCCCGATATTATACCACCTATCTCCTCCCAATGATGGACGATTTCACGGTCTTCGGGACTTCAAAAATTCCTCGACCTTCTTGCACACTTAGCGCAATTTTTCCCAATACTTAGACTCTTCTCGGACTTCCCTCTGCACTCCTTGCAAAGTTCTATGTTGGTTCTTCTGAGATTTTTCTCAGCTTGAAAGCTTCGATGTTCTCAGTTCCTTTGCGTTCTTCAGTGGACTTTCTCCTGCCCTCCTGGAAACTTAACGCCCTTCCTCCTGAGCCTATAAGATGAACTTACTGTGACCTTGGTGCCCTCCTTGCACTCGGCTAAGCTTTTCGATGGCTTCTCCCTAAGATATTCCACAAGTCTTAAGGCATCTCCTTTCCTTTGTTTATGCGCTCTTGCAAAGCATTTCTTCACCAGATGATGCAGGAGAATCTCCCACATCAAGCGAGCCAACGCGAATGCAAGTGGACAGTTGGGCAGGCGCCAGCACAAATTTTGAAAATACCTTGGAAATTGTTGCGCGATCTTAAATGAGTCATTTAAGATGAGGCGCACTTGTATATTGTAATCGTACCTTGAGTCTTTATCTCTCGTCCTTAGTAGGTAGGAGGAATTTAATATAGTTAATGCAGGTAGATAGAATTTAATTCTAGATTAGATTGTTTGAGAGCGCAAGAGGGAAATGGGATATAGACACCCTCATTGTGCATTGTAACATTATTGAAGATTGGAGCATAGGAACAAGCAGAGAGTTGTGTAAGAACACCCATGTACATATATTTGAATTAATGGAAGAGCTTTGATTCAATTTCATGGTTTTGTGTTGTTCTCTGTGTATTGATGTTATGCTCATGAATATTTGCTTCCTGTTATGCACTTGCTTTGATATGTTGTGTATATGATTTCATGGTTGAGTTGAAGTCTGAAAGGGAAAGGGAATGAGTTTCAATTGTGAGGTTGACCCATGATTGTCTAGAAATGTGATTACCCTTGCGCGCCATGACTAAGGCTCATGGTGATTGCGTTTAATATTGATATATGTAATTTCAGTTGGAATATAGTTAGAATGTTTCCTAGGCAGTAATTGTGTCAATTAATTGATCGTGTTAATGTAGTCAGACTTTTGTGGATGCTTCAGAGGTGCTTTGTGCCATGATTTTTTTTATATGATGTACTATTCGTTATGTAAACTATTTGTCTTTGTGCACCTTGAGAATAATGTGGATGGATGAATTATTTAATTCATTAGTTTACCTGCGTCAATAAATTAACATTGATGTATGACTAGTTAAGTGGTTAGGTTGCTTGCGCGAATGAGCATTTAATGTAATGAATGATTGTTTAGATATTAGACTTATTGCGTGAATGAAACTTAATGTGACAGATGGTTTCATTTATGCTAATGGTTAAGTGGCTAGATTGTGTGGCTTTATGGACTAATGTTGACGCATAAATGATTACACTTTTGATTACTCGCACGTGTTGCCATAATAGTGATGCATGATTAGTTTAGTAATAAATTTACTTACGCATCTTAATTTAAGTGGGCATGTGATTGCTTCATAATTAATCTCTTCCACCTTTGAATTTAATGTTGATTAATCTTGCGTCATGAATTTAGGTTGATATGTGATTGATTTAGTAACTAGTTTCCTCTTGCGCTAGTGATTTTTCTAGGGTTTTTTTACTCTTGCGCAACGATTATTTAAATGTTGGTGTATGATTGATAAGGATGATGATTACCCTTGCTCCATGATTAAATGATGATTAGGATTAATGGATTGATCTAGTTGATGTTGGACTTGTTTGTTAGTGGGATGTAGACACCTCCTTGTTCCTCATAAAAGTAGCCAACCCTGAGACCTTAAATGATTAAAATCAATTGGAACCTAGGCTTGAGCATTGCTTATGTGTCTTGGAGGTCCTAACATTGCAAGGTAGGTTGGGCGGGTAGTCATTTTATATTCATAATCTATTTGAATTTTGTTGTAAATTGTTTCAAGATAATTATGATGTGTTAATCTACTACGTTATTTATGTTTATGTGTCGCTATCCTTCATTGACGCGTTAAATGTGTCGTTAGTGATGATTTTCGTGATGAGTAGTTGGTACTTCTTTTACTTATGATGTTGATGATTAGGCGATGATGTGATCATGTGTTGATGTTAATTCTTAACGCAAAAAAAAAAAAAAAAAAAAAAAAAAAAAAGCATTTACCTTTTGTGCTTCACTTTTCTTAGGCATAACGGAGGGTTGTTACAAAATTGAAGGTCAATCTAGGACAACGTTAATCTAGGATACTAATTTAATTTGTATTAATAATCATATGAATATATTTAATACAATATTGAAAGTTTACATCCATAAAGATTGATTAGAAAAAGAGAAACAAAATTGAAAAATACATATATAAAGTTTTAAGATATTTTAAAAATTAAACTTCACATATATATACTTCAAACATCTTTGTAAATTTGAAGCATTATTCTTGTTTGATTGGAAAAAGCTAAATAGTGCTACTCTTATAATATGGAAATACAATAAAAGTCAATGATATGGTTGGAGCAAATGCTTTCCATGGATAAGGTATTGATTTATTCTACTTTCATGTTTAGTCTTGGCTTGAAGAAAAACACACATGCATTAAAAAAATCATATCCACATCTATAAAGTGAGTAGTATTAATTTTTTTTTACTTCAATAATTTTTAAAATAATATTTATGTAATTTAATCTTTATTTTATAGTGGTATTTTTAATAAATATAAAAAATTATATTTGTAATAAATTATGTATTTGTAATAATGGAATAAAAGTATTTTCATTTTAATTTAATATAATATAATAAAAATATCTGCATTTTAATTTAATTGAAGCTCCCAAAACAATTTCCAACCAATTGGGAATGTTCTCGTACAACTATGAAAATTAGTAATTTCATTTCATTTCATTTTCCTAGACCAATCACAAAATATACTTTTAAATATTTAAAAATAAAAATAAAAACTAATTTTTTTTATTTATAACATTTAGATTAATAAACATTATTTTGAAAAACATTTTAAAAGATTATGGAAAATTAGTCATTATAATATTCTTCTTCTTAACCTCTTTGACAAAATATAATTTTAAATATTTAAACATAAAAAAAACACCATTATAATATTTAGATTAATAAACATTATTTTGAAAAACATTTAAAAACATTATGGGAAACTAGTCATTTCATTCTTCTTAACCAATAAGAAGAATGTGGCGAAGTCAAACTTTTTTTTTTTAAATATTTAAAAACAAACATTATGGAAATTTTTACAAATTTATAAAAATAAAAATAGATTTCACTCTATATTCCCTCCTTTGGCAGGAGCCAAAAACTTTTTAAAATATATTTTAAAATTTTAATATTTTCATCAAGAATGAAGTTCACCACTTTTCATTTTTTTTTTCTTTCCATTTTTCCTTAACTTAAGTAACTTTTCTTCATAATTTGATATTTTAAATTGATTTTTATTCACTTATCTTTATTTATAAATTTATAAAAATAAAGATAGTTTTGACTTGCAGACTTTCTACACATGTACTAAGATCAATGATAAGAATCCAAAAGATCAAATGCCAATAATGCAAAATGCTTAATATATTTTTTTTTTCAATATAAAAGAATGAAAATGCAAGTATTGAACAACAGCTTGATATAAAGATTCTACTAAATGCAAACAGAGACAAACCAAGTTGGATATCAAGAAGCACACCCCCAGCCCAATATGCAAGTACAATCAATGAAAAGGATTTTTTATTTTTGTAAGTGAGTGTGAGATTCTATATTACTCAAAAATATGGTACAAAAGGAAAAAAGGAGGATCCCCTGATCTGCCAAAAAGGAAACCAGATCAGGGATCCCAAAGTTGCGTTGTCTACAGAATGGGGATGGAGGGTTGGGTCGCCACCTTGGGAAACCAACCCAGTCTCCGAAAACTAGTTTGAAAAACTATACCATAACATATACATAAAAGACAAAAACGTAGAACAGGGGTGTCTCCTATATTGATAAACAACTTGACTAGGGGTTGATACAGCGCTAGTCCAAGAGGATGGGATGGATTTTGTGTACCCATACCTTCCCATATATTGTGTGGGTGATGTGTACCCATACCTTCCCATATATTGTGTGGGTGATGTGTACCCATACCTTCCCATGGCCAACCCTTTTGTTCTTTGTCCTTTGTCGCCTGCTGATTATCCTTTCTAGTCTCCCACGGACAACCCCTGTAGTTCTTTCTATTGACAAGACCATAGTGTCGTACCTCCTCTTGTGGTCTGATCGAGATCTGAATTGTAACTCATGGTTAAGTGGTGGCCTATCGAATTCTTCCTGGATCCTATGTACCCTTCAATTATTTCTGTGCCTCCAGCCTCAATGTGATTGTTCGTACTTTAGCTCTCATCATAGTCCTTTGCCGCTAGTTGGAGGCAGTCTGTTCGGAACTAACCATTCGGGATGTTAATCCATATGGAATCTAGTTCTAGTCCTTCCTTGTCGACCCCTTTGTTAGCGATTATGTCCGCTAGTCCATTTGCATACCTATGTACCTAGAGCAACTCCATTGTGATCCCCGTCTGCAAGTGCTCTTGAATTTTTTGCAGGGAATGAGCCAAGCACCAGTGCCTCTAAATTTTGCCCACTCTAGTACCGTTTTGGAGTTTCCTTACTGTGTTGATGACCATCGTGGAATCTCCTTCCACTATGGGGTTGGTCATCCCTTCCCGGTCTAGAATCTCAAGGCCGATCTCCAGGGCTCCAAATTCAGCGACATTGTTGGTTGAGTTTCCCAGACTCCCAGTGTACAGTCGGATGATTTTTCCTTGACTATCCCTTAATACTCCTCCCATTCCTATATGTCCTGGGTTGCCTTTCGATGCCTCATCGAAATTCATATTGAGGGAGACCTCTAGTGGCGGTTTCCAGTTGCGCTCACCTACTTGTAGTTGCGGTGGTCGTCTTACCTGATTGGGGTTGCATCCATCTTTCAATTGAAAATCCTCTAGAACTCTGAGGTCCTGGTCTGTGAGTTTCACTCTTCCTATTTGGCAGTTGCAGCTCTATACCATTTCTTTTCTTATGGAGATTATTGTTTCCTTCATCTTTCCTGTCATCCAGCTTTGGTTCCTAAACATGCGTTGGTTCCTTTCCTTCCATATTGTCCATATGATCGTTCTGGGGATGAGGGTCCAATAGAGATTCACCTCTTCGTTTTCATTGTAGTTCTCTTTTCAGGTGTTGATAGTTGCAGATATATTACCTTTGATCCTATTGGACTGATAGAATATGCTTGCCACCCAGTCCTAGACTTCTGCTGTGTAGGTACATTCGTCCAGTAGATGGTTTTTTGTTTCCTCCTTTGCTTCACATAGTTGACATATAGAAGGACCTATGAATCCTCTCTTCCTTAGGTCTTCCCAAGTTAGAATTCGCTTGTGGAGTATTAGCCACTAGAATATTTTTATTTTTGGCCAATGGGGGATGTTCCAGAGCTTATCCCATTGATGTGTCGGGTGTTCTTGGTCCTGGTTGCTATATAGTGTCGAAATTCTTTGAGATTGAATTCCCTGCCATCTTGGTGCCCCCATCTCAGCTAGTCATTTTCGTCCATGACTGCAATTTTTCTTCTCTCCAATTCGTCCTCCACCTCTTTTATTGTTGTTGTGGTTTGTTCTCTATTCTGCGGGGTGAGAGTGTTCCAAATTCTCCATTTTTTGTGATCTGTTTCTTGTTTCCACTAATGGTAGACTCTGGTTTTTCCTTGCGCAATCAGCTCATGTTGGAGTTCCTCTCGGCCCAGTTTTTTCATTCTAGGTTCCTATTGCCAGGCATCCTCTCAGAATCTGGTTGTTCTACCATTTCTTACTTCCCAAAAGTTGTGTGTCTGAATCCAGGCCGTGTTGCGCTAGGCTAGGTTCCCGATGACGGAACCTGCCCTGGTGCCTATGAAGCAGATTTTGTCCTAGTCGCATATATTTGGGGCACACTTTTCCTTCCACAAGTTGACCCATGGCGTAGTAGTTTCTTTGACCCAATGCCAAAAGGGTTTCTCCCCATAGGTGCCATTGGTCACTTGTGGGTCATGTAACCCCATGGCTCCTTTGCTTTTTGGTTTACAAAACTTCTCCCAAGCCACCAGTGCCCATTTTTTCCTTATTTCCACACCTCGCCACAGGAAGTCCCTTTGTATGGTTCTTATTTTTTGTAGTATCCCCTTGGGGGTTGGATAAACAGACATCATAAAGGTTGGAATTTCTTGCAAAATCGACTTGGTCAGGATAAGTCTTCCGGCTAGGTTGAGGGATCTGTACGTCCACTTTTTTACCCATTCTTGTAGCTTGTTGATTATTCCTTCTCAAGTTGATAGTTTTTAAGCTTTTTCTATCAAGGGAATGCCCAAGTACTTGGTTGGGAGTGCTTTGCATTCAAAGCCCAAGATGTTGGCCAAATTTCTTTGGATTGCGAGGTTGGTATTAAAGAAGAAAATCATATATTTGGATTAGTTGATCTCTGCCCCTGAGGCTTCCCCAAACTCGTATAATATTTGTTTGTAGGCCTTCGCTTCCTTGACTGTGGGTATGCCATGAAGTAAGGTGCCATCCACAAACTGTTGGTGTGTGGAAGTAGGGAAAGTCTCGAAGGGTTTGATACCTTTTATTTCCCCTATTGTTGTTGCACTTTTTATGCTTCGACTGAGACCTTCCATCATTAGAATGAATAGGAAAGGGGACAATGGGTCTCCTTGTCTGATGCCTCTCATGGGATAGAAAGGTTTGGCAGGGGATCCATTTACTAGTAGTGAGTAGCTTGTTGTGGATACTAGGTTGACGATCCAATTAATCCAGTGTTGGGTGAAGCCAAAGACTTCCAGGGTCTTGATCATATAGTGCCAGCTAATTTTGTCATAATATTTTGCTAGGTCCAGTTGTATTATCATTCCCCCTCTCTTATGAAGCTTCAGGGTGTGGATAAGTTCATGGGCATGGATGATATTGTCCATTACTTGTCTTCCTTCCACAAAACCTACTTGTTCTTGTGAAACCAGTGTGGGTAGGAGTGGTTTCAATCTATTTTCTATAACCTTGGAGATTATCTTATACACGACATTGCACAGCGCTATAGGTCTGTAATGATAAGGAGTTTTGGCTTCATTCTCTTTGGGGATAAGTGTAATCATTGTAGCATTTAGCGCTTTTAGAATGGAGGCTAACCTTCTAGAGTCTTCCACTACCCTATACACGTTGTGTTTGACAATTTCCCAGCAGGCTTTGAAGAACTCCACTATGAAACCATCTGAGCCTGGGGATTTTCCATTGGGCATTTCCTGGAGTGCTTGGTCAATTTCCTCCTCCGCAATGGGCTTGTTCAGGTTGTTATTTTGTTCTTCAGTGACCAAGTGAGGGATATGTTGGATTATCCTTTGTATGGCCTCCATTATGTCTTGGTTGGGTTCCTGGGCTATCCCGTGGAAGTGGTTTACTAGAGTTGTTTCGATGTCCTTATGTGACTCTCTCTCTATTCCATCCTAGTCCCTAATCTTCAGGATTTTGGTATGGGCTCTTCTGGCCATGTTTGTTCTATGAAAAAACTTAGTGTTCCAGTCTCCTTCCTTTAGCCATCTGATCTGAGACTTTTGTCGCCAAATAATTTCTTCTTGTTGGCATTGCACTTCCCATTCCTGGGTCATCTGGATCTCTTCCTTTTTCCACTCCTCCGTGTAACCCTCTGAAATGCAGGTTTCTTCGAGTTTTTTCATTTTTTCTTCAATGTTTTTCTTCTCTTGGTTTATATTCCCAAAAGTGTCCTTGTTCCACTCCTTGAGCCTATATTCGATGTGTTTTAGTTTCTTGTAGAGTTTGAACATCCTTGTCCCTTGCTCTGGTTTCTCCTCCCGCCACTACTGTTTGATTCTTTCCTTAAATGTCAGGTGTTCAATCCAGAAATTCTCAAATCTGAAAGGTTTGTTCTTTGGTGTGGTCTGGAAGCCTGTTTCCAGTTGCATTGGCCAGTGATCAAATCCCCCCCATGGAAGGATGTTGCAATATAAGGTTATCCCCTGCATAGTGATTGACTCTGATATGAGGAATCTGTCGAGTCTTGTCGCTACCTGATGTTGGTTCATCCGTTTATTGTTCCAGGTGAATTGGCCATTATTAGTTTTCAGATATACCATCTCCACTGTGTCTATGAACTTTGAGAATTCTTCTGCATCTCTATCCAATCTTCTTGTTCCTCCTTTTTTCTTCGCAAGTGACGTGATGATGTTGAAGTCTCCTGCTAGGATCCATTGGAGGTTGTTGGATCAATTTTTAATATCTTATAGGTCTCTTGTCATTCTTCTCCTTTCCTCTGACACCTAGGGCCCATACACATTAGTGCATAAAATCACCTCTGTGTTCCCAATGATTTTCATGCGGACCGTAAGGGTATGCCTAGCCGCTTCAGCTACTATTAGGATTAGTAATTGTGGGTTCCATAGGGTGAGGATATCTCCTACCATTTGGTGGCCTCCAATAGCCACCATCTTGTACTTGTTCCATTGTTGTTGACTGATTGTTTCCATTATGTCTATATTACATTTTGTCTCTTGAATAAAACAGAGATCCGGTTGTTCTTGTTTCAGTCTATTTCTAAGGATTCGTTGCTTTCTTGGGCTGTTTAGGCCTCTTATATTCCAAGTTATAACCTTCATTTAAACATGCGGGTGGGAGTTGGGGAAGAGTTTCTTGATCTTACCCGAGTTTCTCAGTAGCGCTCGAAGCTCCTGTAGGGCTACACTATTTGATTTCCTTCCTTTTTTCCTCCTTGTCTGCTTGGGTGAGAGTTGTGGTTGTCCCTCGCCATCTTTGACTCCTAGGTGTCCAATCTCCCCGTGTGTACGCTTTAGGCCTCTAGCTTTGGATTCCTCCCTTAGGAGGAATATGTATTGGATGCGGTCAAGTTGCTCTGTTGGTACACTTTCTACCACCTGTCTTTTCCATTGCTCCAATATGTTTGTGAGATCTATCCCTTCCCTTTCCACAAGGTCTCTGAGTTCAGTATCTTCCATGACTACTTCTCTTGGGGTCATTTCCGCATCTCCTTCTGCTTCTCGCATGGGGGTGTTGTCGTCTCTGATTCCTCCATCCATCGGGGTTGCACAACTTCCTTATTCCTTCTGGTTACTTGGCGGGTCGGTGGGCTCATTTGTTGTTTGTTCTCTGACTTTCTGAGCTTTTACTGTATACTTATCGTCTTCTGCCCCTTTATTGGTTCTATCCCTTCCTTCTGTTTTATTCTGGACCTCTGGGTTATTTCCTGTTGGGGATTTACTCTGCTTTTTGTTTTCTCTGCTTCTGGGGTTTGGTTTTACAAACCCATCCTCACCCTACTGTGGTTTGGGGGTTTTTGCTTCATGTTTTTTATTAAGAGGGCATTCCCTGATCAAGTGACCATGTTCATGGCATCTTCTGCATCTGAAAGGGATCGGTTTGTAATCGATGTTTTGGATCCATTCCTCATCCCTGAATTCGAGGCTTATGGATTCTGGGAGTGCTCCCGACACATCCATCTCTATACATATTCTTGCATAAGATGTATATCTCCCTTTTAGGGTGGCTTCTGCGGTCTTTATATATTTCCCCAGTTTGTTTCCTATTTCTTCGAAAGTAGAGGGTAACTAGTAATCTAAAGGTAGGGAATAGAATTTTAGCCAAACCGGCACCTTTTTGAAGGTCTCTTTTTCTAGGGAGAAATTTTCCTTCCATGGCTGCATTTACAATCTTGTTGATGCATGGAAGTATGGCCCTCCTTCAAAGACTCTATCCCCATCCTCCAAGTTTATGAAGACTATTGTGAAGAAGCCTTTCAAACCCATATGGAGCTCCACTTCCCCATTTGGCTTCCAGTGATATTTGATCCAATTTTACAGCGTTCTTTTGGTGGGCCACAAGCCGATAAAATTGCAGATTAGCGCATGCGCCTTCATCTGATCCCTGTAGAGTTGTGTTTGTGGATCCTCCAGTATCACCTTGGGTATCATTGTTGTTTTGGATTTCATGGGTTGTGCCCTTCTGCCCGGTTGGTCTTCACTGTCTCTTGCGTCTCCCTCTGGGTTTCTCTGGCTTCCTCTTCCATGCACTCACTTTTTCCCTGGTTCCTTTCCTAACCTTTTTTTGGGTCTGAACCCGAGGTTCCTGTCACTGGTGCCTTGAAAAATACACCCCTTGGCCCTTTCCCTCTATCTACCACTACCTGTTTGTATGAGGGGGTACCCTTACCCCCCCCCTTTGGTGCTCACGTTGTCCTCTGCTATGGTCGTGACTATCAAAAACCTAGATTGTGGTTGCTCTCTGCTTCAAATTATCGCATAGCCTTACAATCAATTAAAAGGATGATGAGAAAGGAACCGCCCAAAAATTCAACCAAAGAAAGGTTTCTTATCATTCTACAGGCACTTAACAGTCATAACAGAGACCTAAGAAGACTTAGCAACCATTAAAAATTACCCAACAAACATCAAACTCAGCAACCAAGCCTACAAGAAAGATGTGCGTGACTATTCAGGAGAAAACCACGTACATACGCCTCTTACATAATGACGGCACGCATATGTACGTGACTGTCAGGTAAAAACCTACATATATGTATTAAAACACCGTCAGTTCAAGGATAAGGCTAAGAAAATCAGACTCACAATGAACAAAGGCTGTCAAGCAATCAGGCAACAAGAAACTCAATATAAAGGAGAGAAATCAAAGAATAAAAACACTCCAAACCACGAAAATAATATTTTATCCCTAATATGGTCTCCAATTCTGTTACGAGGAAAATCTATCTATGGCATGGGGTAAACCACAATAGATAGAAATGAATGCAGAAATCAACTCTAATCTCAAGTATGTTATATAATAAAATATGTTAACAAGACAAGATAAATAGCCTACCTCGTCCATACGTTTGATAAAGTCCATCGTTGAGCACTTGACTCAAAGAAATACACCTGCAACTTGTCCTCAACAACCAAGAAACGTAAGCATATGGTGATAATATATAAATTTATCACTTTCAATAGCCTAATCCATCAATATTCATAACAAATATGCCCATGGAATAACAATTCAAATATTTCAAGACATTTATTGGACGAGAAAAGAGTATTTCTATTAAAATGTAATCAGCAGAAGTGTATGAATCACAAACTTTTGTGTCGGCACGGTTCAGAACCAAGAAACTAAGTCTCTTTTAGTTGGGCCTCCACCACTTCAATCCTCCACAAAAGGAAAGCTCATATAAGAGAGACAATGAGGTTCTCAATCAAGTATGGAAGAGATTGGGGGTTGAACAATGTGTTCAGACTTAAAAGGATAAAGGGATGCAGACTCAATCTGAAGTGAATAATTTCTCCAGAGTTACTTTGCTCTCAAAGTTGAATTCTTCTCCTCTTTACCATAGCTCGGATATGGCCTGTTTATAGCCTTCAAATGGAACTAAAGGGCCGAGTCAAAACGTTTCCAGTATATGGAAGGTCAAAGATCATGGATCCCGTAACGTGACATGGAAACCCGAGACTATTTTTTTAATTTTGGGCACAAAACCTTATGTACACGGGTTGTAATGGTGAAACCTGCGTATGTGCATGTTGTATAACTGTTAGGGAGCGTATATGTGGAAAAATATTGTTTTTAGCTCTGCATAGGGAAATGGAAAAAGACCTTCTGAGCAAATTTTCATAAGGTAAGGAAAATCTTGCTATAACATTGTGAGTTGCATCTGGATAATTAAACTGTCGACTAATGTCAAGGGATGGTGTGCTTAGTTTTCATTTTCTCATCTTAAGTATGGAAACTTCTTCACAAGATTAGTAGAACCCCTGACCTTTCTGTTATCTCTGTTATACCGCTTAAATATTCTAATACCTGCTTATGTTTTTCCAACATCTTTATTTTCATCGAGACATTCTTCAAAGGAAATCAAAGTGACCTGTAGGGTACAACATTTAACCTCTGGTTTATTTTTATTTAAGCATGAAATCATGGAGACACGTTGTTCGGATGAGATCCTAATTCATATGATTGCCAGGTTCTAATCAACTCAATTAAAACATAACACGCCTCTCAATTAAATTATTTATCCAGAAAACTCTTTTGCTTTTTCTATTTGGTTAGGTAGCTTTAGTCTGTAATCTATCCAATTTTCAACATGAAAAAGAAGAGAGATGTTTCGCTTTCTACAACAATATAGATTCCTTTTCATCCAAGAGTATAAACCAAATAACAAATTTCGGACATGAATCATGGCTTTATTATGACATCCATTGCAAATTCACAGGTAATTCAGATTACAACTTTGTTCCATATAGATTTAGATTCGATAAGGAAATGGGTATTGAAGTAATAATGCAATATTTAACTTCTAGAGTCAACAAACAAAAAATTAATTATTCCTACTATTCTCTGCAAGTTGAACCTCTCTCGTAGAACATGGCAATGACTTCAGTAATTACATTTAGGTGTAGAATAGAGGAGACACCTAGGAGTCAATGTTTGATCTAAATCCAGTTAATTTTTTTTAATTTAATTGATTAACCCAAAAGATTAAAGACCCTAATAATATAACTAAGATGATTGAAACTTGACTTATGTTATTTCACCACATTCCAACTTAGATTACTTGATATAGAGTAATTGAGTTTTCTTATTTTTGAAAATTTATCATAACTCAGGTGTCAACCAGTAACTAGATTACTTACACGCCTTAACTATAATGTGATGAAGGACTGGATTTATGTGAGAGGAATTTCTTGTTCCTCGATTAAAAGTAATAATTACTCTTATACCCGTAATTAGGTTGACCCATGATTGTCTAGAAATGTGATTACCCTTGCATGCCATGACTAAGGCTGATGGTGATTGTGTTTAATATTGATATATGTAATTTCAGTTGGACTATAGTTAGAATGTTTCCTAGACGGTAATTGTGTCAATTAATTGATCGTGTTAATGTAGTCGAACTTTTGTGGATGCTTTAGAGGTGCTTTTCACCATGATTTTTTTTAATATGATGTACTATTGGTTATGTAAATTGTTTGCCTATGTGCACCTTAAGAATAATGTGGATGGATGAATTCTTTAAGTCATTAATTTACTTGTGTCATGAAATTAACATTGATGTATGACTAGTTAAGTGGTTAGATTGCTTGCATGAATGAACATTTAATGTAATGAATGATTGTTTAGATATTAGACTTCTTGCGCGAATGAAACTTAATGTGACAAATGGTTGCATTTATGCTAATGGTTGAGTGGTTAGATTGTGTGGCTTTATGGACTAATGTTGACGCATAAATGATTACACTTTTGATTACTTGTATGTGTTGCCATAACAGTGATGCATGATTAGTTTAGCAATAAAATTTACTTCCGCGTCTTAAATTAAGTGGTCGTGTGATTGCTTCGTAATTAGTCTCTTTCACCTTTGAATTTAATGTTGATTAATCTTGTGTCATGAATTTAGGTTGATATGTGACTGATTTAATAACTAGTTTCCTCTTGCGCTATTAATTAAGTTGATGTGTGATTGTTCTAGGGTTTGTTTACTCTCGCACGCAACGATTATTAAAATGTTGGTGTATGATTGATAACGATGATGATTACCCTTGCGCCATGATTAAATGATTATTAGGATTGATGGATTGATCTAGTTGATGTTGGAATTGTTTGTTAGTGGGATGTAGACACCTCCTTGTTCCTCAGAACAGTAGCCAGCCCTAAGACCTTAAATGGTTTAAATCAATTGGAACCTAGGCTTGAGCATTTCTTATGTGTCCTGGAGGTCCTAACATTGTAGGGTAGGTTGGGCGGGTAGTCATTTTATATTCATTATCTAATTGAATGTTGTTGTAAATTGTTTCAAGATGATTATGATGTGTTAATATGCTACGTTAGTTATGTTTATGTGTCGCTATCCTTCGTTGACACGTTAAATTCATCGTTAGTGATGATTTCCGTGATGAGTAGTTGGTACTGCTTTTACTTATGATGTTGATGATTAGGCGTTGTTGTGATCATGTGTTGATGTTAATTCTTAATGCAAAAAAAATAAAAACATTTACCTTTTGTGCTTCTCTTTTCTTAGGCGTAACAGAGGGTTGTTACAAAATTGAAGGTCAATCCAGGACAATGTTAATCTAGGATAATAATTTAATTTGTATTAATAATTATATGAATATATTTAATACAATATTGAAAGTTTAACATCCATAAAGATGGATTAAAAAAAGAGAAACAAAATTGAAAATTACATATATAAAGTTTTAACATCTTTTAAAAATTAAACTCTACATGTATAAACTTCAAACATCTTTGTAAATTTGAAGCATTATTTGATTGGAAAAAGCTAAATAGTGCTACTCTTATAATATGGAAATACAATAACAGTCAATGATATGGTTGGAGCAAATGCTTGTCATGGATAAGGTATTGATTTATTCTACTTTCATGTTTAGTCTTGGCTTGAAGAAAAACACACATGCATTAAAACAAAACCATATCCACATCTATAAAGTGAGTAGTATTAATTTTTTTTACTTCAATAATATTTGTGTAATTTAATCTTTTCTTTATAGTGGTATTTTTAATAAATATAATAAAAAATATTTGTAATAAATATTTTTAATTGAGAACGTTAATACAACTATAAAAATTAGTCATTTCATTTTATTTCATTCTTCTGGACCAATCACAAAATATAATTTTAAATATTTAAAAATAAAAAACTAATTTATTTTATTTATAACATTTAAATTAATAAACATTATTTTGAAAAACATTTAAAAACATTATGGGAAATTACTAAATTAATCATTTCATTCTTCTTAACCTCTTTGACAAAATATAATTTTAAATATTTAAACTTAAAAAAATATCAATTTACTTTATTTATAATATTCAGATTAATAAACATTATTTTGAAAAACATTTAAAAAATTTATTCTTCTTAACTTCTTTAACAAAATATAATTTTAAATATTTAAACATAAAAAAATATCAATTTACTTTATTTATAATATTCAGATTAATAAACATTATTTTGAAAAACATTTAAAAACATTGTGGGAACTAGTCATTTCATTCTTCTTAACCAATAAGAAGAATGTGACGAAGTCAAACTTTTTTTTTAAATATTTAAAAACAAACATTATGGAAATTTTTACAAATTTATAAAAATAAAAATAAATTTCACTCTATATTTCCTGATTTGGCAGGAGCTAATAACTTTTTAAATTTTTAATATTTTATCAAGAATGAAGTTCACCACTTCCCTTTTTTTTCCATTTTTCCTTAACTTTTCTCTAAGTAACTTTTCTTCATAATTTGATATTTTAAATTGACTTTTATACACTTATCTTATTTATAAATTTATAAAAATAAAGATAATTTTAACTTGCAATGGATCCCTACATTCCTTGCTTTGATAGTGATTAATAATTTTTTTAAATATATTTTAATTTTTTAATATTTTCATCAATAATGAACTTCATTATTTATTTATTTTCTTCTTCTCATTTCTCCTTAACTTCTCCAAAAAAAAATTCATTCATAATTTTATATTTTAAATTTACTTTTATTCACTTACCTTTGTATTATTTTTTTACTATTGAAATTCATAAACTTCATAGTTATATGATTTTTTAACCCTAATCCAACTACATAAATCTAAATAAAATCACCGTTGTTATATAGGTAGGAGAAAGATTCCAGTTGCAGTTGACTCTAGATTGTACAGAATAGCTAACCCTGCTGGAGAGGGAATCGAATAGAATAGGTTTTAAAAACAAACCTTATCCAATTTTTACAAATTTATAAAAATAAAGATAGTTTTAATTTGTAATGGATTGCTATATTAGCTGCTTTGGCTAGGATTAATAATTTTTTAAAATATATTTTAATTTTTTAATATTTTTAAAAATGAACTTCACTACTTTCTTTTTCTTTTCTTCCTATTTTTTCTTAACTTCTCTTTTTTATGAGTATTTTTTTTTTATAATTTGATATTTTAAATTGATTTTTATTTACTTATCTTTATATTAGCAACATTCTCTTTTTTGAGTATTTTTTTTTTATAATTTGATATTTTAAATTGATTTTTATTTACTTATCTTTATACTAACAACAACCACTTTATAAAAGTGGTTGATATTAGTTGATCGACCTCATTTTTCACATACCAAGAAATGATCATTAATATATTAATTATTTATTACATTAATATAATATATAATAATAATGTAATAATGTAATATATTAATGTATAAATTAAAGTATTGATTTACATTATTGTACAGTGTAACATATTAATTGATTAATATAATAATAATATAATGTACTAATTAATTATTACATTATTAATTAATTCATTGCTAAATTATTAATACACTAATAAAGTAATGCATTAATAATTCATTAAATGCATTAATAAATGCATGCATTAAAGACATTTTTATTAATAAATACATCAAAGTATATAATAATAATGAATTAAAATATACTCATTAATTGATAGATATATTAATAATGTAATGATACATTAATGTATTAATGTAATGTATTAATTTACATTAGTGTATAATGTAACGAATTAATAATATAATGTATTAACTAATTTATATATCAATACATTAATAAAGTAGAAATATATTAACTTCATTGTATTTAGTAAAGCATTATCAAAATATTAATACAATGCATTATTATATTCCTTTAATGCAATGTATAAATTAAAATATTAATATATTAATGTGTAATGTATATTGTAACATATTAAATTATTAATACAATAATATTATAGTGTATTAATTAAATTAATATATTAATACTTAATAATTAGTAAATTGCTAAAGTATGTATACATTAGTAAAATAACACTATTAAAAAACCACATTAATAATATATTAATAATGTGATAATACATTAATAAATACAATATTAAGATATTAATAAATAAATCATCTTTTCTTATGGTCATGACTATAAATAACATTAATATATTAATATCCATTGTAATGTATTAATTTAATAAAATAATGCATTATTACATTTTTAATATATTAATTTAATAAAATAATATACTACTAATTTTTAATAAATATATTACTAAAGTATTAATATATTCATACATTAACAATTTAACTATACATTAATGTATTAATTAATTTATACATTAATAAATTATAAATTAATAAGTTAATAAACCATAAATACAAAAATACATTGACATAAAACATTTTTAAATATCAATACCTTAACAATACAATACTTTATTAATATATCAATTTAATAAAATAATACATTCATATATTTTTAATAAATATATTGTTAATATATTAAAATATTAATAAAGTAATACATTAACAATACATTGACTTTAATGTATTTAGTAAAATATTATTAAAATATTACTACATTAATGATGTAAAGTATTAATTAATATATTAATACATTGCTAAGGTATGAATGAGGGTGAGGGGTAATATTAGAGAAAACATATTATTTATTTCTCTAATATTACTCCATAATATGTTTTCTCTATTATTGTCCCCAACCCAGCACCCTCATATATGAGGGTGTGGGTGGGGGTAATAATAGAGAAAAATTATCTCCACCCTCATATATTAGAGAAAACATATTATTTTTTTCTTTAATATTACCCCATAATATGTTTTCTCTATTATTGCCCCCAACCCCAGCACCCTCATATATGAGGGTGTGGGTGGGGGTAATAATAGAGAAAAATTATCTCCACCCTCATATATGAGGGTGAGAGTGGGGAGAATAATAGGGAAAACATAATAAAGTAATAGATTAAAATAATATATTATTAAAATATTAATATCTTAATAAATACATTATTAACATATTAATACCTTAATAAATATATCATGGTTTCTTATGTTCATTACTATGACATTAAAACACTAATAAAATAATACATCAATAAAGTAACCATACATTACTAAGGTATTATTACATTAATACATAAATGTAAGGTATAAATTAAAGTATTAATTTACATTAATGTATAATATAATGTATTAATTAATAGATACATTAATAATGTAATGTATTAATTAATTAATACATTGCTAAAGTAATTAATACATTATTAAAGTAATAATACATTAATAAATGCATTATTAAAGTATAAATACCTTAATAAATACAATATTAAAGTAGCAATACATTAATAATACATTATTAAAGTATTAATAAATTAATACATTAGTTAACAATGACCATGGTTGACCATGATCTTGGTTATCTTTGCTAGACCTTAGTTGACTTTGGGAAGGAAAGGTTGACTATGGTTGACGATGGTTCACCATGACCAAGGTTGACCAGGGTTTTTAATGGTCGACCATGCCCATGGTTTACCTTCGTTGACCATGTGGATCTGATTATGGTGGGCCATTTTGATTGCGGTTAACCATAGTTTACTATGGCTCTACTGCATTGCAATGTTGATAATGTTTTGGTTGTCACATTGCAACATGAGGATTTGTTCGTCACATTATGACATAAGATTTTGTTCGTAAGATCACATCATAACGTTATGGTCATCAAATTATGACAAATGGTTTTTGTTGGTCGCATTATGGTGTTGGAATATATTTTTCATAGTTCAATAGTGGGTTATGTTCGTCACATTGCGACATCAAAAAATGTTCCCCTTCTTCCAATGTTGGTCTATGTTTGTCGCAATCCCACATTGGGTTGCGTATATCATATTATGACCAGGGGTAGAGTTCGTCCCGTTATGACATTTAGAAATCTTTGTCACAATGCGACGTTAGGATATGTGCATCATATTGCAAGGCGAGGATATGTTCGTCGCATTGCGACATTACATTACATTGTGATCATGTCTTTTGTGTACATTACATTGCGACCATGGTTTATGTTCATCCCATTGCGACATTTGGGAAATTTTGTCACAATGTGATTTTAGGATATGTGCATCACATTGCAAAGAGAGGATATGTTCTTCACATTGCGACGACAGGGCTATGTTCATCACATTGAGACATCTATTAATGCCATCACATTGTAACCACAGGGCTTTGTTCATCCCATTGTGATGATAATGCTATGTTTGTCACATTACGGCGATAAGGCTATGCTTGACAAATTCTGACAATATGCTTATGTTCTTCACATTACAACAATGGCTCCATGTTCATCACATTTCGATGACAAGGATATGTTTGACACATTGCTACATTACCCAGATTGTGACACTACTATGTTCATCACAATGCAACATTATTGTGTTCGTCATGTTGCAACGTCACATTTTGTTTGTCAAATTGCAACGTTAGGTTATATTCATCACATAAGGTTGACCATTAACTTAACTATTGTTGATTGTTTTTTACGAAGGTCAAGAGTATGGTTTAATATAGTTGACCTTGCACATGGTTGTCTATCGTTTTCCATGGTTGACTATGGTTAAGTTACCATGGTTAAGCTTGAAGTGGACCAAAGTTTAGTAAGGTTTCTCATGGTTGACTATGGCTAGCCAGGGTTGTGTACATTACATCGCAACAATGGGTTATGTTCGTCACATAGTGGCATTTGGAAATGTTTGACACATAATGGTGACATGATATTTGTGTCAAATTGTGACAATGAGGTTATGTTCATCACATTGCGATAACAAGGCTACATTTGTCACATTGCGACGACAAGGATCTCTTCATCACATTGTGGCAATATTCTTTTGTTCGTCGCATTACGATGAAGGGTCTACATTCATCATGTTGCGACAGGAAGGATATGTTTGACACATTGAAACATTACCTAGATTGTCATGATATTAAGTTCATGACATTGCAACATTACTATGTTTTTCATGTTGCAACGTCCAAATTTGTTTGTGAGACTACAACATGAGGTTATATTCATCACATAAGGTTGAAAATTACCTTAATAACTATGGTTGGATATTGTTGACAATGATTGAGAGTATGGTTTAATATAGTTGACCTTGCCCATGGTTGTTTATGGTTTTCCATGGTAGACTATGGTTAACCACGGTTGAGCTTGACATGGACCAAATTTTAGTAAGGTTTCTCATGGTTGACTATGGATGGCCAGGGTTGACTATGGGTGACCATGCCCATGGCTGACCTTCGAAGGCCATGTGGCTCTGATTATGCTCGAACATGTTGATTATGCTTAACCATGGCTTATTATGCCACTATCGCATTACAATGTTGAAAAGGTTTTGTTCGTTAGATTGCGATATGAGGATTTGTTTGTCACATGATATCATAAGGTTATGGTCATCACATTGTGACGTAGGGTTTTTATTTGACACATTACATTGTTACATTCTCAAATTGGGTTATGTTCAACACATTGTGACATCAAAAAATGGTCCTATGATTGCAATGTTGGGATATGAATGACACATTGTGACATTGGGTTGTGTACATCACATTGCAACATTGGGTTATGTTCGTCACATAGCGACATTTGGAAATGGTTGTCACATTATGAAGATGGGATATTTGCATAACATTGCGACGATGAGGCTATGTTCATCACATTGCGACAATATGCTTATGTTTGTGACATAATGATGGTGGGGCTATGTTCGTCACATATCAACAACAGGGAAATGTTTGACACATTGTGACATTGTTATGTTTGTCATATTGTAACGCTACTATGTTCGTCACATTGCAACATTACTATGTTCGTCATGTTGCACAATCCGATTTTGTTTATTAGATTGCAATGTCGGGTTATGTTCATGACATGAGAAGATTGACTTATGTTCGATACATTAAGCAAAGGAACTTTTGGCCATTTTTTTAGAAAATAAACATTTTTTTTCCTTTGTCACTATCTATTAATACATTATTAACATGCTACATATTAGTACATTAAATATTATTACCCTAACTACTAACTGTTAATACACTAAACATTAACAATAAAGACCCTAACTATTAATACATTATTAATACTCTAACAATTTTTTTCTTTTATCACTAACTATTATTAATACCCTTACTATTAATACATTATTAATACCCAAACAAAAATTTTCCTTTATCATTAATTATTATTAATACTTTAACTATTAATACATTAATAAAACATTATTACATAAATATACTAATACATTAATATATTAATATATTAGTAATACATTATTATTAAACATTAATAAAAAAAATATTATTAATATAATAACCCTAAACCTATTAACTTAATTATCTAATTACTAGAATAATAATAATATAATAATATATTAATACATTACATTAATATACACATTATTAATAAGGTATTGTTGTGATAATAATGCTTATTATATTATTTGTTTTATTAATATAATGTTTATTATTTTTAAATGTGTTTGAGAACAATAATATCTTTCTTTCAAATAATTCATAATTACTTATTCAACGCAAATATATCTTATGTACTCTCCTTATCATTATCATGTAACACTCTCATAAAATATATCACAATTAGCATAAAAAAAAATCTTTAAATAATTATTTTTACCACGGTGACGAGTCCCATTTCAGGTATAAATTATTTTTAGGTTTCCTATTTGCATTGAATTATTGTGAGATTGGTTTTGAAAAACTAAAGCATAATTATCATTATCATGTAACGCACTCATAAAGTATATCACAATTAGCATACAAAAATCTTTAAATAATTATTTTTACCACGGTGCCCAATCCTATTGCAGATATAAATTAGCACAGCCACAATTGTGGTTGATGAATGTAAAAAGGCATATTTAATTTATTAAACCTAGTATAAACCTAATTAAGGTTTGTAAATAAAATCTTTATATTATTTAATTTACTAAACCTAATTTTAGCATAAACCGTTTATTGTGGCTGTGCGTTTATATTGGTTTTGCTAAGATGGGTGATTTCAGTTAGACAGAGCGAGGTTTGGATGGTGAACATGGCCATCACAGGTGATAGCTCCGTCGTGGACATTTAGACGGTGGTGCTTCACGACATAGGGCATCCGATTGGGTTGGACCATGGAAGGTTGGACCATTCCATGGTTCATAGCTTCATCGTGTTTCCCCATCTTGAAAGCAGAAAATTAAATCGTCATCTGACCGAGAACACCGTAAATATGGCCCATGAAAACCCCCCGACACCATTAGAGGCCATCCGAAGGTGTTGCAGGTTTTCGAAATTCCATTCCCGCCTCATTAAATGGGCTAAGTAGTAGTATATACCTATACTTACAACTAGTATACACATAACCTAATTTTACCAGGTTAAAATTATTTAATTAATCCATAAGAAATATTGTTGCGTAAATTCATTATATTTAGATTTAGCTTGGAAGGACTTGAACAATTATAATAATCTACTTATTATAAATTAAGAAACTAAATTTATTCTATGTAAATTTCAATCACGAGAATGTATTAAAACTATTTATTTAACGGTGTCATGCTATAATGATGTTCACCATGAACTAATTACTGCGCCATCAAGCTCATAATTGGATATTTACAAAGGGAAAACATATTTGTATCCTGCAGAAAACAAAGTTTTTATTATGCATTGGCTCTTATTATTATTTTAAATTAAAGAGTACGGGCGTCTGCAAGAAAAACTGAAGCATATTCGCACAAAACTCAAATTAACAACTGCTACAGATCTAGATTCTCATGATTTACATGGTTTCATTAATGAAAACCATGTTTTGGGCTAACGGTACCTACTAAAAAATAATTCTAGTGAAATTCGGTAGGATCACAAATGGTTTTAACTCGAATCCAGAGAACAAGATTTATTTCTTTGCTAAGGGGCAGTTGGTGTGTGAGGGAAACCACTGTTTTCGGTAGGATCACAAATGGTTTTAACTCGAATCAAGAGAACAAGATTTATTTCTTTGCTAAGGGGCAGTTGGTGTGTGAGGGAAACCACTGTTTTCTACTGTGGTAGACAACTGTTTCAGGAATGGCAATAACCAGTCCGGTGAATCATGATGTTACAGTTACTTCGAAACATATATAATTCAAAATAAATATATAAAAACATATATAACCATGAATGGCCACAAAAATGATTGTTGTGATTGATCATATGACCATCATCAGCCACAATTATAACCAGAAACTCAAGCAAAGCGTGGCCACAGTTCACAACATAAGTCAAACGTGGCCACTGTTCACATCCCAGCAGTTATGCTTGTAATTCATTTGAGGTAGTGCCTGTTTCTCATCCATTAAACGTGGCAATAAAATCTTGCATACATATTAATTCTTGTTAATCATCTTAACGTGGTAATTATATGGCCTTACAGTAATCTCTTAATATGATTAGGTAAATGTGAAAAAGTAAACATGTTAACACATGCATTCATAAATGCAAGGAAGTTATGAATAGTAAATCTCATTCATTGATTTGGGAGGACGACTAAGAATATGCCAGCATCTTCAATTCCTGACCATAAAATTAAAATTTAAAGTTAAAAAATGATTAAATATGCCCATGATCAATAGGTGTACACATTTAAGCATAATTATTTTTACACAACAGTGATATGCAAGTATAGATTATATTACTTTTGAGTTTTGTTTTGTATTAAATTAATTCGAGATCGCTTGTTTGAAACTGAAGCATAATTTTGATGGAGGTGCGATATTTTGAGATTGGTTTGGAAAACTAAAGCATAAATTTGATGGAGGTGCAAATTTCAAAGTAATTACTTTCATTATAACAGTGACATTCCCAGTCGTACTTATAAATTATAATATTTTTTGGTTTTCTTTTTGTATGAATTAATTAGAGATGGCTTGTTTGAAAATGAAGCATAATTCCACTGCTATAGGAATTGCATTGCATAACAATAATTCTGATGTTTGCTTAGAAAACAAACAGAGCTAAAACCTTATCAACAACGACCGTTAATTTGTGTAATTTTTTGAAATACTATGAGTCCAACCAGTATGTCCTAACAATATCCAGGCGATATTCCTATGAATTTTATAATAGTTGGCAATTACTCTTTCTTGGTTCTTTGGTTCCTGTATCAAGCAAACCCTAAAATGATGTGTTAGTAATTTTAGCAATCTGCTTGACATGATCGAGCACGATTAACATTTAAATCTATTGAGAATGCTATTGGAAAACCTTGATTAATATGCTTAGTATCGTGCTACAACTTACCTTATACAATCCAATTGAAGTTTTCCCTGCACGAGGTTACAAAATTCTTTACACAGATACAAGAGAAAGAAAAAAAGAACAGACACATATTTAAAAAACAAAAAACAACATACAATATGCAAAATCATGAGCCCTAGGAAAACAACCTGCTTCATTTTCTAGGCCCTTATCATCAGTTATATCGGGCCTCTGAAACATTGTTTGAAGATGGATTGCAAAGCTAAAGTGACTTGCGAGATTAGTCCCTGTATTCACAGACATAACAGACATTATTATGTACGGTGGAATCCAAAAGCTAGTATCCTGGCCATGCAATTGCATAAAAACCTATCCGCCTAGCCAGGCATATGCATGCTTGGAGCCATAACTCTAATCAAGTGAAATTTTATTCATAAAATTTAAAACATGTTGCCCAACCAATTTAAAGCTTAATCCATAAAATTTAAAACCTAGCTGAAAGTGTCCTGGTAGAGGAAGCATAGACCGGCTAATCCACTCCTCTCCCTGGCTTTCATGGCATAGTGAAAAGGTGGATACAGTAAATGTTTCAGCACATGGCCATAAACAATAGAGCAGTTAATCCACTCCTCTCCTAGGCTCTCATGGCATAGTGAAAGGGCGGATACTTCGTAGACATGGCCTATGAAACCGTCCATTGCTATTAAAATATATATATATATATATATTAAAATATTAGTTAATCCATATTGAGAGGGTTATGAAAAGCATGGATACATAAATGTTTTCTCTTAACAACATATGGAGTTAAAATGTATGAAACTTCTAATTGGTAAAAAGTTAAAAAGTAAATTTGAAATGGTTGCTCTCTAAAAGGTGGACACATAAATGTTTTTTGAAACTGCATATTTAGGTAGAAAAGGGGTACACCTATTGATCATGGGCATATTTAATGATCTTCTAACTTTAAATCTTAATTTTATGGTCAGGAATTGAAGATGCTGACATATTCTTAGTCGTCCTCCCAAATCAATGAATGGGATTCACTGTTCATAACTTCCTTGCTTTTATGAATTCATGCATTAGCATGTTTACTTTTTGACATTTACTTAATCATATTAAGAAATTATTATAAGGACATATGATTGCCACGTTAAGATGGTTAACAAGAATTAATATCTATGCAAGATTTTATTGCCACGTTTAGTGGATGAGTAACAGGCACTACCTGAGATGGATTACACGTATAAGTGCTGGGATGTGAACAGTGACCACGTTTGGCCTGTGTTGTGAACCGTGGCCACGCTTGACTTGATTGAGTTTCGTGTTATAATTGTGGCCGATGATGGTCATACAATCAACCACAACAATCATTTTTGTGGCCATTCATGGTTATATATGTTTTTATATATTTATTTTGAATTATATATGTTTCTGAGTAACTGTAACATCATGATTCACTAGACCGGTTATTGCGATTCCTGAAACAGTTGTCTGCCACAGTAAAAAAACAGTTGTTTACCTCGCACACCAGCTGCCCCTTAGCAAAGAAATAAATGTTGTTCTCTGGATTCGAGTTAAAACCATTTACGATCCTACCGAATTTCACTAGAATTATTTTTTAGTAGGTGCCGTTAGCACAAAACATGGTTTTCATTAATGAAACCATGTAAATCATGGGAATGTAGATCTGTAGCGGTTGTTAATTTGAGTATGCTTCAGTTTATTAACTCTCTCGTTTCAACATCTTGCAGACGCCCGTACCCTTTAATTTAAAATAATAATAAGAGCCAATGCATAATAAAAACTTTGTTTTCTGAAGGATACAAATATGTTTTCCCTTTGTAAATATCCGGTTATGAGCTTGAGGGCGCAGTAAATAAATAGTTCTAATACATTCTCGTGATTGAAATTTACATAGAATAAACTTAGTTTCTTAATTTAGATAAGTAGATTATTATAATGGTTCAAGTCCTTCCAATCTGGATCTAAATATAATGAGTTTACGCAACAATATTTCTTATGTCTTATGGATAAATTAAATAATTTTAACCTGGTAAAATTAGGTTATGTGTATATACTAGTTGTAAGTATAGGTATATACTACTTAGCCCATTTAATGAGGCGGGAATGGAATTTCGAAAACCTGCAACACCTTCGGATGGCCTTTAATGGCGTCGGGCGGTTTTCATGGGCCATATTTACGGTGTTTTCGTTTGCTATGATGGTTGGTCCTTCAATATTTAGTGTTTGTTTTTATTTGATGGTCTCTCGGTCAGATGACGATTTAATTTTCTGCTTTCAAGATGGGGAAACATGACGGAGCTATGAACCATGGAATGGTCCAACCCAATCAGATGCCCTATGTCATGAAGCGCCACCATCTAAATGTCCACAGCGGAGTTATCACCTGTGATGGCCATGTTCACGGTCCAAACTTCACTCTGTCTAACTGAAATCACCCGTCCTAGCACAGCCACAATAAACGGTTTATGCTAAAATTAGATTTAGTAAATTAAATAATATAGTAGATTTTATTTACAAACCCTAATTAGGTTTATGCTAAAATTAGGTTGAATAAATTAAATATGCCTTTTGGCATTCATCAACCACAATTGTGGCTGTGCTAGTTCGACTCCTGCCATCATTTTATCAACTACAACCCTTGGACCTTGAATAAAAGATATTTTTATAAAAATTATTTTTACAAAATGTGTATATGCTTTTTATTTTGATTGCATATCATATTTCATTGAACATAATTGCATTGTGTTAAGTATATGTAAACTATATTCTTTTTATTTTGCATGGATTGCATATCATATTTCATTGAACATAATTTCATTGTGTTAAGTATATGTAAAGTATATTGAATTTTTTTTAATTATATATATATATATATATATATATAGATAGATAGATAGATAGATAGATAGATAGATAGATTTTCAAGTTTATTATGTTAATATAAGAATAATAATATTTTTTTGTAAGGTTATGGATAAGTCAGATATTAAATTGGTGTATAAGAGATTTTATCTCACATATTTTACTTTACTCTAGATTTGAATATGTGATCTGCAAGGAAGAAACACATGTTCTTAATCATTAGGCCCACTCAAATTTCCCACATGTTCTTAATCATTAGGAAACACATGAAACACATGTTCGTATCCCACTAATTTGATTGCTAAAGTCTACTGAGTTATACATACCCTACCTTACTCTGAATTTGAACATGTGATCTCCAAGGAGGAAACACATGTTCTTAATCATTAGGCCCACTCAAATTATATATGAGTTGCTCCCCTACCCCTTCTCGATTTGAACATATAACCTCCAAAAAAAAAATACATGTTCTTAATTATTAAGCTCTTGCTAATTTTAAAATTTTCAAATCTTTTATATTTTAAAATAATAATAAATGTATCAATCAATTAAAAAAACATTAAAAAGATAAATGCATCAATAAATATAAAAACACAAAAGAAATAAAAATTCTAAACTTTTACAAATTGTATTTAAAATGTAATAATTTAATAAAACATATTATATTTATGATGTATTTTATTTTACTTTTTAAATACATTTAATATTTTATTTATTAATTTAAATGTTTTTAAATTAAATATATTTTATTTATTAATTTAAATGTTTTTTCTTCCTATATAAGAAATCATAAATTACAATTTTAATAATCTAATCATTCCAAAATTTTATACAATTTTATAAATGTAATAATAAAAAAGATATATTAACTAAAATTATAATAATCTAATCATTCCAAAATTTTATACAATTTTATAAATGTAATAATAAAAAAGATATATTAACTAAAATTATTGTTAGAATAAAAATTTTATACAATAATTTTACAAATGTAATAATAAAAAATCATAAATTTCAATTTTAATAATTTAATCATTCCAAAATTATATAAATATAATAATAAAAAATCATATATTTTAATTGTAATAATAAAAAATCACAAAATTCAATTTTAATAATTTAATCATTCCAAAATTGTATAAATATAATAATAAAAAAATCATAAATTTTAATTTTAATAATGTAATCATTCCAAAATTTTATACAATTTTGAAAATGTAATAATAAAAAATATATATCAATTAAAATTATTGTTAGAATAAAAAATTTGTACAATTTTATAAATGTAATAATAAAAAAGGTATATTGACTTAAATTATTATTAGAATAGTTATAAGAATAGTTATAAAAGAGAAAAAAGGTGTTTAATATGGATAGAGCTAACCAAGTTAAATATTTTTCGTATCATCTTTCACTTGTTTTTAATTATTAAAATATATTGATTGATTATTATTCAATGTTTTATTTAACTAACCAAAGGTTTTGATAATTTTAAATTGATTTATAATTTCAAAAAGTGTAATTTTATTGTGATTAATTATTAATAAAAATAATAATAATTTAAAATTTTGTCAATTTTATTTTAAATTTATAAAATTGTAAATTTCAATCATTAATATTATAAAATCAAATTGCAATTTAAGTATTTAAGGATGTTTTATAGATTTTTATATTAAAAGTGACGATTTTAACAATTCAATAAGAAAAATTACTTATCGGTTTTGATAATTTTTGATGAGGGTTTCAAAGCTAGGGTTTGACAGTTACAGTTTCAGTAGCGGCTAACATGGTCACCAGAGGGGGAGGGAGTGAAACTCCCTCCTACAAGAAGGTAGTGGTGGACAGAAGGAAAGGCCCACGTGGCGTGGGCTTTAAGGAACCCCTCACATGCACCTCGGGATAAGGGACTGATAATAATCAAGGAGTCAACCAAAGCAAAAGAGACCGCTTGGGGGAGGAGGCCATAGAAGCTTGGGACAGCACACTAGAAATGGATAACCCTAGTGGGGTAGGTGGGCACAATCCGTGTAAGCCAAAAATAGCTTTAATCCCAAAAGTTATCCTGGAAGACCCCCAAATTCAACTCTTCCGGGATCAGATGAAAACACATGCCCTAATTTGCAATTTTATGGGCATGTGGCCCACAAAAAGGACTCTGCGTCGTTGGATAAAATACCAATGGAAGCCGAGTGGAGAAGTTGACCTCCACCTGGGATCTGAAGGTTTCTTCACAGCAATTTTCATGAACCTAAAGGACAGGGATAAAATATTTGAGGGGGACCGTATTTCCATGCATCAGCGGGGTTGTACATGCGGTCGTGGAAGGAAAACTTCTCCCCAGAAAAGGAGACCTTCAAAAATGTCCCAGTTTGGCTTAGGATTTATTCCCTACCCCTAGATTACTGGTTTCCATCCACCTTTGAAGAATAGGGAACAAGCTAGGAAAATATGTCAAGACATTGGAAGCAACATTAAAAGGGAGGTACACATGCTATGCAAGGATCTACATAGAAATGGATGTCTCTGAATCTCTTCCGGAGGCCATAAGCCTAGAGTTCATGGATGAGGAATGGATCCAAAGTATATACTATGAGAAGATCATGTTTCGATGTAGAAGGTGTCATGAGCATCGACACCTACTAAGAGAATGCCCTCTCAGCAAAAAACTCGAACCGAATACCTCTAAACAACAGCAGGATGGAGACGGATTTATGAAGCCAGATTACAAAGGTAGGGGAAATAAGAGACAAGGTAAACCCCCCTCGGGGAGTAACTTAGAAGTAAGGAATAGAGCAGAAGGAAGGGGAAACCCTAAACAGGGAGAAGTAGAAGAAAAGGAAAGGACAAACGCAAGGGGGACAAATGAACAGGAAACCCATGAGACCACAAAAAATCAAAACACCAAGGGCAATCAGGGATGCAACATGATCACAATGGAAGGAGGAGGCGTAGACGCCAATAGCCCAATGCAGGAGGTAGACGGAGATTCAGAAATGACACTAAGCGAGGTAGGAACAGAAGACCCAGATCTCAAAGACATCGTGGAAAGGGAAAGGATAGACCTCTCGAACATATTGGAACAATGGAAAAGGCAGGGAGTCGACAATATACCAACGGAGCAACTGGATTGCATTCAATAACTTTTCTTCCTTAAGGAGGAGGAAAAAACCAGAGGAAACAAGCGCATGCATGGAGAAATAGGACACCTGGGTATCAAAACCAGAGAGGGACAATCACAGCACACACCCAAGAAGGCAAGGCAGAAGAAAGGGAGGAAATCAAACAGCTTATCCCTACAAGAACTCGACGCCCAGCTGATAAATTCAGGTAAGATTAAAAAGCTATTTCCTAACTCCCCCCCACATGTTTAAATGAAGTTTATCACTTGGAATGTAAGAGGCCTAAACATCCCAAGTAAATAACGAATCCTTAAAAATAGACTGAGGAAAGAACAACCTGACATATGTTTCATACAAGAAACAAAATGCAATCTGGACATAATGGAAATAATCAGTAAGAAATACTAGAGTAAGTACAAGTTGGTGGATGTGGAGGGCAAAAACACAGCGGGAGGAATACTCACCCTGTGGAACCCATAATCGGTGAACCTACTCTCTGCAGAAGCCATGATGTAACGCCCCCCCCGGCCATCAACCCCACGGTCGGGCCAACGCTACTACGCAGAAAAACACTTATGTAACACATTATGCATTCTAATGAAATTAAAATTCTTAATTATAGTTAAACACATAATTACTGCTAGCGTTTCAGAGTTAATGGAAATAACAATCATTCATATGCACAACAAAATACGTGATAACATTGCAAGAATCACAGGTATGCAATTTAATTAATTACAGAATTACAAAACATAGTGACACTTATCTTTGAAACTGTCACACACCACCAACTGCGTGTAGACCTTCCATGAACCTCCCAGCCTTAGACCACGTTGCTCATCACTCTCAATAGTAGGTCACCCCCGAGCTGGGACTAAGCTCCATCAGGTAAGGAATCCTAGGCTAGGTAAGGTTTACAGGAAGAATACACGTAAAAGAAGGAGGATTCTCTCCCACGAACCACTTATGCCCACTACCCACGGACTTTCCTTCCCCACATGTCTGTCCCACCCCAGAAGTATACACCTTCTCTGTCACCTAAACAGACCTTTAGTTGCTAACCTCCCTTGCCTTGGGCTTCAGCAACAGACTGGACTGGAAATCTCTGAGCTCTGTGGTAGCTACAGGGTTCCTTCCAGGAGCTCTCTCCTTCCTCCGCGCACTCTCTCACCTGGAGAGATTCGCTCACAGGCTTGGTAAAACCTACCTCTTCAACAACAATCACCTCCCTCACCTAGAGAGAGGTTACACACAGGTCATACAACCGGTTTCCTTAATCTCGTTCTCGTACAAAGAAGAAAAACAACAAGGCTCAGCAACAAACATACAACAGCAGCAAACCACACCCAGCCAAGAACTGTGTGGCCACCACAGTCAACTAGGACAGCAAACACCGGTTTCCCAAACTGATGACAAACATAGGCTTCAACCCAACCAGGCTCAAAAATTACGGGACATTTGGTTTTCCCAACCATTCATACAGAACAGACTCACGGTTCTGGGTTTCAGGGATGCGTGATAAGAAATCCACGCGAAGGTTGAACACAGACCCGACGGTTTTGACAGAGGGTGTACCGACTCCTCCAAAAATCAACACGGGCCTTTTTGGTTTCAGAGTTGCGTGAGGGTATTCTTGCAAAGGTCATACAGAATTCCCAGTTCAGACAGTCAGTGGTAGAATGGAGGAGGAACCCCCATCATGGCTCAACTCAATAGTGTTAACTACATGCGCTTGGGTTGACACTTGTCACCCATGAAGCTCGTTCCTTCCCATTTGGAAGTCACTCGTCCTTCCAAAAAACTTAGGATAAAACATCACATTTACACAGCTTTGGAATAGTAATAATTTAATATTATTCTCCAGGGTTTAAGCCCCCTCAGCTTAGCTCCTCTTCCAACCTCTCAACCCCCTCTCCCTTACTCAGGCTTTGTGGATGCTTAGTCCCCCATCACTCATTCATCATGGTTGTTCTGCATGCAAAGATGTTTTGTATTAATAATGTGGATAATTACATGTACAAAAAGCAGGCTCCTGGCCTTCAACACTTAGGCTCCCTGGCCTAATAACACATAAGCCCACTAGCTTATATGAATTGGCTCACCAGCCTTATAAACTTGAATTATAGTTCATAAGAAAGATTTATACTTCATAGATATGATTTACAATAGGGCTCAGCCTTGGGGACATTACAATCCCCTCCCCTTATTTTTGCACTGTCCTCAGTGCAACTTTACACTGCATCTGCAAGCTTTTCAAAATTTTCAAAAAGATGTGGGTACTCTGCCCACATAACATCTTTATGCTCCCATGTCGCATCCTCAGGACCGTACCAAGTCCACTGGACCTTTACAATCCCTATAGATCGATTCCAAAGCTGTTTGTTTTTCCTATCCAATATGTGCACAGGATGCACTTGCAGGACACCTTCTTGTTCCACCTAAATCACATTCCAATTGATAACATGATTAGCATCTGGTATATATTTCTTAAGAAATGAAACATGAAACACATTATGTACAATCATGGATGCAGGTAATGCAAGCATATATGCAACTGGCCTAATCCTTTCCAGGATTTCAAATGGCCCACAAAATTTGGCTGCCAACTTGGCACAACTTCCCAGCTTCAGGGAACTCCTGTTAGATTTCACTTTCAGGAAAACATGATCACCCACTTTGAAGCCTCTGTGGATTATGTTCTTATCAGCATAACTTTTCTGCCTGTCCTGGGCAGTTTTCAAATTCTACTTAATTTTTATCATTTGGTCCTCCATCTCCTTGAGCAACTCTGGCCCAACTACTATTCTATCCGTTGGATTATCCCAGCTCACTGGAGTATTGCACTTTCTTCCATAAAGTGCTTCAAATGGGCTCATCTTCAACGATGCATGATACCCATTGTTGTAGGTGAATTCTACCAAGTGCAGGTATTCTTCCCATCTTGATGGTTTGTCCATCACATACATTCTCAATATGTCTTCTATTACTCTATTCACTCTCTCTCTCTGTCCATCAGACTCAGGATGATAAGTTGTACTAAAGTTCAAATTCGTTATGAATCCTTTGAACAATCCTTTCCAGAAATTCGAGGTGAATTCCGGGTCTCTGTCGGACACAATCGTTTTAGGAATTTCATGCAATCGTGCCACTTCCCTTAAGAAAATATCAGCAACATATGTTGCCTTGTGAGTAGTTTTTAGTGGAATAAAATGGGCATCTTTTGTAATCTTTCCCACCACCACCATGATCGAATCATGCAGCTTGGATGTTCTAGGAAATCCCATAATAAAATCCATCGTTACTACTTCCCACTTCCACTCAGGAATGGGTAAAGGTTGCAGCAACCCTGTTGGGTGCCTATGCTCAACTTTAACTTTCTGGCACTCCATACATCTGGCGATGTATTCAACGATCTCTCTCTTCATACCCGGCCAAAAGTAATGGATCTTGACTGTTGCTATTGTTTTCTGATATCCAGGGTGCCCTGCATAAGGCACATTATGCATCTCCTGCAAAATCATGTTTCAAGCACTGGACATTGGGTACAAAAAATTTGTTCTTGTACAGCAGTATTCCATATGTTTCTAATTTATAAATTTCCATCTTCTGTGGCATTTTATCCTACTGTAACTTGGCTACCAATTCTCTGTACTGCAGATCTACATTTGCAGCCTCCGGAATTATGCTTTTAATATTAGTCTGACACATGCTAATGGATGTAGCATGTAATTCATGCACCCTCCTGCTAAGTGCATCAGCCACTTTATTCTCCTTTCCTTTGATATGCTTGATCTCAAAGTCATACTCACACAGAAATTCTAGCCACCTACTTTGTCTAGCGTTTAAGTTTGGATGATCAAACAAATATTTCAGACCGTTATGGTTTGTTCTGAGTTCAAACCTCCTTCCCATGAGGTAATTCCTCCTATTGGAGCCGCCTTTCTCAACTGGTTTAAATATAATTCTTAAAATCAAAGGTTCAACTTTAAGTTGTCTTTTACTTCACGACCTTTTATCCATTGAAAGTCTCATTAGTATTGATATGCGAAGTGACGATGGTCGTCGTACTCCTAAGCCATTTCCTTTTTATCATTAAATGAGATTTTTCACTTTTATATACCTCGGAATATCGCGCTTCGGGAGTTACGAGTCACACAATTTCCAAGCCCCGATGCGCGAAGTCGTGAAACAACCTTGAAAGCTTACCCAGGTTAGCGTTGAGAGTAAAGTTCCTTAAACCTTAGTTAAGTTCTGTCGGGATTTCGCGTCTCTGTGATCGCTCTTCCAAGAAACTTTACCTTCGTAGCCCCGAGTAGCGAAGTCGCAATATCAATTAAACACCGTCGGGGTTTCGCGACTCGGCATTCTCTCTTCCAATAAACTTTACCTTCGTAGCTCCGAGTAGCGAAGTCGCGATATCAATTAAACACTGATTAACTAAACACTTAATCTGGATTATGTTTTTTCTTAACTAGATCGCGTCATCGTGATCTTAGGTTTTAGGGGCTCGAAGGATATGAGTGAAATCTCCCGATACGGCGAACGCCGAAAGGGTGATTAAAGTTTAAAGAAATTCTAATTAAAGAAGCTAAGCCAGATTGATCAGTGCATTAATACAAATTTTAATGCACACTGTCTACGGGTTAAATTTAAATATTTTTGCGCCAACTCGTGTCACGACCCGTCAAAATTTATAGCATTTATTTGAAGTGACAGGTGAAGATATCTGTTTTTATTGCTAAATCTTTCTTAAAGAACGATTTGATCGTTCTATTCATAAGGACGCAGGGGTTTTTAATGGTCGAGATATAGAATTATTTCTCTCATTGTTTCGAATTCTTTTTCTATCCTGCGCAAAGAATCGTTTTTCACCAGGCTAATTTTTGTATATATATATATATATATATATATATATATATATATATATTCTACAGGAGAGCTAAGTCAGAGTCCTCTATCATAGCCCCATGAAAAGCTTCCAAGGCGATTGTTGAGATTTCATGGCAAGGCTTAGATACTGTTTTCGATACTTCACCCCGAAGTGTTGATTCTGTCAGAACCTGGTCATACGTCTCCGAGGTTCTCCAGTCCGAATTGGTGAAATATTCAGATGATTCTAGTGATAATGAGAAGGATGATTTGGCCACCAAATACAAAATCGTCGTTCAATCAAAGATGCATAAGATAGCTGCCAAGCCACGACTCCTTCCATATTATGATATGATCCGATGGGCATTAGATCATGTGGATATCCCGACCAGAACCATTATCAGCGAGCAGAAGGTGACCATTGGGACTTTTAAACTAGAACATTTGCAAGTGATGTACCAATTGTCACCCACACCAAACTTCTCACACAACGTCGAGTTTCTGGAAGGTTTTAAGTAGAAAGAATGTGAGCAATACGGCAGAAGTCTGTCTGATCTGATCAAAGATTGGGTCTCACACCCCGTAAAGTTCAGGGCGGACGGTAATGGAGTTTATTCAATCTCTTCCTTGGAACCGCAATTCAAATATATAGCAATGATGACCTGTAGGTTGTACGGGAAGGAGGACACCACACATTTTTTTCTCACGTGGGTGCCTTTGATTCATACAGTCGTTGAAGGTTATTCTTTCGATTGGGCCAAATTGTTATCCTACAGTTTAACCAGCCGGATTACTGAATACCGGATGCAGAAGGTGAGTGGGAAGGCCGCTTCATTTTTTATGTCTACCTATATCATGGATGTTGTTTGTTTCATGACACCTTTCCCTTTAATGAGATGGATCTGGACTCCATCTGAGGCTGAGCCTATCCATGTCTACCACTCAAAACTCTGGGAAGATAAGGCTACAGAGTTCATATACAAAAATTTCAATTGGGTAATGGTACCAATGCATGTCTACATCTTCGACAACCCACCACTCAGGATTACAGAGAGCATTGCCATCAACTTGAACAATGTGGATGACTGGTACGTAGAGGCGAAATTTTCATACATTAGGGTTTTTGGCACCTTTGTTCCTCTCTATGCTCTGCCATTATTCATACCGGATAGGCTGGTTTGTCGCGAAATCGCTAGGCAAACTGTGATTGGTGGCATAAGTAAAGAGCTTAAAGGATTTTCAAAGAAGGTATGGCCGCCCTTCCCCATTCATTTGAATACTTATTCTTTATTATATTTCAGACATGCAAAAGTCGAGGCAGCGGCTTTGGAGGATGTTAAATTGTTCCACATTGAGTTCAAGAAGCACGACCCACATAGGATCGTGGGAAATCACATGGCGAGTTGTGGCCTTAAAAGGTATGAACATGAGAATTTGCCTCATGATGACGTCTTCCAAGAAGCGAGATCCTATGCTGAGGTTCTCAGTCGAATTCAAACTCTGTCGCCTGAGAAGAGGATTGATTTCTTCAAATTTCAGGAACATCGGCGAAGCTTCCTTCCCCAATATTACAAGGTAAGAACTCGTCGACTGCATATGTACAGAAAACGGAGGCCAAGGGCTCCAAATATTCAGGACCTGACCAAGAGGAACACCAGGAAAAGAAGAAACAACCTGGAGGCCCAAAACAAGAAGCTGAAACCTCCAACCCTTCAAGCAAGCCAACCTCAGTTGTTACCCCGGGGAAATCATCCAAGCAGATCGGCAGCCCCATCGTTTCTGTTACTCCCATACAGTCCACAAAGGGGATCCCAGACGCAGGTTGGATTTTTGGCGAGGAACTAATGCCTATAACTATGGAAGAGTTGCCTCCGAATGAATTTTTCTTTGATAAGAAGAGAAAGGTCGTTGTGAGACAAGAACTTCATCAATAAGCAGGCAAGGTAACCAAGAAATTTAAAATCCTTGCTGATGGCAGAACCATGAAGAAGCAAGAATTTGAAACTCAAATAGTAGGGACATTGGGGGCTTTTGCTATAGCCAACCAATATTCTGTCGAGTCCCTAAAAGATCAGTTGAAGCGGAAAAATCGCTTGATCAAAACTTTGGAGGCCAAACTGGCTACAGCAAAGGCAACTGCCAGAGATCAGGCGAATACAGGTATAGAGAAAGCTAGAGCAGTCGATCAAAAGGAAATCGAGCGGCTCAAAATCAATCTCGAATAAACACAGCAGGTGGCCCAGACCAGCCAATCATAGCTAAGCCAGCAAGAAGAATTGATAGAGCAGCTACAGGCCAAATTAAATTCCGTCGAAAGCCAGATGATAGATATCGGGATATTCCAATCCCAAGCCATAGAAATCCGAAAAAGAGTGTCGGCGGCTCATCAAGATTTACTTGTTAAGGTGGAAACTATTCAAAACCACTGCCAACTCATTGATCAAGTACTGGAAAACATCTCCTTCAGAGAAAAAGAAGCTGGGGCGACTCGGGTCGTTTTCCAAGAGGTTGTTATATCCACAACAAAGAAGGAAATGGGTAGTATTTCCAGGCTTTCCATCCCAAAGCAAACCCGCGGTAACATCTTGCTGAAGACATGGGAGCGTAACATATTAGAAGCCAGACAACAAGCTAAAGAGGTAAGAAACTCTTGTGAAGAAACTTTCGGCTTCATAGATGGGAGTTTGTTGGATCTAAATAGTGAAAATAGCACTGAGACACTGGGTCAAATTAATATAGCCAAACACCTGCTCAATATCAAGGAGAATGAGGAAAGAGAGTTGGTTGAAATATCACATATAACCCAGATGGATATAATCGAAATAGATAAATGGCTAATAAAACCAAGTGTACATTTATGTTCTATCAGCGCTGAAGACCAACAGGTAGAAGGAAAGTTCCCACAATTAGTGAAGGATTATTACACTTTTGAGGCAAATAATCAAATAGAACCTTCCAGGTTGATAGTCCAGTTGGTGGAGAGGTGTGTCACTTGCACCGAACATGCGAAGGGGAAGGTTTCTGGTACCAAATAATGACATGTGTCTACCTGTTCAATTTTTAGAACCAGAATTTCAAAGGAAGGAATTTGCTCCATTCGCCCGAAAGAGGACAAAGACAAAGAATTGAAACGCATAAGTCTCCTTTTTGTAACCAAAAAAATTCCTGGAACGATTGAGATTCTAGCGTATAGAAATTTGTATAAATATGCATTTTGAAGAAAGATAAAGGGCTGGACCTTTTTGGTCGATTGTAATAGAGACTCTCTCCTCTTGAAATTTAATACGAAGCAATATGAAGACTCTTGATTCCGTCAAGACTGTGTTATGAGTTTGTTTCCTCTATGATTTCATATTTAATTTCATTTCGCATATATATATCTGATGAATGTTTTTACTGCAATTTAGTAAAACCTCTATTGTGGTGATCAATTTTTAGTCGTCTATATCGTTTATAGTTTTTCCTCTGTATCAGCTATTAGCAGGTACAAGACCTATGAACCCTTTAGATTGTCATATTTCATGCTTCGTCAAATATCTTCTTATCTTATTTTCTTCTTCTGTTTATAGGGTGAGATTCTCCCTTGATAGGAGCCTCGCATTATAGACAACTTAATGTTTTTCTCACATTTCACACACCATTTATTTAAAATATAACTCGGTTACGGAAAAAGGCCCTTGGTTTGCATTTTATCTTTATTATCAGATTCAAAGTTCTTTTTTATACGATCAAATTGATACAGCATAAAAACTTTGAACTCTCTTTTAAATTTTTATGTTCCTCTATGACTGTCCCCGTTTTAAGACAGCTTAATACTGAACACGGCTTATCGGACCAAACCCATATCGCTTTAAACATTTTTGATACTATACTTAAAACATCCACCACTCGGGTAGAACTTGAACGTTCATGGGCCGCGATTGAACGGGATATAAACATCCAGGAACAGTTGGAAGTGAGACAGCGACAACCTGGAAATCAACCTTAGCTTCCTTTCTCGAAGGTTGACTCTTCTCCCTTTTTTATCCTTTACTCACTTTCGAATGCCTAGACACTGTACTTTCTAAGCCTTAAGTACAGACTCTGGAACAACACCTCCATTTCTTTAGAGTATGAACTATGGCTGCCAACTCCAAGTCACAGGTTGCATAGTTCTTCTCGTGCTCTTTTAATTTCCTGGACTCATAACAGATTACGAATCCATTCTGACTAAGGACCCTTCCCAGTCCTTCTTTGCATGCATCAGTGCATACTATGAAACCTGCATTTGGATCTGCAATCCTCAGGATTGGAGCACTGGTTAACAGTTGCTTCAATCGCTGGAAACTTTCCTCACATCCCTCTATCCAGTGAAATTGTTTCCCTTTTCTTTGTAAGGAAGTGATAGGGTGAGCTATCTTGGAAACCCCTGCGATGAACCTTCTGTAATAACCAGACAATCCCATGAAGGATCTAACTTCTGTTACGTTCCTGGGCACTGACCATTCTCTAAT